>OY856412.1:42187500-42787500 GCA_963693085.1 Alisma plantago-aquatica
TAAAAAAATAAAGATTTTTTTTTGAAAAATAATTGAAAAAAGGAATAAAAAAATAATTGAGAAGTAAGTAGGAATGAGAGGGAGAAAGGAACATGTTCTCACTGCATTTTAAGAAGAATAAGTACATGATGTAGTTCTTTTAGATATTCCATCTCACCTTGAGATGGAATGATAGTGCATACATCATTCCACCCAAATGTAGGCATTAGGGCATTTTCATTTGCATATGCATCATTTAGGTCATTAGTGCATTTTAAAACTGTATAATGCTTCCATTTCTTCCACAAGCCACCCATTCCATCCACTCGTTGCTCGAATTGGTAGGCCACTGTGATTTTCTCCTCACTCATTAATACCAGGAGAGTTGCTTCCATGTACATGGTAGTTAGGACGAGCAACGTAGATAGGAGATCACAAGATGCACCGAGTTTAGACTGGAGGATTTTATTATGTTAACTGCCTTATGTGATAGTGTTCATCAATTTTGAGGTAGATATCTTTTACGGATGATTATTGTCGCCTTTAGGGTAGTTATCATTTTGTGGTTAGTGAGGGCCGGAATGTGAATGTCTCGCGGGGATCATATGGTGCAGTCTGTTGTGATAATCTATTCTTTAGTTGACCCTCGCAATTCTATTCTACAGTTTTGTTGCTCGAGGACGAGCATTGTTCAAGCTTTGCGATGATTTTGAGTCCCATTTATAGACTTGTTTTACTTGCGATTTATGCGTTTATTGGTCATTTTGGTGGTTAATATTGCATAATTCACTGACTTTAGTCTATGATCCTTCTCAGTGTCAAATCTCTCTTATTTTATTGTTTTGAGCATAAATGATTACAATAATAGGTTTTATCTCGGCAGATGTGGTTTTGTTTTGCAATTTCAGGAAAAACACATATCTGCAGTTGTCGATATCATCGACAGAATTCGATACTGTCGACACAACCACAGGCAGGAAGCCGTAAGGAGAAGCGCAGAGTTGATACCGTCGACTGGGAAGTCGATGGTAGCGACATACTATCAGGTTGCTGGCGACCAGTCAGTCGATACTATCGACACCACAATCGATACTATCGATGCTTTCAGCTTCAGTGATGGAAAAGGGATAAAACCAATGCCTAAGGGTGTTGATACCATCGACCCGCGTAGATGGTATCGAGTCAGCATCAGGCGCAACGACGGAAAAGAAAGAAGGTTTGCCGATATCGCGAGGGGTCGATACCATCGACCCGCGTCGATGGTATCGACACCGTCAGATCAGAGTTTGCTTCAGATCGGCTCTAATCCAAGGTTGTGATATTTTTGCAACCTAACTCGGTGCTTATACCTAATGACGGTGAGGGGAGTCATCTATCACGTCATTAGCCGCTGCACACGTCCCGAGAAGGTGTGGAGAGAAGAACGGAGCCCAGAAGCACGCCCCAGCCATTTCGAAAGCCGAAGAAGACGTTTTCCACCGCCGAAAGGCTGTAGATCGCGCACTCAACGCCGAGGAACGATTGGATCTTCTCCATTCAGGTGTTTCATTACTTTATCCACGTTTTTCTCCATGTTTCCCCTTTCTTCAACCATGTCTTGCTTTGAGATGAACATGTGGGGCTAATCCCCTTTATCTTTAGGACCGGGAGTAGCACAGGGAAGCATTGTATGACGTTTTCATCATAGTAATTCATAATTTATCTCTTAAATCCGTGGTATGATTTCATTTTCTCAATTATATTGTTATGCTTGATCACCATAATGATAATCTAATTCCTTTAATTACTTTGAAAGAAGAATTAACGGTTGAAAAGAGACGAAATTCACATTAATTAACAAATCCCTTGAACAAGGTGATGTACGGTTAATGGTGGAAACCCAGAAGTTGATTCTAATGCACCTAGTTTAGGGTATAGGTTACTACGACGGTGGAACCGACCTAGACTTAGGTAGTGAATTGTACCACGACGGTGGACACTTCTGGCTACAGGACACTACCCAGATTGAGAGATGAACCTGAGTAACTATATGGAAATTCATACAATGAAAACCCACGGTGAAACCGCAATCCTAAAGATCTCCATTTGAATTGATTAAACTAAGCTCTTAATCGATTGCCTTGTTTTATTTTATTTTCTTTTATTTTACAACAACTCTCATAACCTTTGTATTGGTCTAGCTGATTGTGAGTAGTTAGTAGTAGTCTACTGATAATTTAGTGTCCCTGAGTTCGACTTGGGCCTCACAAGGGCCTATACTACATTGATGCGTGCACTTGCATTATACACACAGTAAAATTGTGTCAATCCACAAAGTGAGCTTCGTTTACTATGTAATGCATGGGTATTTCCAAACTTATGTTTTTCTTAAGGACATGCCAACATGCATGCATGGAGGAGGTTGCAACCTTCTTTGATAGAGTACTACATGGATCTATTGAGGATATTGTGATATGAAGAGGTCCCTTATTTGGGGACCTTCAATAGTTTTTGTCTTCCTTGTATATTAATCATGGTGGTTTGGGTTTGTATTTAGAAAAAAAAGCTTCTTCATACACTTTTGTGGCATCTAGGGTCCAGTCTAGGGGTGCTTCAAGACCATATTTTATGGGACAACATGATGCATGGTAAGAAATCTGATTTTGACTATGCTTCAGGTTGTTCATATGTCATGATCACATCATTTGATCTTAGTGTTTTTTCTAGTAAGTACACCATCCCCATTAAATCCCAAAATGCTTTGGCAAGTTCCCTTTTTAGACAAATTGTTAAGGATATGAATGTTAAGTATGACATGAGAATTACACAGAAGACAGTTTTCTGGTGTTTCCAAGGTGAGAAAGCTCAGGATTTTCTTCTTGCTATTCCTAGATGCGTCCAACATATGTCACCATTAGAGTACCTACTATCGTCAAGTATTGTCTTATGATTCCTCTTTCCTCAGTTGATGAGGTGTGTCATGTTTGTCACACAGAGTTCTTAAATACTTTTTAGGAGCATGCGATTCATTGTAGGGAGCACCCAGGCTTCAAGTAAAGACATCATCTCATCAGAGATGTTCTCTATGTTGTACTTAGACATGCTGGAATTGTTGTTAAAAAAGAGGAACATGTGAATTTTTTTATTGATCCACAGGAGGGGAGAACAACACTTAGACTAATGGTTGTCTTGATTTTTGGATGGCCTAGATGGAAACATGTTGGCTAAATTGGACGTTAGCATACCCTTTGTTTTGATGATGATAAACACTTCATTCTTGTGGATCTAACGTGCTACTTGAGTATTTTAGGGTTCAAGGAAATAAGGAGATCATACTAAGTGGATAATTGAAGATCAATACAAATTGAAGATCAATGTGCTTAAATGTTTAATATTTCCATGATTTTACTCAATGTAAAAACTTATACAAGTGTATAATGTACAAGTGCTTAGATATCATGTAAATCTAGCATTATATCTTCCCTATACACCCAAAACCCTATCTTACAATCACATGAAGACTTTAGGGTTGATATGCTCCATATGAGTCATCAATAGGATATCATATACATTGCAAATCCTTGAAAAAAGTCCTTCTCAGTCGAAGACTCAAACAATCAAAAAATAACTTTGCAAATCTTTAGTTTTGATTCAAATTTGGTTGACAATATTGTCGACCGAGATATAGACATTGTTATAGGATTAAACAAGAAAGAAACATACATATAGACATTAGAGCTAGCAGAACCCAGACAGTCATCTGGTCAATAATATTTTGGACCGAGAGTCATTCGGTCGACAATATTGTCGATCAAGAAAAGTTTTAGAAACTTTGCATTTAATGACCATTTTAGTCATTGCAACCCAACTACTTTTTACCTAACACCTATTTAAGCACCAAAAACATTCTACTACTCCCTACAATGTCCCTAATCACTTGTCGTATAAATAGGAGAGGCCTTAGGACACCCAAATCATCAATTGCATACACAATACACAAGCTACACTTAAGAATCCATTCTAGAGAGCAACAAAGATGAGATTCACTTCCTAGCTTCTTCCTTGTTCTCTAAAGTTGTATCCTATAGCTACAATCTCCTACCCACCACATATATCCATTTGCATCTTAAGTGGATAGGAGATCCATATGCTTGATATAGGATCAAAGCGTTGTACTTCATTGGTTAAGTATTCCTTTCTTCCAATCTATATTTTTTATATTATACTTTGTTCTCCTTAGCTACTCATAGGGTTGGAGGTTGTTGAAAGGAAGTTTCTTGGTACTAATTCAACAAAGTGAAGGCTGCTCCAAGGTGTTCTTAAAATTATGTCAAGAAGGCTTCTTCAAAGAAGGTTGGAGCTACTTCTAGGTGAGCATTATCTCAAAGTGGTGGAGCTACTTCAAGGAAGTGAAGGATGCTCCAAGGTTGCTTGAGGTTACTTCAAGAAGGCTACTTCAAAGGATGTTGAAGCTACTTCTAGGTGAAGGCTATCTCAAGGTGTTAGAGCTTCTTCAAGGTGGTGAAGGTTGCTCCAAGGTTGCTTGAGGTTACTTCAAGAAGGCTTCTTCAAGGAGGTTGAGGCAACTTCAAGGTGAAGGCTACTTTTAGTGGAAGGTAGTTGTATTTAGATGTAACATCCTTGTGAGGTAAATAAAATAAATCACTTTCAAAATCCTAATTAGAAACAATTGGGTAGTGGACTGACAACCTTTGATTCAAAAGTTGGAACCACTCTACATAAAAGCATCTTCCTTGTTTCCTCCTCCTTTGCTTTAAGTTTTGAGTTATATTTTAAAGTATCAAAAGCTCTATTCACCCCCCCTCTAGATGTTTCAATTGGTATCAGATAAGGTCTTCAAGGAGCCATAACAAGTCTTGAATAATGGGGGAAAACTTGCTTAGCAACCTCAACCTTGAAGGAACTCATGTGACTCGACCACCACCCTTTGATGGAAGCAACTACACCTATTGGAAAAGAAAAATGCAATTCTGATTCCAAGAGATCAGCCTAGAGCTTTGGAGGATGGTATCTTTACCTTGTGAACTTCCTGCTATTGAATATGCAACATGGAATCATGATATGGTAAAGCAAGTTCAACTAATGCAAAAGAGGTAAGCATATTATATTGTTCCAATTTTATTAGTGAGTTTAATAGGATATCTTCATGTGAAACAACTTATGAAATATGGAATAAATGTTCAATTACACATGAAAGTACCATTCAAGTTAAAATACCAAAATTAGCATGCTTAAACAAAAGTTTGAATAATTTCGTATGCAACGTAATGAGTCCATTAGTGGAATGTATACAAGATTTTATTCGATTGTTAACAACTTGACTGCATTAGGTAATTTTATAAGTGAGGAAAACCAAGTGTCCCAGATCCTAAGATCCTTTCCTCCAAAATACAAGCCAAAGGTGACGACCATTAAAGAAGCCAATGACCTTACTACATTGAGGATGGAGCAACCCAATGTCAATCTAAAGACTCATGAAGTTGCCCTTGAAGAAGAAGAAAGACGGGTGGCTGAACACAAAAAGGAGAAAAGGATAGACATTGAATTTAAGGTAGTAACTAAATCTATCACTCAAGAAAGCAACAAAACAAGTGAAGAAGATAGTAAAGCGGAGGCTCTCATTGTAAATGTTAAGCAATATAGAGGATTTAAATGTAACAAAAAAATTTGTGTGTCTTCTTATTCTTCCCTTAGGTGCTTTGAATGATGCAAGAAGGGTCATTTAAAAAATGAATGTCCTAAAGTCAATAGGGAAATAAATCGTCTCTCAGGAGGAAAGAAAAGGCCTAGAAAGTTGATTGGGATGATTCAAACAACGATAGTGAGAATGAAGAGAACAAGTAGAATGTCTCATGACTAAAGAAGACAAGGTAAGTTATTTCATTGCAACAACCAATTAAGAAGAAATTGAGGTAAGTCTTATTGATTTATCTAAAGAATAGCTAGTCACTAATATTGAAAAACCACATGATAAATATGTTGATTGTAAAAGGAAATTAAAGAATCTTACAAAAAATAATGATGATTTGTATGCTACTTTTGAAAAAGAAATCCTTATATCTGAAAAAGATACTCTGAAATCATCTATTAATGATTACAATATCAAGTTGCTTGCTCTAGAAACCAACAATAATTTTCTTTCTCAAGAAAAGGTTGAATTACTTGCCAAGATAAATAATTATCAAACTCAACCTGTTGTATATTCTCATTCAAATTATGACATTATCGTTAGAGAAAGAGATTCTTTTATTTCAAGCTTAGATCAAGAAAAACTAGATATTGCAAATAAAAATGGTGAAATTACTAAGCTACAAAAACATGTTAATAGTCTAAAGAGTAATAATATTCTTGATAAAATCTTAGAAAACTCTTTTGGACAAAAAGGAAGAAGGGGTCTAGTATATGTACCTAAAGAGAAATGTTCTCAAAAGACTTGAATAAGAAAAACACAAAAACCCAAATCAAAGATCATATATGTGCCCAAAGACAATCTAGCACATAACCAAAATGCTAAGAAGAGAAGTCAAATTGATTTTATTTGTTGTCATTATTGTTTATGTCTTGGTCACTATTCATTTTATTGTCCAGACAAGAAGAAGAAAGATGTTGACTTGGTTTGGGTTCCAAAACCTCCAACTTAAATGGTTGGACATATTAGTTGAGATTTTACCTAAACTTAACTTTGAAATTCATAATGACTCATCTCAACTAAAATAAGCTTGAACTTGCATATCTTCATATATTCAGATTGCTTAATTGCATTATCCATAAATATGGCATGATATTGTTACATTTGAAAAGTTGAATTTACTGAAAATGAACAGAAATTCATATCAGTCGACAAAGAGCTCAAATAAAATCTCTTCCGGTCGAGGAAAATCTCAACCAAAAGCTATTCTGCCAGAATTGTTTTTATTGGTAATTTCATAGAATTTCATCCCAGTCGACAAAGATTTTGACCGAGAAGTCTTCCAGTCGAAGAAAACTTCCACTAAAGGTAGTTCTATCAAAATTGTTTATTAAGAATAAAATTATTCACTCACAATTAGATTTGGTGACTTAAATCTATAATGAACTCTTCATATTAAATTTTTCAAAATAGTTTAAATGAAAAAATATCTATAGTAATGCTCCTAACCAAAAGGACCACTATATGGGACCAAAACTTCCATACTTTGCAGGTTTGGATGGTCCATGGAAATTCCTCTAAAAACACATGACTGGAAACAATAACATTTTCGTACACTAGGAGAAAAGGTAAAATTATTGGTCACATGTGAAGAAAGTTTTAAAGGTAAAATCATTGGCATTGGTGATGTTGGTACAAATTTTTAAATGTGTTGTTTGTAAATGATCTACATCATAAGTACTATGACAATGGTTATGATTCATAGGAAAATATCAAAAGGAAAAATGATTGTAAACCTCTTACCTCTATGGACACTATTTGAAAACAATAAATTATTTCTGGCATAAAAAGATTGTTCACACAAGAAACTCTCTTAGAATATAATCATTACCTAAATTCTTATGATAAGTCAAAGATTTATGTATTCTAGGTATGCAAAAGTAAGATTTCTTTTCAAAAAATAAAACTTTGCTTACTAGAACTCATCTGCAAAAATTTATTTAACTCTATGTGAATTCAATCCTTAACAAAAGATGGTAAAGACAAATTTGATCCTAGTCACAAAATGTCTTTATCCTTGAATATTCAACATCTAGCAAAGCATATAGGATTTATAAGTCTACAAAAATGATGGTTATACACAACAAGACTTCGTCATATTCTAAAAGAGTTGATTATTGGACAATTGCTATATGAGCTTACTAAGAACAATGAATCAAATTCAGTTCCTAGACCTAAAGGCAAAACATTCATTGGAACTATATGGGAATGATGGAATAAATTTAGGATATAATGAGAAGAAATACATTTTGATATGACTTATGCGTTAGTGGATAAGACTTGAGGTCATTTAACTCTAGAAACTCATAAAGACATCATACTCTTCAAATGGAGGTAACAATTGTTTCCAAAATAAAATCATAAGAGTAGATATCTATGTTGATTAAACTAATGAATTGAAACATAATTAAATATACATAAAGTTTGATTGGTCAGTTATGTTGATATAGAGGAAAATGATACATCTTTATCATACTAGATAAACTGCATTAATTGGAAATATGTAGAACTACCTCTTGGTCAACAAACAGTTCGACCGAGGGGCTCTGCGGTCGAAGTCATGGTCGACTGAAAATAAGCCTAAAAAAAGCTTATTTGTAAATCAAAATATTCACTTGCACCCAACATTGGTATATTAAATCCATAATTTACTCATCATGATAAATACTTAGGATGGGAGAAACTTTTTTACCAAAATAGTGCAAGAAAAAATATTTCTTATAAAAATTGACTCATAGTCTTACTTAATCAATTGATTTTAAAGTTGGTAATGATTTGAAATACCTTAGTATTTTTAACTCTTTTTTTTATGAGATTAAGGGGTAGATGACAAAAATTCTTGGATATAATATGCATAAATTTTTACTATTAATTGAATTCTCTAAACCAATTTGGGCTTAACATCCCTTATATTTGGTTAGAGATACATTTATTGATTCCATTATGAGCCTAAAGGAATCTCATATCATTTCGGGACTTAACATTCCTTGTAAATGGTTGAGAAATTAATATAAAAATACATTCATTATCCCACCATGAGTGTAAAGGAATCTCATATCATTTCAGTCTTAACATCCCTTGCAAATTGAAGAGAAAATTAATCTTGGTATTTGAATTGTGGCTAAATTTGACATTCTTTTTGAAGTAAAAAATTAAGGGAGAGTAATAAATTAAGGAAGGATTCTTATTGACTTACACATATGATTATCTTTTTGAAATGACAATGGGGAGAAATAAAATCAAGCAAAATAAAGTAAAATATTATCATGAGTTTCATGATCTCTTGGCTTGACATTAATTTATGCTACATTTCCTTAAGAGATGGATATCATGTTCCATATCTCTTTAGGTATATTAGAATACATTTTATGAGATCAAAAGAGTCTATTCATCTCAGGTACATCATTGGTATGAAACTCATTTCATTTCAAATATTTTTCTTATATTTTAGGAATGTTTGTCATCTTCAAAAAGGGGAAGATTGTTGGCTAAATTGAACATTAGCATACCCCTTGTTTTGATGATAACAAACATTTCAGTCTTGTGGATCTAACATACTACTTGAGTATTTCAGAGTTCAAGTAAATAAGGAGATCATACTAAGTGGATAATTGAAGATCAATACAAATTGAACATCAACACACTTAAATGTTTAATATTTTCATGATTGTACTCAATACAATAACTTGTACAAGTATATAATGTACAAGTACTTAGATATCATGTAAAACAAGTGTTAGATCTTTCCTATCTACCCAAAACCCTATCTTACACTCACATGAAGACTTTAGGGTTGATAGGTTTCAAATGAGTCATCAATAGCAGCTCACATACATTGAAAATCCTTTCAAAAAGTCTTTCTCGGTCAAAAAAATTGTAGACTGAGAATCACTTGGTCGAAGACTCAGACAATAAAAAAATAGCTTTTCAAATCTTTAGTTTTGAGTCAAAGTCAGTCGATAATATTCTAGACTGAGATATAGTCGTTGTAATAGGTTTATACAAGAGAGAAACAAACATATACCCATTAGAGCCAGATGAACCTAGACATTCAACCATTCGAGGATATTGTGAATTGAGACTCATCCTATCGACAATATTGCCGATCGAGAAAAGTTTTGGGAACTTCACATTTAACGAACATTTTAGCCATTGCAACCCAACTACTTTCTACCTGACGTCTAGTTAAGCACTAAGAATACTCTATACACTCCATGCAACGTCCCTAATCACTTGTAAACTATTCCTATAAATAGAAGAGGCCTTAGGACACCCAAATCATCAATTGCATACAAAATACACAAGCTACACTTAAGAATCCATTCTAGAGAGAAACAAAGCTGAGATTCACTTGCTATCTTCTTCCTTGTGCTCTAAAGTTGTATCCTATAGCTACAATCTCCTAGCCACCACATATAGCCACATGCATCTTAAGTGGATAGGAGATCTATATGCTTTATATAGGATCAAAGTGTTGTACTTCACTGGTTAAGTACTTCTTTCTTCCAATCTACTTTGTTAATATTGCACTTTGTTCTCCTGGACTACTCCTAGGGCTGCAGGTTGTTGAAAGGAGGTTGCTTGGTGCTACTTCAACAAAGTGAAGGCTTATCCAAGGTGGACTTGAGGTTACTTCAAGAAGGCTGCTTCAAAGAAGGTTGGTGTGTGTTGGGTTTTGAAGGAGGCAGAGAAGCAGCGGAAACAAAAAATTTTCTCCCCAAACCCGGAACAAAAGGAATCGCGTCAACATCTATATAATAGGAAAGATGGTTTGTGAATCATACCTTGTCCCGAGGCTTGCTCGGCGACAATACCACGCGCCTTACGCGGTCTTCACCTCCGATCTTGGACGGTGTCTGTGCAGCTCCTGGTCGCACCGGGACTGAAGACTCCTCCTCCTACCGGAATGTCAGATGACAGTTGTCCTCCTGAGCGGCAGTGACCTCCCGCCTCTGAAGTAGTCCACACGGACCACCCGGAACTCCACTCTACTTGTCCCACAAGGAAGTGGAAGGAGTCGCACCCTCCTATTGACGTACTAGTCGCCAACACACTCTCCTACTGTCAATTGCAACTGCAGTTGTCCTTCCCTTGCTGCACCTCCCTTTGCGGGAAGCACTTGCTCGGGCTCTCTCTCGGTTACCAAAACCAGAGAGAACGACAACTTTGCAGAGCAATCAACTTGCACTGAGTTGTACTCTGAGAAGCCCCCAATACCCCTATATATAGGTGGGTCATGGGACAGGGTTCTCTGTGCCCGGCAATACGGGACTAAAGCAGGAGTAGAAGGGTTTGGGATTTTCCACCAAAAAGCAATCATCTCGCAACCTGAAATGATCGGTTCACAACTGAACCGATCGGTTCGGCCATTGAGCCGATCGGTTGGACCTGAGCCGATCGTTTGGGGCACTCCAACCGATCGGTTGGTGCCCTGAACCGATCGGTTCATAGTCCTAATCTGGCTCAAAAAGACTTTCCTTGTTTCATTCCCAATTGGTATCGAATACCAATGTTATTCCCAATTGAATTGGGCAATTTGAAACCAAAGGAAAATTCTTGCCGACATGACTTTTCCCAACTGGTCGGTCGCACCAGTTGATTCGATCGGTTCAACCCTTGAACGGGTCGTTTCAACCTGGGCATGAGCCGATCGGCCTAGACACTCCAGCCGACCGGTTCAGCAACCTCAGCCGACCAGTTCATCACATGAACCGATCGGTTGGGAGCACAGGTTGGGCAAAAATCAGTCAATTGCGATTTCAATCAATCTGATACTCCAATCAATGCGTCCAACACCTTGAACCATACGATATTGAGCCATCGACTGATTGAGTGTTTAATTGAACTACTAAACTCCTTTAGTAATCAATCTAAACATTGCTTTGTGGACAAAACTCCTCTTCCAGGTTAAATCCTATGTGTGTGACCCTGCAGGTCCATTTCACGTTGGTAGTGAAAGTCCATAACACTTATGACTTCACAAGAAAAGAGTGGTGCCTAGTCACACATCATTTCTACCCAAGTGAAAGTAGAAAGTTGGAGAACAACTTTCATCCTACAATCCGTGAATGGTGTTACAGTGAATGTATAATTCCTTTGTCACTGATATCCAGAATGAAGTCGAGGCATGGAACAGTCATCCTGTCAATGTTCATTCATTTCCTTGATCTCAGAGTAGACCGAGTGAGATGTGTATGACATCAATATCACATATTGATTCACACGTGCATGTGCATGCCTTTCTCAATCCTACTCATCAAGTGGCCAAGGATATCAAACTCCCTCAGGAGGGACAAATCCCATATCTATCACTCACCCCTCAAAAGCCCCATGTGTCAAAGCCACCCAATCATCACCTTTATAACAACCCATGTTTTAGGACTGCGTTTGATGATGTCAAAGTGTACCCAACGACATGTGTTGAGTGCAGTGATTTCAGGTCTAAGAATCACACTCACCACCATCACTGTGAGAGCTGACTGTGACTACCAAGTCATGGTTCCATGTGTCACTCTCACGGTGGGTCTGTCCGGTACCTTGTTCTCTAACAAGTACCTATGTGCTTGGTTTGATATCACTATATCATGACTAATGAGATTCTGTCATCAACCAACACACAATCTAGTCTTTAGTGTTATTGATGTCTATGGTTATTTCCACAATAACAACCGACTAGGGACTATACAAGAATGTATACTCTTAACATCCATATGATCTCATCGTTTAGGTCATGAACCTAAAAGCATATGTCATTGAGTAAAACAATCTTTAGACATCTATCATGTTACACCGTCATCTCAGAAACAGTTTAAACATATAGATTGGAAATTGCCTTTATTATTATTCAAATCATTTACAAAGTATCCCATTACAATAATCATATGACTTGCTTTATGGGCATACATACCAACAGACTCCCACTTGCACTTTGAGCCAGTCACCAAGGAAACGCAGTCCTTGTGACCTAGCATGACCATCATGCTTCTGCTGAGAAAGGGCCTTAGTCAGTGGATCAGCTATGTTGTCTTCAATTCGTACTTTGCAAATCTTCACATCTCCTCGCTGTACGATCTCTCGTATGAGATGGAAGCGCCGCAGTATGTGCTTGGACCGCTGATGTGATCTGGGCTCCTTAGCTTGTGCAATAGCTCCATTATTGTCACAATAAAGCTCAATTGCATCAGAGCTACTGGGAACTACACCAAGTTCAGAAATGAACTTCCTGATCCACACAGCCTCCTTTGCTGCATGCGAAGCAGCAATATACTCGGCCTCTGTAGTAGAATCGGCAACTGTTTCTTGCTTGGAACTCTTCCAGCTCACAGCTCCATTATTAAGGCAAAACACAAATCCTGACTGCGATCTGTAATCATCTTTATCGGTTTGGAAGCTTGCATCGGTGTAACCCTTTACAACCAGCTCTTCCTCGCCGCCGTACACAAGAAACTGATCCTTAGTCCTTTTCAAGTACTTGAGGATGTTCTTCACGGCTGTCCAGTGAGCATCCCCGGGATCTGACTGGTACCTGCTCGTCATGCTGAGAGCATACGATACATTTGGGCGTGTGCACAACATAGCGTACATGATGGATCCGATGGCTGATGCATATGGGATCCCATTCATACGCTCCCTCTCTTCACAAGATTGGGGACATTGAGCTCTAGAGACGGTAACTCTATGTAGCATAGGGACGTTGCCTCTCTTTGAGTTCTCCATGCTGAACCGCTTCAGCACCTTGTCAATGTACGTGCTCTGACTTAGTTTGAGAAGCCTTCTAGATCTATCTCTATAGATCTTAATTCCTAGAATATAGGATGCTTCTCCTAAGTCCTTCATTGAGAAAGTTTTCCCAAGCCATGTCTTTACCTTCTCTAAGGCTAAGACATCATTCCCCATCAAAAGTATGTCATCCACATACAATATGAGAAATGTGGTCGAGCTCCCACTAACCTTCTTGTACACATAAGGTTCATCTTCATTTTGAATAAAGCCAAACACTTTGACTTCTTCATCAAATCGAAGATTCCAACTCCGAGATGCTTGCTTCAATCCATAGATTGACCTTTGCAGTTTACAGACTTTATTGGCATTCTTTGGATCTACAAAACCTTCAGGTTGTGTCATGTACACATCCTCATGAATATTCCCGTTAAGGAATGCGGTTTTAACATCCATATGCCAAATCTCATAGTCATAATAAGCTGCAATAGCAAGCATGATCCTGATGGATTTAATCATGGCAACTGGAGAAAAGGTTTCGTCATAGTCAACACCTTGAATTTGTCGAAAACCCTTTGCAACCAATCTACCTTTATAAGTTTGTACATTGCCATCTATGTCGGTCTTTTTCTTGAAGACCGACTTGCACCCTATGGGTTTTACCCCTTCGGGTGGTTCCACCAAAGTCCATACTTTGTTGGAGTACATGGATTCCATCTCGGATCTCATGGCTTCTAGCCATTTCTCAGAATCTGGTCCCTCCATAGCCTCTACGTAGGTAGTTGGATCATCATCTATGATCAACTCTCCACCTTCCTGAGTTACAAGGTATCCAAACCTCTCAGGTTCAAGGTGAGTCCTACTAGATCTACGAGGTCCTTGTGTTACCTGAGGAGACTGAGATTCCACAACACCTTGTGAATCTACATTTTCCTCTGGTACATCTACCGGTTCAATGTTTTCTTGTTGGGCTTGAACCTCTTCAAGCTCTATATTCCTCCCACTGCTTCCTTTGGAAATAAATTCCTTCTCTAGGAACACAGCTGTCCTGGCAACAAACACTTTGTTGTCAGTAGGGTGGTATAAGTAATATCCCCTCGTTTCCTTGGGGTATCCAACAAAATAACATTTATCGGATTTGGGTCCAAGCTTATCAGGAAACGCTTTCCTGATGTAAGCTTCACAGCCCCAAATCTTCAGAAAAGACAAATCGGGACGCTTCCCGTACCATATCTCATATGGTGTCTTTTGAACCGATTTAGATGGTATGCGGTTAAACATAAACGTGGCGGTTTCAAGAGCATGACCCCAGAAGGAAATTGGAAGATCAGCAAAACTCATCATTGATCGCACCATATCTAACAATGTGCGATTCCTTCTTTCAGACACACCATTATGTTGTGGTGTTCCATGCGGAGTCCATTGTGATACAATACCACGGGCTCGCAGAAGGTCCTCAAACTCCTCGCTCAAGTATTCTCCACCTCGATCGGAACGAAGTGCCTTAATACTCTTACCAAGCTGGTTCTGTACTTCATTCATGAAATCCTTGAACCTTTCAAGGGTTTCTGACTTATGTTTCATCAGGTACACATAACCATACCTACTGAAATCATCAGTGAAGGTAATGAAGTACTGACACCCATTTCTGGCATTAGTTCTAAAAGGTCCACATACATCAGTATGCATGAGTCCTAATAGATCACTAGCTCTCTCACCTTTACCTGAAAAGGGAGTCTTGGTCATCTTGCCCAACAAACAAGATTCACATGTCTCTATTGATTCATAATCAAAAGAGTCTAGATAACCATCTTTATGGAGTCTAGAAATGCGCTTCTCATTTATGTGCCCTAGACGACAATGCCAGAGATATGTTTTGTTTGAGTCGTTGAGTTTTTGCTTTTTGGTGTTTACGTTGTATACACTTGTCTCCAAGTCTATCAAGTATAGACCATAAGACATAGGGGCACTGCCATAAAAGATCCCATCTTTAGAAATGGAACACTTTCCATTCTTAATAAGAAATTTAAATCCATCTTTGTCCAAACAAGAGACGGAAATGATATTCCTATTTATGGCAGGTACATAATAGCAGTTCTTCAACTCTATTATTAGCCCACTAGGTAGAGTTAACTCATAGGTTCCTATGGCACTGGCGGCAACTCTTGCCCCATTGGCTACACGTAGTTCAACCTCGCCTTTCCCCAAAGGCCTACTTCTCTTAAGATCCTTCACATTTGAACAAATGTGAGATCCGCATCCGGTATCAAGTACCCATGACGAAGAAGTAGTAAAGTTAATCTCTATCACGTATACACCAGAAGTAGAGATCTCTATCTCCAACTTCTTCTTCCATTGTCCCTTCCATCCTCTCCATGTAGAAGAAATTGGTTTGGCGAGAGAACACTTCTCTCCCTTACCTACTTTCTTCTTCACCAACGCATTAAGCGTACATAGAGTGGATTCTAAGGCTCTTGGTATATCTGGATTGTGCAGAACACTTCTCACAGTCCTCAACCAGTTATGTAATTTATTCTCAATTAATTTGCCCATTTTAAAAGATGATTCTTTTGCCATTCTACAAGAGAAAATTTGCATTTGTCAAAACCTTTTTGATTTGATTTGAATAAAATTTGACGATAGTTAATTAGGCCTTTAATTAATTACCGCTCCCACTATTTTGACTCAAATTGATAGCCCTCACCATCAATTCAGAAGATTGCAACGTACAATCTTCTAGTGGGTCAAGATCCTGAAATCCTCTGAGCCATGGACCAGCTAGGGCTGTCACCCACAACTCAGATCTCTCAAGTAGGCAACTCTTGCCAATTGCATCATATGCAACTCTTGAAAGATGTCATATGCAACTCCTTGCAATGATCATCTCCATGCCTCAAGGCGCTAGATCCTATCTAGGTCACCTTGTTAAGTCCGACCCAAAGCCAACACGATGAACATGCACCCTGCTAGGGCAGACCCACACATTCATCCTTCACGCTTCCACGAGATAGACGGTGCACCACGCTAGGGCGTGCCCACACTTGGTCGATCAAGCTTTTCACGTGTGTCGCATTTGGAAGGCATCTAAAACTTAATATTTAATGAGGGATTTTGTTTTTATATACATATACATATCCAATCACCACAATATATAGTATGTATCATATACATGCTATATCCCACATAAAACATGCATAAACGATAAAAAGCAATGATTATGGCCATCCTATTTGTGATTCCTCGAGCCAATAGGAATCACGGTCATCTAGGTCTACATCACATGCAACCTGTACAAGATGAAATTTGTGCCTGCCTTTCTGGGTTTGATCAGCTCATCTCCATGACTGATCGGCTCGCCATCAGGTAGGTTGTTCGGGTGCCACCAGCCGATCGACTGGCGCCTTCAGTCGATCGGTTCACCGGTCATCGTGCATCTCCTCAGGTCGCCACCCGCTCATCTCGTTCCTCGAACTGGCCGTCTGGATCACCAACCAACCGTCTTCAGGTTGTCCTCCGTTCTTTGACATAACAGGAAATAAAATCTATCCTATTTACAATTGAATTGTGAAAACCCCGAGTTACATTCGGGGGGAGCAAAGGTAGGAAAAGAATTCTCGAATTATTTTGAGTTACATCAGGAATATGAGAAAGGGAATCGGTGCGCAGACCGAGATGCAAGCAACCACACAAACAACCACACACAGATATAGGGGTTTATAGGCCATAATCATGCTACACATCCACCACAAAACTCGTTTAAGGGCGACGCGTATCGAGTGCATTAATATTACATATCATATATGTATATTAGGGATTTGTGGATTGGACATGTATAAAGTTGATATTGTTCGCATCGCATGCAATAAATAAAGGCGACAAACCAAAATCGATCATATCGATAATCCTAAAATATAGAGAGGTTGACGTGGCTCTGATACCACTGTTGGGTTTTGAAGGAGGCAGAGAAGCAGCGGAAACAAAAAATTTTCTCCCCAAACCCGGAACAAAAGGAATCGCGTCAACATCTATATAATAGGAAAGATGGTTTGTGAATCATACCTTGTCCCGAGGCTTGCTCGGCGACAATACCACGCGCCTTGCGCGGTCTTCACCTCCGGTCTTGGACGGTGTCTGTGCAGCTCCTGGTCGCACCGGGACTGAAGACTCCTCCTCCTACCGGACTGTCGGATGATAGTTGTCCTCCTGAGCGGCAGTGACCTCCCGCCTCTGAAGTAGTCCACACGGACCACCCGGAACTCCACTCTCCTTGTCCCATAAGGAAGTGGAAGGAGTCGCACCCTCCTGTTGACGTACTAGTCGCCAACACACTCTCCTGTTGTCAATTGCAACTACAGTTGTCCTTCCCTTGTTGCACCTCCCTTTGCGGGAAGCACTTGCTCGGGCTCTCTCGCGGTTACCAAAACCAGAGAGAACGACAACTTTGCAGAGCAATCAACTTGCACTGAGTTGTACTCTGAGAAGCCCCCAATACCCCTATATATATAGGCGGGTCATGGGACAGGGTTCTCTGTGCCCGACAATACGGGACTAAAGCAGGAGTAGAAGGGTTTGGGATTTTCCACCAAAAAGCAACCATCTCGCAACCTGAAATGATCGGTTCACAACTGAACTGATCGGTTCGGCCATTGAGCCGATCGGTTGGACCTGAGCCGATCGTTTGGGGCACTCCAACCGATCGGTTGGTGCCCTGAACCGATCGGTTCATAGTCCTAATCCGGCTCAAAAAGACTTTCCTTGTTTCGTTCCCAATTGGTATCGAATACCAATGTTATTCCCAATCGAATTGGGCAATTTGAAACCAAAGGAAATTTTTTTTGAGCCGGATTAGGACTATGAACCGATCGGTTCAGGGAACCAAATTGAAACCCTTACCTCAACGAGAATCCCAATTCAAACTCACACACTAGGATAAGAAGAAGAAAATCAAAGGAAGCCATACGAAAACTATAGTAGCACATGCATATGAACAATAATAAAACCATACAACACATGTTCACCATTCAACAGATAATTACAACATGAATTGTTACAACATTTGATATTACACATTGAACAGTAAACTTTTACATGTACATGTACTACAACTAAACAACATGATCTTAAGACAATAGGTCCACCTGTACATCAGCTGGTCACGCAACTCTCAACTATACGGGTCTTCAAGAGCATATATCCACAACCTAAACAAAAGATTACATGTTGTACACGTCAGCACAATATTCTAGAATATTGTACTGAGTACGCCTACGTGTCTTTTTATATATCTCTCCTTACTAAGCTTGGCAATAAGATAAAACTATTACTTGGAAGTAACAGAAGAATATAACAAAACTATACTTGAATGAAAATATGTTTATCAACAAAAGAGAACATATATTTTAAGCATATTTTCCATTATATCATCCATGCATTGACCGCCGAAGGCTGAATGTACTGAAGGCCTTATGATCGACTACCAAAGAGTTGGATCATTTCATAATGTGATCAGACTACCATAGAGTTGGATCATTTCCAAGTACTTGACTACCAAAGAGTTGAAGTACTTTATTTTCCAGTACTTGACTACTAAAGAGTTGAAGTGCTTACATATAATGGAACAGATATATTAAGTTTCATGTGTTCATAGCAATAAGATATGGAAAATCAAGTAACATATCATACAACAACAATCATTTCATCCAATATCATATGCCAAGTATTTACTACACATATAATGCAAGCATATTGTATAATTAGCCAAGTAAGAGGTAATGGCGTACCTTGATCAAGATATCCTAATCATCACATATATCACATTCCCGATGTCAACATATCTTGGTTAAACCCTGATTAAGACAAGATCATATATCACCATCAGGTTCTCATCGTCTTAACCCTAATATGTCCATTTTAGGGTTTTACTTAGATCATTAAGATATTTCCATTATTACTTGTCTTATCATCTTGTTATATAGGATTGATTTTACTGATGTTATATTCCATATTAGAATTCATTGTATGACTATTAGTTCCCATATCATTGTGTGCATGTGTCAACCCTAGATCATATTCATTAAGCATATTAGTGTTTATATCACATAAAGAGAAATCATCGTTGCATAACATGAATTACATGAATCATTGTGATCTCAGAGTTAATATAAGGTTTTATATACTGATATGAGCTTCTACTGAATATTTCACCATTTATAGACCATATATGCATTTTTGACATTTTATTTAGGGTTATTAACCCCAGATAGACATATTAAGCAAATTATATGATTTCATGCATCAACATTATAATCACCAACCTTAAATGGATTATAAATATGAAAATGGATTTACTGACATATTATCATAATTTTAGGCCATCGTTTGATATTTATTATCCATGACACAAGTATATAACATCTTTAGACCTGTCAAACTGAGTCAAAATCCATGGACGCCCATGGGTCGACCCGTTTAAGTTGGGTTTGAGTGGTGAAATTTGCCACCCGCTGAAAATCACCCAAACCAATATCCACCCGTTTATTTAGCGGGTTTTACGGGTGACCCGAGGGCACCAACGGGTGACCCAGTTAACTGAAGTAAATATATTTATATACATAATATATGCATACACTTTTTGAAAGATGTTTCTTGTTTCATACAAGTCAACTTTTTACCTTTACCAACAATAATTGTATGCTCTTTATTTGTATTTGCAATAGACAATAACAAGTACTTGTAATGTTAGAAATGTATAATGTTACATGACAAAATTATGTGTTGTTTTTGTGATATTTATCTATAAAAATCACATCAGTTTTCCTATTTTACATCGACATACAACAACTAGTTGTTATTTTTTCTTTAAGTTTGCATAAACATATATCGACAACTAATCTATGATTTGACCTCAAACATAGTAGTTGGTTTCTTCCTTTGTAATATATTTGACATAAAAATAATACATACAAGATGTTTTAAATATTATTTTTAGTATTAGGGAAAGTAACTAGCAACTTATTGTTGATTGGACACATTTTAAATGGGCATCCGCGGGCAACCCTCTGGGTCAGGTTTGGGTGTGCTTTTCTTCCTCTCATTTAGAAGTGCATCTTTTGACCCGCACCCGTCAGACCCGCACCTGCAACGACCCAACCCACCCACCCGTTTGACAGGTCTAAACATCTTACATGATATTATTGACATTTAAGCTTCAAAAGACTCGTATTATAGTCCCACGTTTTTCTACTTATTTTTCTGAACATTTCGATACCTTATTTGTATTTTTATGACATTCATGCTAATTACTAGGAATTATCAAAGATTTGAATTTTCCTGGGATTTTACCATTTTGGCCAATTGGCCGCTGCCACGTGGCCACTAGGGCTTCTTTGCTTGCTGCGGCCGGTTCTTAGGTTGAGCCAGTCTGGTTCACTAGCAGGTTCAGGTAGTAGTTTGAGGCGGGCCGGTAGTTTTCTTACTGGTTCAGCGGATGGACCAGCCGGTCCTTCTCCTCTCTTTCTCACACAATCTCGATCTCACGAACTCACCCATCTCCTCTTCTTTGCGTCGGTGCCGCCACACAGTGGATCTCCAGTGAGCAAAACCATGCAACACTGCTTCCCCTGACCTAAAATTGACGTCTGTCGAAGCTACTTCGAGACCAGGGGCTCTCCACGGCTGCTCGATTCTCCAGGTGGGGCTCGATTTCTCCTCTAGATGAGCTTTCCGCCACAAGCCGCCGTTGTGGTAGTGGGAAAGGGGGGAAATCCCCTTTGTTCGTCCCCGTCCACATGTTATACTTACTAGAGCTTTGACTAATCTCCCTGAACCTCATCCAGAATCCAAAAACCTATAGGAAACACCTCCGAGTAGTCCCCGTACTCCGTCTTCATCTCCGGTGGACCTTGGTTAGCCAACCACAATCACCACCACCAAAGGACTCAAAAAGACTCACAAACGACTCCTACAATCCTCAGCTCCGCATTTCCGACTTCGATTCCTATTGCTGTCTCTCTTTCCCCTTTTTCTCCTCTTTCTTTTGTTCTGAACACCACGATGGAGAAAGGGGATAACTGGAAGTTTGTTCTCCCTCGTCACATAACCACAAGTGAATGGCCGTGGTACTACTCGTAAAGACGAGATGAGATCAACTGTTCTCTTAGCATACCCTCTCACCCCACGAAGAGGGTGTTGGGCATAGTGGGAACTTGCTGCTCTAAGATTGACTATAACTGCTATGAAGGAGACAATATTCACATCCGTCTGATGCATCCAATGGTCAGGAACAGATCCCTCACCAGGCCGATCCATGGGCACCTTGGTTGCTCATGGGCGTGTGACAAGCATGTCACCCAAAACTTAGGTTAACTCATATATTTAGCCTTAGTCTATCTATCATCAAAATGCACATTATTCCACACATTTCAAACATAAATAACTTCTTCCAGGTTCCTCCAATCATCACTAAATTTAACCATAGATTTATCATAACTCAAGGCACAACCCAATTAATTTTGGCACCAAAACAGAACTATTTGACCATTCAATTTAATACTGCACAAAGGTATAAATTTAAGGATCTTAATCACGATATCAATATCATTTGCCATCCAAACTTTGACATAACACATGTAACTCTCAAAATAAGTGAACATGGATGAATTCACTTATGTCATTGGACATTTAAGGATTCTAAAAGTTTACTCTATCACATCCTACACACCTTAAAGGAAATTTTGTTCTTGAAATCAATATAAATCCAGTCCATCATAGTTGGAGCTACATCTAGGTGAAGGTTGTCTCAAGGTGGTGGAGCTACTTTAAGGAAGTGAAGGCTGCTCCAAGGTTACTTCAGGTTACTTCAAGAAGGCTGATTCGAAGGAGGTTGGAGCTACTTTTAGGTAAAGGTTGTCTCAAGGTGGTGGAGCTACTTCAAGGTGGTGAAGACTGCTCCAATGTTGCATGAGGTTACTTTAAGAAGGCTGCTTCAAGGAGGTTGATGCTACTTCAAGGTGAAAGCTACTTTGAGTGGAAGGTGATTGTATTTTATTGTAACATCCTTGTGAGTTAAATAAACTATATCATTTTCAAAATCCCAATTGGAAATAATTGGGTTGTGGACTGACAACATTTGATTCAAAGGTTGAAACAACTCTACATCGAAGTGTCTTCTTTATTTCCTCTTCCTTCTTTGCTTTAAGTTTTTAATTAAAATTTAAAATACCAAAAGTTCTATTCACCCCCCTCTAGATATTTCAAAATATGCTTGTTTGAATCTAAAAAGAGTCTCCCCATTGGTGGGTTTTAAAGGTGGAGATTTTGTTCGGGACATGCTATCTGTAAAGTTGTTGCAGCAAAAGTGGTCAAACGTCAAATAATGTGTATCCAAAATCAGCATGTATTGATACTTTTCATATTTGCTATTTCTTTATTCTTAGCACTAGAGGTTGTGGATCTTCTCAAAAGGATCCAAAAAGTTAGTATTTTAGAGGATTGATTTTGCCATCTAAATTGGACTAGCAAAACAACGTGTTGCCCATCTGTCTTCTATTTCCTTGTAACCTTTTTTTATCAATAATTAGAGATTTTTTTATTATTATGATAAGTCCTATTGATTTATAACTTTCAAATTATACATCCCATTTGATTAACCAAAACATCCAAGACACGTGACTTTCTTCATAGATTGATTATTGATATATTGTTCCAACTACTAATCAAGTCATTATAGGATCCAATACATTTTCTGCATAAATAATGCAATCAACTTTCAATAATGTTAGACAGTTAAAGTAAGTTACACATCAATCACAAAAATTACCCACGTGTTACATTTGGATTCTAAAAATAGTTTTCAAAATTTCACGGTGAGTGTAAACACAGAGGATTCTTTGATTTGGTACATCAAGTCCAGATTATGATTGATATGAATTTCTCTATAAATACACTAAAATTATGCATGTGTATGCAATTGGGTGTGCTCTTTGATTGTTCTTCTAGCCTCCATTGTTCCACTACGTTTTTCTCTTTGAGTCAGCTACCAGAAAAATTATAAGATGTCAATAAACCTTCACTATACCTTCCTTCATTTTTCAATTAGGGTATTCATAAATGTCTCCAATGAGAGTATGCATTTGAAATCTAACACTCATCCCTGCAACACCACAAATTATAATCTAATGGAATTTGTCATGAGTGGTTATGAATTGAATATTAGGAATAGAATCAGAATATCTATGATTGCTACAAATGACAAAGAAGTTCTAAAATTGTATAAGGAAACTATTTCTAACAACTATGCACAAGTAATAATTGTGCGTGTCACGTGAGTTAGCCTCACTTATGCATATAATTTTTTTTGGCAATTGTGGCTCCACGGAATGCTTCCTAGACGACAATACGAATTCTTACGACCGATACCCTTCAACATTAGTTGCAAAGTAACTCATATGAATGTCTCGGCACGCCGATGACAAAAACATCTTGGAAGTATAGATATCTATAGCAAATTTTATGTTGTTTTGTGTGATCTCCATTTATTTTATTTTGTTGGTTGTTACACAATGAGTAATGATAATGAGCACACTACTTTTACCAAATCTTATACCCTGTCCTCGATTAACGTATACACGGAATATGAAACATCTTTCGGCACTGTTGAAAGAAATTTTTTGTACAGTGTTAGAAGTTGAAAGGTCTTCAAATATGAGAGAGGATAGAATAATATACAAGTACTTGTAATTAGTGATAAAAATTATGAAGAAAATTTCATATTTCAAATTAAAATTATACTAATAAAAGTGTTAAACAGTGCTGGACATATCTATTGCTTTTGTTTATCATTTCAGTGTATAAGTTTATATATATATATATATATATATAATATTTATGTAATAGATATTTATATATCCTATATTGAGTATTTTTTAAAATAAATGGTGTTCACAAATAACTATTATAGATGCATTATATATTTTTAAGATAAACAATATTGATTCATAGATATTACATTGTGTATTTTAGTCTTGAACAATGCTAACAAAATCTCTACTAATTCTTGTGTAACATTCTCTTTCCGTCCACTATCTATTTCTTTATATTTAATGTACCTTCTTTTTCCATCTACCATCTTTTCCTATTTATTACATCTTCTCTCTCCTTCCACTACTTTTTATTTATTTATTACACAATCTCTCTCCATCCACTATCTTCTTTTTTCTATTAATTGCAGACTATCTCTCCATCCATTAACGAGACGCATTGTGCTAATAGTACTTTTTGCGTATTCACGAGGTACATGTGTAGTTTTTAGTGGAAGTGATGTTGGATTAATAATTTCTTTTACACAATTACATATACCTCAACCATATCTACATCAAGAGTTTGTAGTCCATTAAGTAAAACCGTATCGTCAAAATCTACAAGTTGTTTTATCATACAGTGAGAAGATGACCGAATATAACCTACTAGACAAGATAGCTTATCTTGGAACCGATAAAGTTAAGTTAAACAATCCAGAAAAGATGCACCGCCCCAACCAGCTGTTTAATTCTAACCGCTCAATCAACTTCTAAAGGTTTTCAATATTATCAGTACATATAGTGCATGCAATGCATTATTTTCATCATGTGAGTTCGGAACCATGTCAATTCCAGCTAGTGCTAGGATAGTTACAGATTAAAGTTTCCACGTATTACCGAGAATAACTTGTTAGCATAAAAAAACCACTATTGTGAATCTTAACGGCAAAAATAGATGCAATTATCTTGGTAGAGAATTTTTGAGATCGCTCAACAGGCGACAGTTGTGCCAATATGCTAGCATTCTCTTTGGTTTATATCTTAAAAAGTTTGAAAGGATAAAAGCTAAGAAAAGTAAAGGTATAAAGAACGGTAATTATGTTCGGTTCACGAAGTTGAGGATAGAGTTTGTGAGCAGGGATGGATTAAATTCTAGTTATGTGAGACTTGAACGTAACAAAATCTTTAATCCTAGTTCTTATGCTCAACATGAACATAACATTCATCTAATCAGAATACTAAAGAAGTAGCAATCAGAACATCATAACCTGTTAGTAACTCTTTGGAAATCATAGCTGTATGTATAACCGCAGGTCCGCAGCACAGAAACTGAACTCTCTGTACGGATTCTTCTAGAGAAGCACAATTTGACAGTCAAGAACCGGGAACTAATGTGCATGAAGCGGCTCCATCTATGGCTAATGAAAGAACAAAATCGCGGCTACGTTGAGGTTACACTGCCATCATTGATACATCAAAAGAGAAGCACACAGAATACCATTCTGGCTACCAACGGTACAGAAAACATGACCTGTCGCCCCCGTTGGTGCTCCATTTCCATGTATAACGCCCATCCTTATTGTGATCTCACCAACATGCTCAGGTAATAGTAATGCCCACGAAGAGGCTATCACATTCACATGTGTCTCGAAAGCACAGGGGACAAACCCGATAAGAGTGCAAAGGAATGATGCGAGGAATACAACCGGCAGGTCGTTGCATTTTTCTCCGAGAGAGGTGAACGAGCGGGACGTTGGCTACTTCACAACTACTTTCGATGCTGTCGTTGTAGTATATATAGTAGCGAGTATTCCCGCCTGTCACGCAGGTGACCCGGGTTATCTCCAGCGATGACCGATTTTAGGAAGACAATTAATAATTTCGGAGTGCTTATAATTTAATATTTACTTTGTTCTTTGTTAATATTGTTATTCCGTGAAAATATCCGATGAAAAATGCCCGAGTTGACGCCAACACATGCCAGCCAATAGGATTCAATCAAATTCTCTGCTGCTCCTGGCCTCGCGATTTGGCATATAGAATAAGTAAGAGAAGCAGGCAGAAGGGTCCTGCGAGCATAGCTGCTCCACAATGGTTGGACTTGTATCATTACACAAATATGGCCGCTTTGTAGGCATCTGGCGACTTCATGTCCACCCTAAGAAGATACATCAGATCTTCTTACTCAAACTAGCATTAAGAGGGTTCAGGAGGGGGTTGCCAGTCCTTGCCACCGCCTAGTGATGGTGGATCTGAGCTCTAGGAACCTTGGTGGATCTCTGAGTGTGAGAACCTGAGGACTACGACACACAAGGAATAAACCCCTCCCCCAAAATTTCTTCACCTGCTCCGGTGCTTCAGCCTGTCCCAGGTGGTCGAGGAGCTTTAGTACTAGATCCTCAGGTCTTACGCTCTGCTGCTTCTGAATCCGGTGTGCAAAGGGGGTCGAGCCCTTGAGCAAGGGAGGAAGACAACCAGTCGCTGCTACATCCCCTTGTCGGCACACAGCAGCAAGATTCACAGTGGCCCAAGGAAGAGCCACAGTGGTGGTGCTGAGATGGAAGCCACCCATCGCAATCTGAGGAGGGAACAAGGATGTTGGAGCAAGGGCATTCAGATGTGCGGAGGTTCTGCAGACCTTGAGGTGAGGCTTCCCAGAAGTAATGGCCATCAGAGATCATGCCAATTGGCTGGAACGCCCACCCTAGGCGGTACTCTGTTTTATAGAGAAAACAAAGTCCGTCCCACTGAAGGAGGGGGGTTCCCTCCCGCTCAGGTCAGATTGATCAATCCCTAACTAGATCCCTCGTCGGATCCACGAAGTTACAAGGAAGGAAAGGTAAATATTTAGCTAATATCTTGATCTTACAAAATCATAGAAAAGCACATCGTATGTCCAGAAAATACAAACAAGCTGCCGTTGGAAAGATAAAAATACGTTCTACCATCCTACAAACATGTAGTAAGTGTCTTCTACTCTTAATGAACTAACTTTAACATGAGAAGTGCATGCCTTGAAATGAAAGAACTGTCATTATAGATGCCAACGGATAATTAATTAAGTATAATAATGAGTCATCAGACCTAAACCATTATGTATAATGCATTGGCCAACATGATTGAGATGATGATACTTTCATCTTTGATTTATGCTACAAAATCTAATCATGGATAATAACTCTAGGATGAGTGCATAGAATACTATGGAAATTGATAAATGCTACTAAAAATAATATTAGAACCTTATCAAGATCAAAAAAGTATTAGCACCTTATGAACTTTTTTTTAAAATAATTATATCAAAGTCCAGTAATTAGATGGAATACTATAATAATGTGTTCTTGATCATTTGAACGCGTTATGATCCCTAGTTAACACAACCCATCTTAGTTTGATTCTAGATATGCCATTAATAGCTAATAAATAAATATCTAGATTGTCATGATTAGTGGATAATGATTGAGGATAGTAAGATCACAAATGATGGATAGGTGGAATCATGATTTATATAGATGACTAAAACATGTGTTTTATATCATAGTTCAATGATGAAACCACTAAGTTGAAATCTAACCAGGAGCACATAATAATCATGATCTATCACACATAAGCAGTGGCAATAATCTATGAGAGAAATAGATAATATATGGTCTGTATGTGTTTACCTAAACGGAATACAAAGTTCAGATACCAGATTCAACCTCTTGTTGACCCCAAGTATAACCCATAAGGGTAAATCACAAAGATAATAGATGATTGCCGTTTATCTACAAGAGTGTTAGTCTCAATACCGGTTCTCGACACAAGCTAGGGTTTTCCTACAAACTTGAGGTAAGTGGGCCATATCCATTGAGTTTCAATATTATTGTCATTCAGTTTACGAGGATTCTTATGAAGTAACTTTGAGATTAAGTGTTATGACCGCATCTGAGCTTAATTGGTAAACTAGGGTTTACTTGGATGATTGTATGCTTAACTAAGTTGATCATTGTTTAAATCTTGATTAGTGATGGTTGTTAAGTTTTGATGTTTTAAATATAATGAGAAGATTTAATCATACTTTGATTCACATAATTAGGGTTTAAGATTTGGAAACCCTAATCGGCCCAAATTAGGGTTTTGATGATATATGAATACATAATTTAATAAGTATAGTGTCTCACTAAATGATTTTTAGTATTTTATGTGTAACTCTGATTGAATTCAAATTTGGATATAATTTGGATATCTCAAATGTGAATACTATTGAAAAATATAAGAATTTTTGAAGAATAATCTGACATGTTTGTCGGTCGAGTTTCAAACTCAATCGATCATATTTTCAGATTGATATAGCAGTGAACTATTTGATTTTTATTTATTTATTGGTAACTCAAAATGATCTGAAATTTTAATTAGAGATCTGAAACTGAATCATAAACAACATGTAAAATTTTCATAATTTTTGGATGCATTTAGATCTTATCAGTAGACGAATCATAAACACACACAACTCTCATAATTCGTGATTCAATCCAGAGAAACAAAATCCTAGAGAGAGAGGGAGAGTTAGGGTTTGAGAGGAGAAAGTGATGGAGATGCTGACCTCGGGTTTTGTAGTCCGAGGAATGATGAAATCATGTAAGTTTAGCTTCTTTGGATATAGTTTCATGGTGAATCTTCTCTCAGATGTCAAGATTATGTCTGTCCCCTGATTGGATTTGAAATCATATAAAATCAAGTCATTTTTTCACTCTTTCTCTCCTAATCTTCAATTCTAGGGTTTCGGAGTTGAAAGGAAGAAGAAAGTGGCAATTGTTATGGTTTTGATATGTATTTGAGATTTTCAGATATGGGATACATTTTTAAGCTATTTTACAGCTTAGGGTGAGTGGGTAAAAGAATATTTTAGTCAATTGTACTCAATTAGATGGTTTTAATTTATATTCTCAATTTCTCCCTAGATGACAATAAATGAAAAGAACTGTTCTTGAATTCTGTTTATAGAATACTTCAATTCATGTTCCAACTATGATATGAAAATGTTTATATGATGACATGGATATAGATATCCAAGTATCTTGAATACTACAGAATTAAGAAGTTTATTGAGAATGTTCTAACAATCTAAATTTTCAAGTTATTCAGGTGCTTGAACAACATTATAGATGAAATTTGGATTTATGTTTATATGATCTTACTTATGTTCCTAGTGCATATAATTCTACATGTTTGATTTCTTAGATTTGATATATGGACAAATAGAGTTTCTGATTTTTACAATACATATCTTGTGAATAGCAAGTAATCAAGGATGGAAACCCAATCTAGTATGCTTTTATAAGTATACATATCTAATTTAGTAGTAAATGGCTGATTGAAATGATTCATGTGTTATTGTGGGATTTTATCTGAATATTATCTTATATGCATATATGCTTTGTTTATGAGATTCGTATTTTCTAACACAAATACTTGTCATGAAATGCATATGTTGTTATGCTATTGCAAGTGGAGATATGACATGCCCTAGATAGGTATGTTATCGATGCCATGCATAAATGTGAGAAATGTTGAATGAGAATATATATATTAGTAGACATGATATATGTTTGAATACATGAGAAGTGATATATGTGCATGAGTAAGGAGAAACCTTAAGAAAGGGGTAAATAATATGTTAAGCATTCAGTTCAGTATCATCAGTGATTTCAATTCAATAGTCTGAGTAGTCATTAATATACAGAGTTAAAAGAGATCAGTCTAAGAGAAAGATATAATCAAAGTTACAATAATAATAGTAACCCAGAACACCGTAGATTCCCTATGAGTGGTCTACGCCGTAGGGATGAAATGACCTAACCCTGGAAGTACCCAGTATACAGGGGTCAAATCGTACTAACAGGTGGTACGCGGGACGAAGCCCTAGTGGAAGTCTCCTTAAAAATACAGTATGCAGTGTCCAACATCAACTAGAGATCCTGGTGGCACTAGAGTACAAAAAAGCTAATAGGTGGCTTGACTATCCGCCTGTGTGCTCAAGTAAGAGGAGGAGTCCAGTTTTACGGCCCATAGGTGTGTCGAGGCCAAAGAGCCATTTTCATGTTGCAGACCAACGATGTAGTCAGGCTTAGCATCCCAGGTGTGTCAGCTAAATCTTGTACGGTGAGATCGAATTTTGTTACGATTCTTCATATATAGAGTACACTACATATGATCAGGGTATAAGATAAAATATGATAATATAAGTTTAAAGAGTTTCTTATAAGTAAGAAGAGTTAAGAAAGATTTGATTTCAGTTTCACAATAGTTGTTCTTTAAATGTAATATTGAATATAGTGAGGATTATATTTTCATACTTGTTTATTTCTAATGATGTAGGCTTCAATGTTATTAGTAAGTTTTTGAATATCTAGTCTTTTAATTTGAAATTACTATCTTATTTTATTTCAATTATCCAAAATGATAAATGTCTGATTCAGTACTTTACACTGCATTATTGTTTTACACATTCACTGGGTGAGTAGGCTCACCCCTCTATTCAAAATTTTTAGGGAAACCGTGGGGATTGAAGATATCATTGCATCAGAGTAGATCTGCCATAAGAGTTAAGTCTGAGTATAGTTAAGTTCAGTCGGTCCTTGTCACTCCAGGTCCTTGTAAAGAAATAAGAGAGAGTTGTAAATGATGATGTATAATATTATTCCTCTTTTAACAATATATGTGAATCAACAAGTCTTATGTGCTTAATAGTATGAGAAACATAATGAATGTTCATACATGCATTTTTACTGTTGAAATCAGATTAGAGAAATCAATGTTTAGATTCCCTTGTAAAGTTAGTTTATGTGGTTCAATGCGAGAAAACAAAGAGTTTGAAAAAGAAGAAAAAGTTAAGGGTGATCTTTGTATTACGTTAAATCCTTAATTTATGCCCTAATCTCATGATTAGTGGTAATTGTGAGATCGAGGTGTAACAACTTGGTATCAGAGCTTAGGCTGATTTGTTAGGGACCATTAAGTTCATAAGTTAGAGTCATAAGTGTGGTAGATAGGAGATGCTATGATGTTAGCTCTTGGGATTTGAGTATTTGGATATCCTGGCCTGGTATCTGAGTACTTGGATCAACCAATATCAAGCTACTATGTCTATTCTTTCATGTATATCCTGGCCAGTTATACAATGGAAGGATTGTCTAGAGAGGAATCCTAGAAATATTAGGGTTAGAAACAAGATAAGTAAAATGAATTAAGATCATAAATTTAAAATGAGATAGAACTTTCATTTCATATTGTTGTTTTATTGGAGATGAATAGAAAAGCTCTTATATGTTTGAATTCAGATATTCAGTATTTTGAAATATATATGGGTCTTTAAGATTTGTTGTACACTATGCAGTTGTAGCATTTTTTGATTACATTCTTTGTATCAAGTAGACTAGAAATGATCTTTTATTGAGCTTTCCTAAGTGGATAAATTTTCTTCTACACATTTGAGATGAATAAGAGTTGAGTAATCCTGAGTAGCTCTTGGCTTCAGGACTGCAATTTCGGCCTAGCCCGGCTGGTAGGATGCATTACTGGGATCTAATGATTCCTATTAGTAACATAACACGAGTAAATTCTAGATAGATTAGATCCAAATTCTAGTATGAATGTATATACTCTAAGATTTTGAACTATAAGGGAAAGACTGGGATAACTAAGAATCAGTTGAAACTGATATCTAAGATCTATCTATGGGGCCTCAGATAAGAAACCCTAATTTGAGGATAAAGGAAGAAGGAATACAAAAAAAAAGAATCAGTTATGAGGAATAGATTGTATAATCCAGTAAAATGCATTCGTGTACTCCAAAATAAAGGGAAAATAGAAGAAAAGAGTTAAGTACACAAAAAGTACATAGAAGTGAAGGATTTTCAAAAAAATTGAGGTAAAGAGAACTAAATAAATGTGTGAATTATAATACTAGGATTAGAAACTCAGATGAAATAAAAAGACATATTGGTTATGATGAGTTTGATTAAGAAAAGAGGGTTACATGATATAATAGAGAGCATGTAATGTCTCATTATATTATGAACTCTAATATATTCATTGTTACTGCCTTTTTGGTTCAAAATCTCTATAAAGTAACAACCTAGTTTCCCTCGGATGTACTCAATAAGTTCCTTGACTTGAAATGAAACTAGTTTCTAAAAAAAAAAGAGAAAAGGTGATACTAAGCAAATGAACAAGTCATATAAAAGTAATTGTATAAAAAAAATCTTGATTGAAAGAGAAACTATGTTTGACCCGTGCATGATTTGTTTGATTTGAAATAAAGGACGTGTAATGTATTAAGTATAAGGTAAAACTAGTAGGGGGAATGTTGACTTAAAATTTCAACTTGATAAGTGTAAAAAGATGATAAGAATTAGATATGTCATGGAATATGGAATCATATATGATTTTTGAGAAATATGAATGCATGATATAAGTACATGCTAAAGGGGATATATGGAAGGGTAGAATATGGTAATAGGATGATGGAAATCAAATAATTGTTCAACGCATGAGGAAATAATATAAGTTACAGAGAGATAGCTATTGTCAGATATAAAGACTGTTAATAGTTCAATCTCCTTGACGATAACTAATTAGATACAAATAATGAAGTAAGTGAATACTTGAAGATCAGAGATCTAAGTTTAAAAATCACCTTCTCTTTTGTATCCTCCATAATGAGAGTAATGCGGGGATGAAATGATAAGAGAATGGATTCAAATGATAGAGTTTGATAAGATTTCCAAAAACAAAAAATTCAAAGTTGGACCTAAAAAATTAAGGTGCTTGGCACTTGAGGTGAGTGATTATCTCCCTCATAAGATTTGTATTCATGATTGAAATCCTAATTCTATCTAGGTAAAATAATTAGAAACCTTGCTTGTATCTTTATATGATTGGATATTGATTTGGAAAGATATTAGTGAATTAAATGCTACTGATTTTGATTATTTCTCATTGATTGGAACTTGATTAGTTCCTAATATATTGATTGAGGATTCATGGAAAATCCTATGGATATATGACTATGTTATTTCATGTGAATATTGCCTAAAAAAAGCCCAATGGCCGATATGCTTGGAAATCGGATTGGTATGTATAGAATCATATTTGAATCGTATTAGAATGAATTATAAAACTATTTTGTTGAGTCTTATTGAAATTGGATATGGTAACTGCATAAGGATCAGTATGAGGTGGTGATATCTCCTATTTAGGTTGTGTTGAAAGATTGAATCAAATCAATTAATTATTCAATGCATACTTATGGTTGATGAATGAAATATGTGGAAATGGAGACTAGGGTTTCCATGTGTGTGAATAGCCCTAATGAACCCCATGTGCATCATGATGGTATTACTAACTGATATGATTCTTATTAGATGTTATATTAAGAATGACTTCACCAAAATCATAAAATTTTAGAATTAAGACGAGTATGACTGATAGAGTTAAAACTTATATATAATGTTGTCAATGTGATGAAATGCTAAATTTTAGGCATTAAATACTTCAAATGAGTATGATGAGTATTACTAATATGATCTAAGCCTAATGCATTTGTTTTAGTATGGCTTATTAAATGATAAGTATCCCTCATATGAATGTGGGTCCTTTTGTACAAGCTATATAAAAAAAATGAATCGTGAAGGATGATTAGAGATTATGGTGTAAGAAGATGTAACCTAAATCACTCTTTTAAGATAAAGTGAGTAGTATAATAAAGAATTATCATTATAGATTATGGAATGGTGATGAAACTCAATAGAGTAAATTAAGAAAGTAACTATTCAGAAAAAGCCAAATAAGAGAATGGAAATCTAAGTGATAAAGCCAAGGAAGGCTTTAATAATTTTCCAGAGATAAAGTTTACATATAGAAATAAGGAAGCAAAATCATGTCACAAAAATATCATGTTATAGATATGGATCAAACAGTAGAATGTTTAGGTTCTATCGGTTCAAGGGATGTTATTAGTGATATGATCTTGAGTGTTGAAAGTACTATGAGATACGGTCCTAAAATTAGCAATGTGAGAAGTACATTAACAATGATAGTAACCCAAGGTCTATGGGTTGCAAATGATAAAGATAGATAAAAACATGGAAATGATTAAGAACGAAGGACAAGGAATAGAGTTTAAATGTATGAAGTGTGACCTGAATAAATTCTTACAGTGATTGCAAGAATGATGAATAATCCATTCTTACTTTGAAAAGTTTAATGTTGAAGATGTTTACTCTATATGATCAAAATGAGAAATATGAGTTTAAGTGGTAATGAATAAGAAGAGAAATTAAAGAATTAAATGATGCAATGTTGAAGCCAGTTTTTGAAGAAAAATACAAGAGTAAGTGAGACATAAAATCTCAGAAATTTAAGAAGAAACCTTGAATGTACTTTTCTTGCACATCTATGTTTCGAGGACGAAACCTTTTTTGGGGGGGGGGAGAATTGTTATGACCGCATCTGAGCTTAATTGGTAAACTAGGGTTTACTTGGATGATTGTATGCTTAACTAAGTTGATCATTATTTAAATCTTGATTAGTGATGGTTGTTAAGTTTTGATGTTTTAAATATAATGAGAAGATTTAATCATACTTTGATTCACATAATTAGGGTTTAAGTTTTGGAAACCCTAATCGACCCAAATTAGGGTTTTGATGACATATGAATACATAATTTTATAAGTATAGTGTCTGACTAAATGATTTTTAGTATTTTATGTGTAACTCTGATTGAATTCAAATTTGGAAACGTTTTGGATATCTCAAATCTGAACACTTTTGAAAAATATAAGAATTTTTGAAGAATGTTCTGACCTGTTTGTTGGTCGAGTTTCAAACTCGACCGATCATATTTTCATATTGATATAATAGTGAACTATTTGATTTTTAATTATTTATGGGTAACTCCAAATGATCTAAAATTTTAACTAAATATCTTAAACTCGATCATAAACAACATGTAAAATTTTCTTAATTTTTGGATGTGTTTAGACCTTATCAATAGATGAATTATAGTAATATTTTTATGACAAAAAATTCAGCTGAAATAAGAGAAAGTATAGTGAGGGGTCAATGTGCAATTGACCCAATCAGCTCAATTGCTCTATATGGTCAACCTAACACACAAGGAGCTCTCATAATTTGTGATTCAATCTAGAGAAATGAAATCCTAGAGAGAGAGAGAGGGAGAGTTAGGGTTTGAGAGGAGAAAGTGATGGAGATGCTGACCTAGGGTTTTGCGGTTCGAGAAATGATGAAATCATGTAAGTTTAGCTTCTTTCGATATAGTTTCATGGTGAATCTTCTCTCAGATGTCAAGATTCCATCCCTCCCCTGATGGGATTCAAAATCATATCAAATCAAGTCCTTTTCTCACTCTCTCTCCTAATATTCAATTCTAGGGTTTCCGAGTTGAAAGGAAGAAGAAAGTGGCGATTGCTAGGGTTTTAATATGGATTCAAGATTTTCAGATATGGGATACATTTTTAAGCTATTTTATATCTTAGGGTGAGTGGGTAAAAGAATATTTTAGTAAATTGTACTCAATTAGATGGTTTTAATTTATATTCTCGATTTCTCCCTAGATGACAATAAATGAAAAGAATTGTTCTTGAATTCAGTTTATAGAATACTTCAATTCATGTTCCAACTATGATCTAAAAACGTTTATATGATGACATGGATATAGATATCCATGTATCTTGAATACTACAGAATTAAGACGTTTATTGAGAATCTTCTGAAGATCTGAATTTTCAAGTTATTTGGGTGCTTGAACAACGTTATAGCTGAAATTCGGATTTATGTGTATATGATCTTACTTATATTCCTAGTGCATATAATTCTACAAGTTTGATCTCTTTGATTTGATATATGGACAAATAGAGTTTCTAATTTTCACAATATATATCCTGTGAATAGCAAGTAATTAGGGATGGAAACCCAATCTAGTATGCTTTTACAAGTATACATATCTAATTTAGTAGTAAATGGCTGATTGAAATGATTCATGTGATATTTTGGGATTTTATCTGAATATTATCTTATATGCATATATGCTTTGTTTATGAGATTCAGATTTTCTAACTCAAATACTTGTCATGAAATGCATATGTTGTTATGCTATTGCAAGTGGAGATATGACATGCCCTAGATAGGTATGTTATCGATGCCATGCATAAATGTGAGAAATGTTGAATGAGAATATTTATATTAGTAGACATGATATATGTTTGAATACATGAGAAGTGCTATATGTGCATGAGTAAGGAGAAACATAAATAATATGTTAAGAATTCAGTTCAGTATCATCAGTGATTTTAATTCAATAGTCTGAGTAGTCATTTATATATAGAGTTAAAAGAGATTAGTCTAAGAGAAAGATATAATCAAAGTTATAGTGATAATAGTAGCCCTAAACACCATAGATTCCCTATGAGAGGTCTATGTCGTAGGGATGAAATGACCTAATCCTGGCAGTGTCCAGTATACGGGGGTCGGATCGTACTAATAGGTGGTACGGGGGACGAAGCCCTAGTGGAAGTCTCCTTAAAAATAAAGTATGTAGTGTCCAACATCAATCAGAGATCCTGGTGGCACTAGAGTACATAAAAGCCAATAGGTGGCTTGACTCTCCGCCTGTGTGCTCAAGTTAGAGGAGGAGTCCAGTTTTATGGCCCATAGGTGTGCCGAGGCCAGAGAGCCATTTTCCTGTTGCAGACCAGCGATGTAGTCAGGCTTAACATCCCGGGTGTGTCAGCTAAGTCTTGTACTGTGAGATCGTATTTCGTTACGATTCTTCATATGTAGAGTACACTACATATGATCTGGGTATAAGATAAAATATGATAATATAAGTTTAAAGAGTTTCTTATAAGTAAGAAGAGTTAAGAAAGATTTGATTTCAGTTTCAAAGTAGTTGTTCTTTAAATGTAATATTGAATATAGTGAGGATTATATTTCCATTCTTGTTTATTTCTAATGATGTAGGCTTCAATGTTATTAGTAAGTTTTTGAATATCTAGTCTTTTAGTTTGAAATTACTATCTTGTTTTATTTCAATTATCCAAGAATGATAAATATCTGATTCAGTACTTTAGACTGCATTATTGTTTTACACATTCACTGAGCGAGTAGGCTCACCCCTCTACTCAAATTTTTTAGGGAAACTGTGGGGATTGAAGATATCATTGCATCAGAGTAGATCTGCCACAAGAGTTAAGTCTGAGTATAGTTAAGTTCAGTCGGTCCTTGTAAAGAAATAAGAGAGAGTTACAAATGATGATGTATAACATTATTCCTCTTTTAGCAATATATGTGAATCAGCAAGTCTTATGTGCTTAAAAGTATGAGAAACATAATGAATGTTCATACATGCATTTTTACTGTTGAAATCAGATTAGAGAATTCAATGTTTAGATTCCCTTGTAAAGTTAGTTTATGTGGTTCAATGCGAGAAAACAAAGAGTTTGAAAAAGAAGAAAAAGTTAAGGGTGATCTTTGTATTTTGTTAAATCCTCAATTTATGCCCTAATCTCATGACTAGTGCTAATTGTGAGATCAGGGTGTAACATTAAGTGTTATATATTTAGTTATTAATGTTAATGTCAAATCCAATAATACTTCTAGTAATCAGACTTTATTCAGATGGAGTTATCTTATGATAATATCATATTTTACATTTTTTATTTAAGATACTATCAAAATCTTAGTATTTTTATATTCAGTTCACTTTTTCTCAAACCTGTAAACTCAGATGTCATGAATTTGATATTAGAGTTTAATTTCAAACATCTTATTATATCAACGCTTTAGATTAAGATTAATCCAGATAATGATATCATATTTAGATTCAAAATTAGATGAAATTCATAATTTAAGAGCAAAGACTCATATTTAGATTCAGAATTTAGTACACGTTCAGTTATTAGTATTCAGTTTCAATATAAGATAAATTCATATTCAAAGTTAAGTTTAGACTAAGATAATTAAGTTAGAACCTTCACATAAGATATTATAGGATAAGTCCTCATTCTGTTAGTTCTGGGACAATTCACAGGCATTCAATTCCAATTCATAGGAGTGTTTACTCTAATTCAAAAGTACTTATTGTAGGGTTTTGTGGGATAGAACATGAAGTATAAACAAAATTTTTTATATAACCACAAACCCATAACCAATAGATTGTATCAATAACTATTCAATAGGAAAGATAGTTTAGCGAGATGTACCTGGTCCTGAGTCTTGCTCAATGACAGTACCTCACAGCTAGTGCGGTCTTCAACCTCCTAGTCTTCGAAAGTGTCTGTGCAGCTCCTAGTGTAGACCCAGATTGTGGTAGATGGTTGTTCTCCTGAGCGGAAGAAATCTCCCGCCTCTATAGATAGTCCACACGGACCACTGGGAACTCTAGTCATCCTGATGGATAGACCAGAAGGAGTTGTCCCCTTTTGTTAGTGTACTAGTCACCGACACACTGTCTCACCACCAGTCACTTTTCTATAGTTGTCTTTCCCTCATTGTTCCTCCCCGGACAGGTAGAATTTGCTTAGGCTCTCTCGGTTACCAAAAATAGAGAGAATGAAAACTTTGTAGAGCAACTGATGTTCTGAGTTGTGTGTTCTGAGAAGCCCCCTGTACCCCTCTATTTATAGTAGAGGGCAGGGTCAAGGTTCCCAGTCTGTGCAGGAGTAGAAGGGTCCAGATTTTTCCACGAACTAATTATACTGTAGCAGGAGAAATGATCAGTTCACAAATGAATCAATCGTTTGGGAAGGTGAGCCTATCAGTTCACACAGTAAACTAGTTGTTTCACTTCCCAGACTTGTCCGCAATTGATTTTCCTTATTCGTTTCTAATTAATGCAAAGATTAATTCTTATCCCAATCGAATTGAACAAGTGAAATGAAGATCTTTTCTCACGAACCTGGAAACTCAAGACTTGCTCATTTGGTCCATGTTAATTGATTGGTTCACCAGTGTGAACTGGTCATCTCATTGACCATGAGACGATCAATTCACCCAGTGAACCGGTCGGTGGGAGGTCCAAGTTGTGCGAAACTTAGTCAATGCAGTACTCAATCAATCTTACACTCTAATCAATTAGTTCAACACTTGAACTTGATGATTCTGAGTCTAATCTATTGATTGAATGTTAAGTTGAGTGCCTAAACACTTTTGTAATCAATGTAAACATCATTCATGGATAAACTCCTCTTCCAGATTAATCATATGTGTGTGACCCTATTTGTAGGGCCCCTAAACTTGCTTAGTGAGTTGAAAAAGCTTAATTATCATAATTGAATTCTTATAACCCTAATATAACTTTGTGATATGTTTTTAAATCATAATACAAGCTTAAGTTTCAAATTGTGTCCGATTTGGACAATGTTTGAACATGTTATGCAATTTTCTGCACATTTTGGACTTTTATGCAATTTACCCAATTGAGGGGTTTTCTATGCAATTTGTCACATACATTACGCTCCTTAGATGTTCTATTATCATTATTGGGTGTTTTGATCCATGGGGCTCCTAGTTGATCCATGGTTTGAAGGTGTTTTCATCAAGGGTATTTTAGGGTTTACCCCTTCATGGATGAGCTACCTTTAGTAGCTATCAACTAAGGAATTATGTGATTGGCTGAGAAATTAGAAAAAGGAAAGCTAAGAAGGTCTATACAGATAGTGGGAGAGCTTCTTGTGTGTGTGTTTATATATTCTTAATAAATTAAGGCCATGGACACTTGGATAGATACTAGAATTTCAACTTTTTCTTTATGCTTTATCTTAAAGTTCATATACTTATCCCCAAGAACCAAAACGAGCCATTTCCTCTCCACCACTTCCCTCCTTATCCCAACCTCGTTCTCCTTTGGTTCATATGCGAATTGTGTTGCCCAAGCAAGAATAAAGTGGGGATCTTCTTGGAAAGAATTCTAGGGTTACAATTGAATTCCTTTTTGGGTCTAAAAAGCTTCCTCCTAGTGATCTTGACCTAAAAGTGTAAGTTTTACATTATTTCCTCCATTTATTTCTTTTCACTTCTTCCTACTATATCTCTCCAGGTCAGAACCATTTTGTTCCATGATAGAAATTGCTCTAAAGCTCTAAAACCCTACCTTTCTTGCTCCTTATGCTTAGGGTTTGCTCAATTGATGAAGAAAGGTGCTAGATGGACGAATTCATAGCTTATTATTGGATTTTCTACCATAGCTTCTCGATATTTCTTCTGTGTAGGGTTTCATCTTCTCATTAGAGGCTATTTTTATAACTTGCTCCACGTTTATTCCTTACCATAAGCTTACCAGCTCATGTTCTTGCTTGAAAATTATGATTTATGCACTAAAAAGCTATGCTTGACTTGGATTTCGATTTTCATAATGTTCCATATTCTTATTTCAGTTCTAGATGAACCTGTTATCATGTATACATTATTCCTAAGGTATAATATGACTTGGATCAGGTTGTTTTGACAACCTATGGTGCTAAGCACCTATCAAACAATGGTCAATTTTAGGGTTTAAAGCTAATTTCTTCTATAAACCATGACCCAATAATGGTACCATTGCAACAACCCTATGGTGTCATCTTCATAAAAACTTATGGTCTTGATCAAGGGTGTCAAGTGATGGTGACAATCTATGGTCACCTCCTTAGGTCAGGTTTTTGACCAATTAGAAGTTTAATGATCAACCATTAAGTACCCTACTGATGATATCAATCAATGACGACATTAACTTAATATTTGATGTTGATTAATGAATATAGTGTTGATCTAACAACCTATGGTGATTTAATGGTCACTAATGATGGTGGATCATATCTCTAAAACTTATTTTGAGTCAAGCATTGTAGTTGTATCATCAATGAATCCTTAGACCAATGGTTTCTTGGGTCATTTGATGCAATGGTCGAACCTATATTGTAATTGACGGTTTTAATATATGAACTTGACCCAATGGTCAAGATCTACTGTTTATTCCTCCAATAAAGTGGAATGATGACTAATGTAATATGTTGGTCCTAATAATGTGATTTAGATGGTTTCCTTTATATGATCAACTTAAGTAACTTGTTGACAATATATGGCTTGTTTTAAATTAACAGTCGATTGTGGGTTTTACCCTACTATCAATGGAAATTTTTGTGTTGTTAATCAAGGGATGTATAGGGTTAAATGGTGACTCTTTCTAGAGTACAAATCAAGGACTTCATATGTGATTTATCCAAGGTGTTTACTTATGTAAAAAACCAATGGTCTTACCTTTTAAACATCCAATGGTTCTGGGTGACATTGTGGTATGGTGATATGGGTTGAATGATGATGGAACAAACAGAGGGTTACCCTTAATAAGGTAGTATTACCTATTTAATCATATGAATAGAAGGGATGATAACCATATCGTGTTGATATGTAACCCTAATGAGGTATAGCTTGCTATACCTAGCTTTAATATAATTAAATAATGGTAATTGGGTAAGAATAGTCCTTGAATGATTAATACAATCATGGAGTACTCTCTTATTGTTGTTGAAGCCCTAGTATGCTATAACCTGATGGTTACACCTTGATTTATGTGTGGGTTCATACTTGAGAATAGTATGGAATGTGATGGTGGTGCTTCACCTTATGCATCCATGATCCAATGGGGATGTTGTGAGTTAGGGTTTGGGTGCTAGTACTGATTAGTAACATTGATATAATTTATAATGTTGAACCTAACTCTAATGCAAATAGATAAATATGAGTATTCATGTTTAACATTCTTATATGATGGAATGATGGTAGAATAACCTCCTTAACATGATCATAACCTTAATGTGTTCATTGGTGGTTATCATAGCCACATGGTTGATACTTTCTTATACTAAACATATGCATTATGAAAATGATGAGTGTTAATCATATTTAGATTCCTCACATGTTGATGTAATAAAGGAATATTCTTAGTGTTAATATAGCCCTGCTATAATTGTTTATGAATATCTCCTAGCTTATTAATGCAAGTGATGTTGTTTATTCTTAATTGTTTATGATATGGTGTATTATATGTAAGAGATGTTGTTGAGCCTTGTTATAAGGCATGGAAAGATAATGATGATCTTGCAGGGAATAGTATGATGGTCTTAATGACCTTTGGGCATGGTTGAGCCTTGAATGAGGTGTAATCCGCTTGTGTTGATAAGGGTTGATACCCTATGACATAATGGAAAGGATTTATATCTTGTGGTAGTATGATGACTAGTGTGGTCTCATGAATGGCAAGTGAATAGTACCTTGTGATGATGAGATGAGAAATTATGTTTCACACATTTTATATCTTTTGAAGTTGTGATATTTATATGCTTGTTAGAAGTGAATTAGGGTTTGTATGTCCACTTGTTTGATGCAGCCTTAATTCACCCAATTGGCATAACTAATCAAGTGAAACTCTAATCATGTAGTGCCATGTGCCATAGATCCATTTGAGTGTCAAAACTTGCCAGATGGTGAAATGAGTATTCCTAAGGAAAACTCAGAGCGCATATTGATGAGTATGTGAGGTTCTTGTCATCCTGAATTCAGGTGTTTAGGGAGGATGAATGTGGTCATACCTAGCCCTCATTTTGAGAATGGTTGCAATCGTGTCTCGGTGATTATGTATGTGATGATATTGGAGCACAACTGTGGTTGTACCTCATATGGTAGGTTATGCATACCCACCTCTTTTCACTAGTGCCATGACCTGTACCAAGGATGGACTAGGCTGTAGCAGCTTGACCTTATGTGTCACTGTGGCAGACCCATACTGACCGGGTGCGGAGAGGATCCGACTCTTCCTAGATCTTGTATGGCATTGATTTTGACTTAGCAGTGGTCAGTTGGATTTTGAGTGGTATCCGTAGTTTCCTCATGGCATAATAAAAGATGTAATACAACTGTGTAGCATATTTGTTTAGGGTTATACACAATATTTCATATTGGATGATAACCTTTTTTTGTTATCTTTACATAAAGATGATTCTTAGTGCAATTAAGAGATAGTAGATATACTTATGTTGTAGGTATTCTTAAGATTGTAGATCCGTACATACAATATCCATGATTATGTTGATAACTATACTTCTACTGCTGATTATAATCATGATGCTAGCTATCTCATGTTGTTAGTTATGTTTAGCATGTTATCCATGCATTTGTAACCAAAGATGCATATACTACTAATCATGCTTATCCAGGTAGTTGTGCTTATGTTGTTAGCTCTTCTTATGGTGTTGATATGTTCAACCAATTATACATGCTCATGTTGTTAGCTATGCTATGTTACTAGACTTGCTCATGATGATAGAACTACATATGCTACTAAATTGCTTATATTGTCAACAAGATAAAGGATGACAGTCTGGCTAATGATGATAGTTATTATCTACTCCTTTATGTATTTCGTTAATCATAAGTATTGCTAATCTTATTTGTTATCTCTAATTAAACTTCTTAACTATTTAATTGCTGTAAAATGTTGTAATCAATAAACATTGTTAGAGGTTATATCTCTTGCTGGGACATGAGTGTCACCCTTGTGGTTCACCATATTTTTTAGGTAATCAGAAGTGACGAAAACAAACATGTGGCATCAAATTGGATCTATAGTAATGAATCTTTGATAAAGTTAGTTAGATGTCTAATGTGTCCTACAATTGTCCTTGTACTCTCAGGTCCAGATAGGAAAAGTTTGTATATGGTGTTTCAAACGAATCAGACTTTTGTTAGCATATTAATGCTTGTTTATGTGGCATATATGAATATTGTTCTCTTGTGTATATATGTTGTGGCTAAGGCGATAGAACAATTTGTATCCAATTCTTGGCATAGTATGGATACAAGAAATATGTTGGGCTCTTATGCAAATGTTTTTGAGTGGGTGTTGATGTTGAAATCAGTTTCAATTTACCCATATTTTTGTGTATGTGATTAATTAGTGATTGATTTTATTTTATGTTTTGAGTAATCTCATTTAGTGTAACAGGTTGTCATAGGTTGGTATCAGAGCTTTAGGTTCACTGAGTCTATAGGGACACTAGGAGTTAGGACTAGGATGATGTCAAAATTAGGAATATGACATAAAAATATGGTGGATACTGCCTAATCTCAGTATTTGGGTGCCCTGGCCAGGTATTCAATTATTGAAGAAAGGTAAGTATGGAACTCTTAGATTGTTATCTTTCTGATTACTCTGATCAAGTAGTCATTTTGAGACAATCTAAAGAGCATAACGAATAACAAATCATGGTGTGAATATCTCAATCCTATCTTAAAGAAGAAGGGAATTGCATCATAATCTATCAAAAATTGAATGATTGGTAACTATAAGAGAAAGATACAACACCATGAAATCTAAATCTGAATACAAAAGGAAAAGAGGAGTTCTTGAAGATGTGATTCAAGAAGAAAATAAAGTAAAAGACAGATAAGTCTATGCTTATAAAGTGATTCAAGGTATGAAATCCACATAAGATGGAGAGAACTCCAATGATAAGTATATAATGATAAGATAAATGAGAACAATGACAAAGGAATAAGGTGGAACCTGAGTTAATCTCAGACCAACCTATGTGTGTAAGAAAGTTTTAATGTAAAATAAGCATGGTGTTTGAAAGCAATTAAGGCAGATGATCCATGTTTAATGAAGAAAATGTGGAATATGATGATTTACCTATTGATAAGTGGTTGAAAAACATAATAAAATAAGAGAACATACCCAAGTGGTATAAATAGTCATAAAGGAAGGAGTAATGAGATATGTTAATCATGATGATTCCTGTGCTAATGGAAAGGAACCCGAAATGAAAAAGGTAAAATGATACATAAGAAGTTGTAACCTGCATAATGAAAATGGAATTGGTTACCTTTTAGCTAGTGACCATTGAACAATGTTACTATGATGTGGAAAGTGTGTTTCCCTTTGTGTCTTTCCTTTCTAGGGAACAACTTTCAAGTGGATCATAGCCACTTGGTATGTGTGGATTCATTATAAACATGATGGTGGATAGCTGATTATAGCATAAGGTTGTTTGGACTATGGTTCCAAGTTCATAAAGTTTGTGATGATTTTTCTTTTGAGCCTTCCAATAATTAGGAAGGCTCCTCTTATATGTCTTGATATTTGTTATGTTGGTAAAAGTAGATGATATAAGGATGTGAGTTGCTTATAGCACATGAGGTGGATACCAAGGTAATGAATCCTAGTATCCCAGATGTATTAATAATATGAGAAATATGTGAAGGTTGGAGATGTTTATTAAATGAACATTCCAAGTATTCCTATTCCACAGAGAGAGAGGGAGAGAGAGTTGATGATGACCCTCTAAATGTTGTTTGAAAAAAAAAAGTGATTCTATAATGTTGTGTATGGTTCAATGATAGCTGGGCAAGACCACTATCAAGGATAGATGGTTTGTAGGTAAATAGACATGTGATACTGTGTTCCTTTAAGATAAACCTATCATCAAATATCAATGCATAAGATTTAGATTGGATGACATAATTCACATGACCATGATGAGTTTAGAGTTATGTCCTTTAGACTAACCAATGTACAAATAAAATTTATGAATAGGAGGAACAAAGTGTTCCAGGCATGCCATACAAGTGATATCAAGCTTTGAATGATGAAATGTCAAAGTATTTCAATTATGGTCAAAAATATGATCAATATTTCTTCAAAAACCTTAGGGTTGTTGAAAGAGAAATAGCTATGAGACAAGTTGAACAAGAGTGAGATGGGGTTGATTAAAGTTCTTTATGGGATCATGATATGTCTTCTAAGTAGGTTGTGTAAATCCTAGTAAGGTGAAGATATTATTGTTGTTTCACCCCTAACAACGTTTGCTAGGAATGATGTTTCCTTGTATGGAATGACAGCTGCCAGCGTCAGCATTTCTTTAGATGTTAAAAAAAAGAACTAACAAGAGTTCTAATGTCAATATATATATAAAAAAGGATGGATCCATTGACTTTTTTTATGCTTCAAGGAATGGTGTGGGATACATGCCATGATTGGTAAAAAGTTATAAAGTATGATTTTTGAGTAATGTGTTGATACAATAGATATAATTTTAGGATGATAGCTAGAATTTAAAGTTGAACATGACTACTAGTGTTGTACAGATGACACAACAAGTTTCTACATTCAATAATGAGAATGTCTTCTTAGGTGGGGATTTTTATGCTGACCTAAGAGCATATATGTATGAATGATATGACATCACCATGATATGAAAGTAACTATGTGAAGGTAATAGGATGAGGTGCAAGGTGAGTACCCATGTTTGTTTACCTTGGATTTTGGGGGCGAAATCCATGTTAGGGGTTTATAGTTGTAAGGCCCATAAACTTGCTTAGTGAGTTGAATAAGCTTAATTATCATCATTGAATTCTTATAAACCTAATATAAAATTTTTATATGTTTTGAAATCATAATACAAGCTTAAGTTTCAAATTTGGTCCAATTTGGACATTGTTTGAATAAGTTATGCAATTTTCTGTACATTTTGGACTTTTCTGCAATGTACCCAATTGATGGGGTTTTCTTTTCAAATTTTCACATACATTATGTTCCTTAGATGTTATATTATCATTATTTAGTGTTTTGATCCATGGGGCTCCTAGTTGAGCCATGGTTTGAAGGTGTTATCATCAAGGGTATTTTAGGATTTACCCCTTCATGGATGAACCACCTTTAGTAGCTATAAACTAAGGAATTATGTGATTGGCTGAGAAATTCGAAAAAGGAAAGCTAAGAAGTTCTATATAGATAGTGGGAGAGTTTCTTGTATGTGTTCTTGTATATTATTAATAAATTAAGGCCATGAACACTTGGATAGATACTAGAATTTAAACTTTTTCTTTTTGCTTTATCTTAAAGTTCATATACTTATCCCCAAGCACCAAAACGAGCCATTTCCTCTCCACCACTTCCCTCCTTCTCCCAACCTCGTTCTCCTTCTGTTCAGCTATGAATGTTTCTACCCATGGAAGAAGAAAGTGGGGATCTTCTTGGAAATAATTCTAGGGTTGCAATTGAATTCCTTTTTGGGTCTGAAAAGCTTCCTCCTAGTGATCTTGACCTAAAAGTGTAACTTTTACCTTATTTCATTCATTTATTTCTTTTTGCTTCTTCCTCCTATATCTCTCCAGGTTGGAACCATACTGTTCCATGGTAGAAATTGCTCTAAAGGTCTAAAACCCTACCTTTCTTGCTCCTTATGCTTAGGGTTTGCTCAGTTGATGAAGAAAGGTGCTAGATGGACGAATTCATAGCTTACTCTTGGATTTTCTACCATACCTGCTCAAGATTTCATCTGTGTGGTTTCATCTTCTCATTAGTGGCAAGTTTTATAACTTGCTCCACTTTTATTGCTTACCATAAGCTTACTAGCTCATGTTCTTGCTTGAAAATGATGATTTATGCACGAAAAAGCTATGCTTGACTTGGATTTTGACTTTTATAATGTTCCCTGATCTGATTTCAGTTCTAGATGAACCTGTGATCATGTGTACATTATTCCTAAGGTATAATATGACTTGTATCAGGTTGTTTTGACAACCTATGGTGGTAAACACCTATCAAACAATGGTCAATTTTAGGGTTTAAAGTTGATTTGTTCTATAAACCATGACCCAATGATGGTACCATTGCAACAAACCTATGGTGTCATCTTCATAACAACTTATGGTCGTGATCAAGGTTGTCAAATGATGGTGAAAACCTATGGTCACCTCCTTAGGTCAGGTTTTGGACCAATTAGAAGTTTAATGATCAACCATTACGTACCCTACTGATGTTATCAATCAATGACAACATTAGCTTAATATTTGATGTTGATGAATGAATATAGTGTTGATCTAACAACCTATGGTGATTTAATGGTCACTAATGATGGCGGATTAGGTCTCTAAAACTTATGTTGAGTCAAGCATTGTAGTTGTATCATCAATTAATCCTTAGACCAATGGTTTCTTGGGTCATTTGATGCAATGGTCGGACCTATATTGTAATTGATGGCTTTAATATATGAACTTGACCCAATGGTCAAGATCTACTATTTATTCCTCCAATAAAGTGGAAAGATGACTAATGTAATATGTTGGTCCTAACAATGTGATTTATATGGTTTTCTTTATATGATCAACTTATGGAGCTTACTTGTTGGCAATGAATGGCTTGTTTTAAATTAACAGTCGATTGTGGATTTTACCCTACTCTCAATGGAACGTTTTGTGTTGTTAATAAAGGGATATCTAGGGTTAAATGGTGACTCTTTCTAGAACACAAATCAAGGAATTCATAGGTGGTTTATCCAAGGTGTTTACTTATGTAAACAACCAATGGTCTTACCTTTTAAGCATCCAATGGTTCTGGGTGACATTGTGGTATGGTGATATGGGTTGAATGATGATGGAACAAATGGAGGGTTACCCTTAATAAGGTAGTATTACCTATTTACTCATATGAATAGAAGGGATGATAAACATATTGTGTTGATATGTAACCCTAATGAGGTATAGCTTGCTATACCTAGCTTTAATATAACTAAATGATGGTAATTGGGTAAGAATAGTCCTTGAATGATTAATACAATCATGGAGTACTCTCTTATTGTTGTTGAAGCCCTTGTATGCTATAACCTGATGTTTACACCTTGATTTATGTGTGGGTTCAAACTTGAGAATAGTATGGAATGTGATGGTGGTGATTCACCTTATGCATCCATGATCCAATGGGGATGTCGTAAGTTTGGGTTTGGGAACTAGTGCTGATTAGTAACATTGATATAATTTATAATGTTAAACCTAACTCTAATGCAAATAGATAAATATGAGTATTCATGTTTAACATTCTTATATGATGGAATGATGATAGAATAACCTCCTTAACATGATCATAACCTTAATGTGTTCATTGGTGGTTGTTATAGCCACATGGTTGATACTTTCTTATGCTAAAAATGTGCATTATGAATATGACTAGTGTTAATCATATCTAGATTCCTCACATATTGATGTAATAAAGGAATGTTCTTAATGTTAAAATAGCCCTTCTATAATTGTTTATGAATATCTCCTAGCTCATTAATGCAATATTGTGCTGATCTGGTGTATTATATGTAAGTGATGTTGTTGAGCCTTGTTATAAGGCATGGAAAGATAATGATGATCTTGCTGGGAATAGTATGATTGTCTTAATGACCTTTGGGCATGGTTGAGCCATGAATGAGGTGTAATCCTCTTGTGTTGATAAGGGTTGATACCCTATGACATAATGGAAATGATTTATATCTTGTGGTAGTATGATGACTAGTGTGGTCTCATGAATGGCAAGTGAATAGTACCTTGTGATGATGAGATGAGAAATTATGTTTCACACATTTTATATCTTTTGAACTTGTAATATTTATATGCTTGTTAGAAGTGAATTAGGGTTTGTATGTCCACTTGTTTGATGCAGCCTTAATTCACCCAATTGGCATAACTAATCAAGTGAAACTCTAATCATGTAGTGCCCTGTGCCATAGATCCATCTGAGTGTCAGAACTTGCCAGATGGTGAAACGTGTATTCCTAAGGAAAACTCAGAGCACATATTGATGAGTATGCGGGGTGCTAGTCATTCTGAATTCAAGTGTTTAGGGAGGATGACTGTGGTCATACCTAGCCCTCAGTTTGAGAATGGCTGCGGTCGTGTCTCGGTGATTATATATGTGATGATATTGGAGGACAACTGCGGTTGTACCTGAGATGGTAGGGTATGCATACCCACCTCTTTTCACTAGTGATGTGACCTGTACTAAGGACATACTAGGTTGTAGCAGCTTGACCTTATGTGTCACTGTGGCGGACCCGTACTGACTAGGGGAGGAGAAGATCTTAGGAGTCCGGCTCTTCCTAGATCTTGTATGGCACTGATTTTGACTTAGCAGTGGTTGGTTGGATTTTGAGTGGTATCCTCAGTTTCCTCAGGGCATAATAAAAGATGTAATACAACTATGTAGCATATTTGTTTAGGGTTATACACAATGTTTCACATTGGATGATAACTCTTGTTTGTTATCTTTACATAAAGATGATGGTTAGTGCAATTAAGCGATAGTAGATAGACTTATGTATGTGAATATTCTTAAGATTGTAGATGCGTACATACAGTAGACATGATTATGTTGATAACTATACTACTACTACTGATTATAATCATGATGCTATCTATCTCATGTTGTTAGTTATGTTTAGCATGTTATCCATGCCTTTGTAACCAGAGATGCATATACTGCTAATCATGCTTATCCAGGTAGTTGTGCTTATGTTGTTAGCTCTTCTTATGGTGTTGATATGTTCAACCAATTAGACATGCTCATGTTGTTAGCTATGCTATGTTACTAGACTTGCTCATGATGCTAGAACTACATATGCTACTGAATTGCTTATATTGTCAACAAGATAATGGATGATAGTCTAGCTAATGATGATAGTTATTATCTACTCCTTTAGGTATTTTGTTAATCATCAATATTGCTGATCTTATTTGTTATCTCTGATTAAACTTCTTAACTATTTAATTGCTTTAAAATTTTGTAATCAATAAACGCTGTTGGAGGTTATATCTCTTGCGGGGACATGGGTCTCACCCTTGTGATTCGCCACATTTTTTTAGATAATCGGAAGTGAAAAAAACAAACATGTGGCAGCAAAGAGGAGCTATAGTAATGAATCTTTGATAAAGTTGATTAGATGTCTAGTGTGTCCTAGAGTCGTCCTTGTACTCTCAGGTCTGGGCAGGAAAAGTTTGTATATGATGTTTCAAACGAATCAAACTTTTGTTAGCATATTAATGCTTGTTTATGTGGCATATACAAATATTGTTCTCCTGTGTATATGTTGTGGCTAAGGTGATAGAACAATTTGTATCCAGTTCTTGTCATAGTATGTATACAAGAAATATTTTGGGCTCTTATGCAAATGTTTTTGAGCGGGTGTTGATGTTGAAATCGGTTTTAATTTACCCATATTTTTGGGTATGTGATTAATTAGTGATTGATTGTATTTTATGTTTTGATTAATCTCATTTAGTGTAACAGGTTCTTATAGGTTGGTATCAGAGCTTTAGGTTCACTGAGTCTATAGGGACACAAGGGCTTAGGACTAGGATGATGTCAAAATTAGGAATATGACATAAAAATATGGTGCACACTTCCTAATCTCAGTATTTGGGTGCCCTAGCCAGGTATTCAATTATTGAAGAAAGGTAAGTATGGAACTCTTGGATTGTTATCTTTCTGATTACACTGATCAAGTAGTCATTTTGAGACAATCTAAAGAGCATAATGAATAACAAATCATGGTGTGAATATCTCAATCCTATCTTAAAGAAGATGGGAATTGAATCATAATCTAACAAAACTTGAATGTTTGGTAACTATAAGAGAAAGATACAACACCATGAAATCTAAATCTGAATACAAATAAGGAAAAGAGGAGTTCTTGAAGATGTGATTCAAGAAGAAAATAAAGTAAAAGATAGATAAGTCTATGCTTATAAATTGATTCAAGGTATGAAATCCACATAAGATGGAGAGAACTCCAATGATAAGTATATAATGAGAAGATAAATGAGAACAATGACAAAGGAATAAGATGGAACCTAAGTTAATCTCAGACCAACCTATGTGTGTAAGAAAGTGTTAATGTAAAATAAGCATGGTGTTTGAAAGAAATTAAGGCAGATGATCCATGTTTAATGAAGAAAATGTGGAATATGATGATTTACCTATTGATAAGTGGTTGAAAAACATAATAAAATAAGAGAACATACCCAAGTGGTATAAATTGTCATAAAGGAAGGAGTAATGAGATATGTTAATCATGATGATTCCTGTGCTAATGGAAAGGAACCCAAAATGAAAAAGATAAAATGATACATAAGAAGTTGTAACCTACATAATGAAAATAGAATTGGTTACCTTTTAGCTAGTGACCGTTGAACAATGTTTCTATGATGTGGAAAGTGTGTTTCCCTTTGTGTCTTTCCTTTCTAGGGAACAACTTTCAAGTGGATCATAGCCACTTGGTATGTGTGGATTCATTGTAAACATGAGGGAGGATAGCTTATTATAGCATAAGGTTGTTTGGAATATGGTTCCAAGTTCATAAAGTTTGTGATGATTTTTCTTTTGAGCCTTCCAATAATTAGGAAGACTCATCTTATATGTCTTGATATTTGTTATGTTGGTAAAAGTAGATGATATAAGGATGAGAGTTGCTTATAGCACATGAGGTGGATACCAAGGTAATGAATCCTAGTATCCAAGATGTATTAATAATATGAGAAATATGTGAAGGTTGGAGATGTTTATTAAATGAACATTCCAAGTATTCCTCTTCCATAGAGAGAGAGGGAGAGAAAGTTGATGATGACCCTCTAAATGTTGTTTGGAAACAAATAGTGATTCTATAATGTTGTGTATGGTTCAGTGATAGCTGGGCCAGACCACTATCAAGGATAGATGGTTTGTAGGTAAATAGACATGTCATACTATGTTCCTTTAAGATAAACCTATCATCAAATATAAATGCATAAGATTTAGATTGGATGACATAATTCACATTCCCATGAAGAGTTTAGAGTTATGTCCTTTAGACTGACCAATGTACAAATAGAATTTATGAATAGGAGTAACAGAGTGTTCCAGGCATGTCATACAAGTGATATCAAGCTTTGAATGATGACATGTCAAAGTATTTCAATTATGGTAAAAAATATGATCAAAATTTCTTCAAAAACCTCAGGGTTGCTGAAACAACAATAGGTATGAGACAAGTTGAACAAGAGTGAGATGGGGTTGATTAAAGTTCTTTATGGGATCATGATATGTCTTCTAAGTAGGTTGTGTAAATCCTAGTAAGGTGAAGATAGTGTTGTTGTTTCACCCCTAACAAAGTTAACTAGGAATGATGTTTCCTTGTATGGAATGACAACTACCAGCGTCATCATTTCTTTTGATGCTGAAAAAAAGAACTGACAAGAGTTCTAATGTCAGTATATATATAAAAAATGATGGATACATTGCCTTTTTTATGCTTCAAGGAATGGTGTGGGATACATGACATGATTGGTAAAAATCTAGAAAGTATGACTTTTGAGTAATGTGTTGATACAATAGAAATAATTTTAGGATGATAGCTAGAATTTAAAGTTGAACATTACTACTAGAGTTGTACAAATGACACAACAAGTTTCTACATTCAATATTGAGAATGTTTTCTTAGGTGGGGATTTTTGTGCTGACCTAAGAGGATATATGTATGAATGATATGACATCACCATGATATGAAATTAACCATGTAAAGATAATAGGATGAGGTGCAAAGTAAGTACCCATTTTTGTTTACCTTGGATTTTGGTGGTGAAATCCATGTTAGGCGTTTATAGTTGTAATGCCCCTAAACTTGCTTAGAGAGTTGAACAAGCTTAATTATCATAATTGGATTCTTATAACCCTAACATAACCTTTTTATATGTTCTAAAATCATAATACAAGCTTAAGTTTCAAATTTGGTCCAATTTGGACATTGTTTGAACAAGTTATGCAATTGTCTATACATTTTGGACTAATCTGCAATTTACCCAATTGAAGGGGTTTTATTTGCAATTTGTCACATGAATTATGTTCCTTATATTCTATATTATCATTCTTGAGTTTTTTGATCCGTGGGGCTCCTATTTGAGCCATGGTTTGAAGGTGTTTTCATCAAGGGTATTTTAGGGTTTACCCCTTCATGGATGAGCTACCTTTAGTAGTTATCAACTAAGGAATTATGTGATTGGCTGAGAAATTCAAGAAAGGAAAGCTAAGAAGGTCTATACAGATAGTGGGAGAGATTCTTGTCTGTGTGCTTGTATATTCTTAATAAATTAAGGCCATTGACACTTGGATAGATACTAGAATTTAAACTTTTTCTTTTTGCTTTATCTTAAAGTTCATGTACTTATCCCCAAGCACTAAAATGAGCCATTTCCTCTCGACCACTTCCCTAGTTCTCCCAACCTCGTTCTCCTTCTGTTCAGCCGCGAGTTGTTCTGCCCAAGAAAGAAGAAAGTGGGGATCTTCTTGGAAAAAATTCTAGGGTTGCAATTGAATTCCTTTTTGGGTCTAAAAAGCTTCCTCCTAGTGATCTTGACCTAAAAGTGTAAGTTTTACCTTATTTACTCCGTTTATTTCTTTTATCTTCTTCCTTCTATATCTCTCCAGGTCATAACCATACTTTTCCATGGTAGAAATTGCTCTAAAGCTCTAAAACCCTACCTTTCTTGCTCCTTATGCTTAGGGTTTGCTCAATTGATGAAGAAAGGTGCTAGATGGATGAATTCATAGCTTAATCTTGGATTTTCTACCATACCTGCTTGAGATTTCTTCTGTTTGGGGTTTCGTCTTCTCATTAGAGGAAATTTTTATAACTTGCTCCACGTTTATTGCTTACCATAAGCTTACTAGCTCATGTTCTTGCTTGAAAATGATGATTTATGCACTAAAATGCTATGATTGACTTGGATTTCGATTTTTATAATGTTCCCTATTGTGATTTAAGTTCTATATGAACATGTGATCATGTGTACATTATTCCTAGAGTGTAATATGAAGTGGAATCAGGTTGTTTTGACAACCTATGGTGCTAAGCACCTATCAAACAATGGTCAATTTTAGGGTTTAAAGTTGATTTCTTCTATAAATCATGACCCAATGATGGTACCATTGCAACAACCCTATGGTGTCATCTTCATAACAACTGATGGTCGTGATCAAGGGTGTCCAATGATTGTGACAATCTATGGTCACCTCCTTAGGTCAGGTTTTGGACCAATTAGAAGTTTAATGATCAACCATTAAGTACCCTACTGATGTTATCAACCAATGACGACATTAGCTTAATATTTGATGTTGATTAATGAATATAGTGTTGATATAACAACCTATGGTGATTTAATGGTCACTAATGATGGTGTATCAGGTCTCTAAAACTTATGTTGTGTCAATCATTGTAGTTGTATCATCAATTAATCCTTAGACCAATGGTTTCTTGGGTCATTTGATGCAATAGTCAGACCTATATTGTAATTGATGGTTTTAATATAAGAAATTGACCCAATGGTCAAGATCTACAGTTTATTCCTACAATAAAGTGGAATGATGACTAATGTAATATCTTGATCCTAATAATGTGATTTAGATGGTTTCCTTTATATGATCAACTTAAGGAGCTTACTTGTTGACAATGAATGGCTTGTTTTAAATTAACAGTCGATTGTGGCTTTTACCCTACTCTCAATAGAACTATTTGTGTTGTTAATCAAGGGATGTCTAGGGTTAAATGGTGACTCTTTCTAGAGCACAAATCAAGGAATTCATAGGTGGTTTATCCAAGGTGTTTACTTATGTATACAACCAATGGTCTTACCTTTTAAACATCCAATGGTTCTGGGTGACATTGTGGTATGGTGATATGGGTTGAATGATGATGGAAAAAATGGAGGGTTACCCTTAATAAGGTATTATTACCTATTTACTCATATGAATAAAAGGGATGATAACCATATTGTGTTAATATGTAACCCTAATGAGGTATATCTTGCTATACCTAGCTTTAATATAACTAAATGATGGTAATTGGGTAAGAATAATCCTTGAATGATTAATACAATCATGGAGTACTCTCTTATTGTTGTTGAAGCCCTAGTATGCTATAACCTGATGGTTACACCTTGATTTATGTGTGGGTTCATACTTGAGAATAGTATGGAATGTGATGGTGGTGCTTCACCTTATGCATACATGATCCAATGGGGATGTCGTGAGTTAGGGTTTGGGTACTAGTGCTAATTAGTAACATTGATATAATTTATAATGTTGAACTTAACTCTAATGCAAATAGATAAATATCAGTATTCATGTTTAACATTCTTATATGATGGAATGATGGTAGAATAACATCCTTAACATGATCATAACCTTTATGTGTTCATTGGTGGTTATCATAGCCACATGGTTGATACTTTCTTATGCTAAACATGTGCATTATGAATATGACGAGTGTTAATCATATCTAGATTCCTCGCATGTTGATATAATAAAGGAATGTTCTTTAATGTTAATATAGCCCTGTTATAATTGTTTATGAATATCTCTTAGATCAATAATGCAATATTGTGCTGATCTGGTGTATTATATGTAAGTGATGTTGTTGAGCCTTGTTATAAGGCATGGAAAGATAATGATGATCTTGCATGGAATAGTATGATGGTCTTAACGAACTTTGGGCATGGTTGAGCCCTGAATGAGGTGTAATCCTCTTGTTTTGATAAGGGTTGATACCCTGTGACATAATGGAAAGGATTTATATCTTGTGGTAGTATGATGACTAGTGTGGTCTCATGAATGGCAAGTGAATAGTACCATGTGATGAGGAGATGAGAAATTATGTTTCACACATTTTTATCTTTTGAAGTTATGATATTTATATGCTTGTTAGAAGTGAATTAGGGTTTATATGCACACATTTTTATCTTTTGAAGTTATGATATTTATATGCTTGTTAGAAGTGAATTAGGGTTTATATGTCCATTTGTTTGATGCACCCTTAATTCACCCAATTGGCATAACTAATCAAGTGAAACTCTAATCATGTAGTGCCCGGTGCCATAGATCCATCTGAGTGTCAGAACTTGCCAAATGATGAAACGAGTATTCCTAAGGGAAACTCGGAGTGCATACTGATGAGTATGCAGGGTGCTTGTCATCCTGAATTCAAGTGTTTAGGGAGGATGACTGCGGTCATACCTAGGCCTCAGTTTGAGAATGGTTGCGGTCATGTCTCAGTGATTATATATGTGATGATATTGGAGGACAACTATGGTTGTACCTCACATGGTAGGGTATGCGTACCCACCTCTTTTCACTTGTATTATGACCTTTACCAAGGATGGACTAGGCTGTAGCAGCTTGACCTTATGTGTCATTGTGGCGGACCCGTACTGACCGAGGGAAGAGAAGATCTTAGGAGTCCAACTCTTTCTAGATCTTGTATGGCACTGATTTTGACTTAGCAGTGGTCAGTTGGATTTTGAGTGGTATCCTCAATTTCCTCAGGGCATAATAGAAGATGTAATACAGTTGTGTAGCATATTTGTTTAGGGTTATACATAATGTTTCAAATTGGATGATAACCCTTATTCGTTATCTTTACATAAAGATGATGCTTAGTGCAATTAAGAGATAGTATATATACTTATGTTGTGGATATTCTTAAGATTGTAGATGCGTACATATAGTAGACATGATTATGTTGATAACTATAGTGCTACTGCTGATTATAATCATGATGCTAGCTATCCTATGTTGTTAGTTATGTTTAGCATGTTATCCATGCCTTTGTAACCAGAGATGCATATACTCCTAATCATGCTTATCCAGGTAGTTGTGTTTATGTTGTGAGCTCTTCTTATGATGTTGATATATTCAACCAATTAGACATGCTCATGTTGTTTGCTATGCTATGTTACTAGACTTGCTCATGATGCTAGAACATCATATGCTACTAAATTGCTTATATTGTCAACAATATAAAGGATGATAGTCTAGCTAATGATGATAGTTATTATCTACTCCTTTATGTATTTTGTTAATCATAAGTATTGTTGATCTTATTTGTTATCTCTGATTAAACTGCTTAACTGTTTAATTGCTTAAAAATGTTGTAATTAATAAACGTTGTTGGAGGTTATATCTCTGGCTGGGACATGGGTCTCACCCTTGTAGTTTGCCACATTTTTTTTAGGTAATCGGAAGTGACAAAAACAAACATGTGGAAGAAAAGAGGAGCTATAGTAATGAATCTTTGATAAAGTTGATTAGATGTCTAGTGTGTCCTAGAGTCGTCCTTGTACTCTCAGGTCCGGGCAGGAAAAGTTTGTATATGGTGTTTCAAACGAATCAGACTTTTGTTAGCATATTAATGCTTGTTTATGTGGCATATACGAATATTGTTCTCCTGCATATGTATGTTGTGGCTAAGGTGATAGAACAATTTGTATCAAATTCTTGGCATAGTATGGATACAAGAAATATGATGGGCTCTTATGCAAATTTTTTTGAGCGGGTGTTGATGTTGAAATCGGTTTTAATTTACCCATATTTTTGAGTATGTGATTAATTAGTGATTGATTGTGTTTTATGTTTTGAGTAATCTCATTTAGTGTAATGGGTTCTCACACGATAGGTTCCATTTCACATTGGCAGTGAATGTCCATAATTAACTTATGACATCACAAGCAAAGAGCAATGCCTAGTTGCACATTAGTGCTACCCAAATGAAGGGGAAAGTTAGAGAATAACTTTCAACCTACAATCTGTTATTGGTGTTATAGTGAATGTATAGTTCCTTTTTCACTGATATCCAGATTGAACTTGAGATATGGACTTGTCATCCTCTATAAATGTTCAATCCATGTTTCTTGATTCAGAGTAGACTATTTGAGATATATGTATAATCAATATAATATATTTACTTACATGTGCATGGCCATGCATTTCTCAGTCTCACTCCTCAAGTGGACATGATATCACACCCTTAGGAGGGACAAATTCCATATCTATCACTCACAGTCAAGTCCCCATGTTTCAAAGTCACCCAATCATCACTGTTATAACAACACATTGTTTATGACTGCATTTGATGATGTCAAAGTGTACCCAATCACATGTGATGAGTGTAGTGATTTCATCTCTAAGAACCACAATCACTACTAATACTATAAGAGATGATACTTACTAACCAAGTGTGGTTTCCATGCATCACTCTTATAATGGGTATGTTCGATACATTGTTTTCTAACATGTATTTGTGTGCTTTGTTTGATATCATATATCATGACTAATGAGATTCTGTCATCAACCAACACACACTCTAGTCTTTTGTGTTATTGATGTCTATGGTTATTTCCACAATAATAACCAACTAGGGACATTATTGAGAATGTACAAACACTTAACATCTGTATGATTCATTGTTAAAGTCACATACTTGAAGACATACGTCATTGAGTTTTGTCATTCCCTAGACATCTATCATATAATACTCTTATCTCAAAGCAGTTAAAACATATAGACGGAAATTTCCTTTATTATTATTATTCAAATCATTTACAGAGTATGCTATTACAATCATCATATGACTGGCTCTATGGCCATACATACCAATAGACTCCCACTTGCACTTAGAGCCAATCACCCTTGAACCTCAATCCTTGTGATCTAGCATGACCATCATTCTTCTACTTTGGAAGTGTCTTATTCAAGGGATCATCAATATTGTCTTCGGTTGGTACTCTGCAAATCTTCACATCTCCTCGTTGTACGATCTCTCATATGAGATGGAAGCACTGTTGTATGTGCTTGGACCACTGATGTGATATGGGTTCTTTAGCTTGTGTAATAGCTCCATTGTTGTCACAATAAAGATCAATTGTATCACTAATGCTAAGAACCACCCTAAGTTCATAGATTAACTTCTTGATCCACACAACCTCCTTTACAGCATGGGATGTAGAAATATACGCGACCTCTGTCGTAGAATCCGCAACTGTCTCTTACTTGGAACTCTTCCAACTCACATCTCTTTTGTTAAGGAAAAACCAAAATCTTGATTGTGATCTATAATAATCTTTATCGGGTTGGAAACTTGCATCGGTGTAACCCTTTACCACCAACTCTTTCTCATCACTGTAAATGAGGAACTAATACTTAGTCCTTCTCAAGTACTTTAGGATATTCTTCACTACTGTCCAGTGAGCATCTTTAAAATCTGACTTGTATCTACTTGTCATGTTGAGTGCATACGAGACATCGGGACGAGTACACAACATTGCGTACATGATGGATCCAATTGCTGATGAATATGGAATCTCATTCATGTGTTCCCTATCTTCACAAGATTTGGGACATTGAGATCTAAAGACGGGAACTCCACGCCTCATGGGTATGTTTCCTGTCTTTGAGTTTTCCATGTTGAACCACTTCAACACTTTGTCAAAGTATGTGCTTTGACTTAGTCCAAGAAGCCTTTTAGATCTATCTCTATAGATCTTGATTCCTAAGATATAGAAAGCTTCTCCCAAGTCTTTCATTGAGAATGTATTTCCAAGCCATGTCTTTACCTTTTGTAAAGTAGAAATGTCATTCCCCATCAATAGTATGTCATATACATACAATATAAGGAATATATTCATGCTCCCACTAACCTTCTTATACACACAAGGTTAATCTTATTTTGACTAAAGCCAAACTCTTTGACTGCTTCATCAAATCAAAGATTCCAGCTCTGAGATGCTTGCTTCAATCCATAGATTGACCTTTGTACCTTACAAACTTTATTTGCATCATTTGGATTTATAAAACCTTCAGGTTGTATCATGTACACATCCTTGACAAAATTCCCATTAAGTAATGTGGTTTTAACATCCATCTTCCAAATCTCATAGTCATAGTAGCCTGAAATAGCAAGCATGATCCTGATGGACTTAATCATGGCAACTAGAGAAAAGGTTTCGTCATAGTCAACACCTTGAACTTGTCTGAATCCCTCTACAACTGATCTGCCTTTATAAGTTTGCACATTGCATTAATTTCAGTCTTCTTCTTGAAGACCCACTTGCACCCTATGGGTTTTACCCAATCAGGTGGATCCACCAAGGTCCATACCTTGTTGGTATACATGAATTCCATCTCAGATCTCATGGCCTCAAGACATTTTTCAGAATCTGGTGCCTATGTAGCCTCTAGATAGGTAGTTGGTTCATCATCTATGACCAACTCACCACCTTCTTGAGTCATACGATATCCAAATCTTTGAGGCTCAAGGTGTGTCCTGCCAGATCTACGAGGTACCTATGTTACCTGAGGAATTTGAGATTCCATAACACCTTGTGATTCTCTATGTTCCTCTTGTACATCTATTGGTTCAATGTTTTCTTGTTGGTCTCAAACCTCTTCAAGCTCTATTTTTCTCCCAGTGATTCCTTTAGAAATAAATTCCTTTTCTAGGTATACACCAGTTCAAGCAACAAACTCTTTGTTGTCAGATGGAGTGAAAAAATAATATCCCCTAGTTTCCTTGGGATATCGAATAAGGTAACATTTATCTAATTTGGGTCCAAAATTTTCAGGAAACATTTTCTTGGCATAAGCTTCGCATCCCCAAATCCTCATAAAAGACACATTGGGACACTTCCCATGTCATATCTCATATGGTGTCTTTTGAACTGATTTAGATGGTACACGGTTAAGTGTATATGTAGTGGTTTCAAGAGAATAACCCCAAAAGGGAGTTAGAAGATCGACAAAACTCATCATAGATCACACCATGTCTAATAATGTGCAATTTCTTCTTTCTGATACACCATTATGTTGTGGTGTTCCAGGTGGATTCCATTGTGATACAATACAACCGGCTCTCAAAAGGTCCTCAAACTCTTGGTGTAAGTATTCTCCACCTCAATCGGATCAAAGTGCCTTAATACTTTTACCAAGTTGGTTTTGTACTTCATTCATGAAATTCTTGAACCTTTATAGGGTCTCTGACTTATGTTTCATCCAGTAAACATAGCCATACATACTAAAGTCATCATTAAAGGTAATGAAGTACTGATACTCACCTCTAGCACTTTTATAAAAGGCCCACATACATCAGTATGTATGAGTCCTAATAGATCGCTTTCTCTCTCACCTTTTCCTGAAAAGGGAGCCTTGGTCATCTTTCCCAATAAACAAGATTCACATGTCTCTAATGATTCAAGATCAAAAGAGTCCATATAACCATCTTTATGGAGTCTAGATATGTGATTTTCATTTATGTGCCCTAGACGACAATGCCAAAGGTATGTTTTGTTTGAGTCATTGAGTCTTTATCTTTTGGTGTTTACCTTGTATACACTTGTCTGTAGTTTTATCAAATATAGACCATAAGACATCAGGGCACTGCCATAAAAGATCCCATCTTTAGAAATGGAACATTTTCCATTCTTAATCAGAAATTCAAATCCATCCTTGTCCAAATAAGATAAAGAAATGATATTCCTAATAATGGTAGGTACATAATAGCAATTCTGTAACTCTTATCAGCCCACTTGGTAGATATAACTCATAGGTTCCTACTACACTGGCAGCAACTCTTGCTCCATTAGCAACACATAGAACCTCGCCTTTTGCTAAAGGCCTACTTCTTTTCAAATCCTTCACATTTGAACATATGTGTGATCCACATCCAGTATCAAGTACCCATGATGAAGAAGTAGTAAAGTTACTCTCAATTACGTATACACTAGAAGTAGAGATCTCTATCTCTTACTTCATACTCCTTGATTCCCTCAATCCTCTCCATATTTTGAGTGTAGAAGACTTGGACTTCAGCTTGGTGGGAGAATGCTTCTCTGCCTTTCATGTGTCCTTGGACTCCATTCCACTGATCACTATCATGGAACTATCCTTCTTCATTTGTGCTTCAACATTTGTCAAAATGTCAAGAAACTCTGACCGAAGTTTAGCCATGTTACACAAGTAGTAATATTTGATAAACATTCTATATGATTTAGGCAAAGATTGCAAAATCATATCCATGGACAACTCTTGACCCAAAGGAAATCCTAGCTTCTCTAGACTTTCTATATGCCCAATCATATTGAGCACAAGGGGCCTAACTAGATCTCCCTCTATGAGTTTGCATTCAAACAATGCCTTAGGCGTACATAGAGCAGATTCTACAACCAATGGTATCTTAGGAATATGTAGAATACTTCTCATAGTCCTTAACCAGTTATGGAAATTTATCTCAATTAAATTGTCTAATTTCAATGATGATTTCTTTGTCATTTGATTCTACAAGAGAAAACATTCACATTTTGTCAAAAATACTTTTGATTTGAATAAAATTGACGATATTAATTAGGTCTTTAATTAATTATCACTCCCACTATTTTGATAAAATTGATAACCCTCACATATCAATTCAGAAGATTGCAACGTACAACCTTCTAGTGAGCAAGACCCTGACTTCCTCTAAGTTATGAACCAGCGAGGGTTGTCACCCACAACAAGATTCTTTCAGGTAGGCAACTTTTGCCAATTGAATCATATGAAACTCTTGATAGATGTTATGTAAAACTCTTTGTCATGAACATCTCCATGCCTCAAGGTGCTTAATCCTATTAAGATCACCTTGTTAAGTTTGTTCCCAGAATCCAACACAATGAGTATGCACCCTGCGAAGGCAAACCCACATACCCACTATCACGCTTCTATGAGATAGATGGTGCACCACGTGAAGGTGTTCCCACACTTAGTCGATCAAGCTTTTCATGTGTGCTGCTTTTGGAAGGCATCTCAAACTTAATATTTATATTTGAGGGGTTTGGAATTTATATACATATACATATCCAATCACCACATATACAATATGTATCATATACATGTTGATCCCACAAGAAAACATTCGAAGCGATAAAGAGATGATTATGGCCATCCTATTATAATTCCTTGAGCCACAAGAAATTACGGTCATCTAGGTCTACATCACATGCAGTAACCTATAGTTGATGAAGATCTGTGCTTGGGCCATTCTGACTGATCGGCTCGCTCCTGGTCAGTCGGTTGGTTGTCACCAACTGATCATCTGGCTCCTCTAGATGACCGGTTCATCGGGTCGTCGTGCTCCTCGTTAGGTCCTGCTTGTCTCACACCATCAACCGCCAATCGCTTGTCTGGGCACCCATCATTCTTCGACATAACAGGAAATAAAAATATCCTACATTTACTTATCTCTTTGGGAAACCCCGAGTTACATATGGGGGGAGAAAAGGTAGAAGAGAAGGCTCGAGTTATCTCGAGCTACATCTAGAATAGAAGAAAGGACTCAGTATGTAGACCGAGATGCAAACAATCACAACCAACCATGCACACACATAGGGGTTTATAGGCCATAACCACACTACACATCCACCGTTAAAACCATTTTAGGGTGACACATATCCATTGCATATATATACCATATCATATATGTATATATGGATTTTTGGTGTTTAATCGGATATGCACATTATCCAATTAAAGTATTCACATCGCATGCAATAAATAAATGGCAAAAAACTAAGATCCAATCATATCAATTAATCCTAAAACATGGTATGTTGATTTGGCTCTGATACCACTTTAGGGTTTTGTGGGATAGAACAGGTTGCAGAAACAAAAAAAATACCTAACCACAAGCCCATAACCAACATATCACATCAACAACTATGCAAAAGGAAAGTTGGTTTAGCAAGATATACCTGGTCATGAGGCTTTCTCAACTATAATACCTCACATCTAGTGTGGTCTTCAACCACCTAGTCTTCGACAACTTATGTGTAGCACCTGGTGTTGACCCAGACTGCGGTTGATGGTCGTCCTCCTAAGCGGCAGAAATTTCCCACCTCTATAGATAGTCCACACAGACTACTGGAAACTCTAGTCATGCTAATAAAAATACCAAAAGGATTCATCCCCTTCTATCTATGCACTAGTTACTGACACACTCTCCCACCAGTAGTTGCTTTTCTGCAATTATCTTTCCCTCAATGTTCCTCCCTGGACGGGTAGAACTTGTGTAAGGCCCCTAAACTTGTTTAATGAGTTGAATAAGCTTAATCACCATAATTTAATGACTATAACCCTAATCTAACCTTTTTATATGTTTTTAAATCATAATACAATCTTATGTTTCAAATTTGGTCCAATTTGGACACTGTTTGAGGAAGTTATGCAATTTTCTGTACATTTTGGACTTTTCTACAATTTACCAAATTGAGGGGTTTTATTTGTAATTTGTCACATACATTATGTTCCTTAGATGTTATATTATCATATTTGAGTATTTTGACCCATGGGGTTCCTAGTTGAGCCATGGTTTGAAGGTCTTTTCCTCAAGGGTATTTTAGGGTTTACCCCTTCATGGATGAGCTACTTTTAGTAGCTATCAACTAATGAATTATGTGATTGGCTGGCAAATTATACAAAGGAAAGCTTAGCAGGTATATAAAAATAGTGAGAGAGCTTCTTATGTATGTGCTTGCATATTCTTAATAATTTAAGGCCATGGACACTTGGATAGATATTGGAACTTCAGCTTTTTCTTTTTCTTTATCTTAAAATGTCATATACTTATCCCCAAGCACCAAAACGAGCCATTTTCTCTCCACCACTTCCCTCCTTCTCTGACCTTCATTCTCCTCTATGCTTCTGCGATGTTTTCTACCCAAGGAAGAAGAAAGTGGGGATCTTCTTGGAAAATAATTCTAGGGTTGCAATTGATTTACTTTTTGGGTCTAAAAAGCTTCCTCCTTGTGATCTTGACCTAAAAGTGTAAGTATTACCTTATTTCATCCATTTATTTCTTTTCTCTTCTTCCTCCTATATATCTCCAAGTCGGGACCCTACTGTTCCATGGTGAAAGTGGCCCTAGAACTAAACAATCTATCCTTCTTGTTTCTTTTTCTAGGCTTTTGCTTCTTTGTGGAGAGAAGTGCCTATTTGGCCAAGTTCAGATATGAATCTAGGGATATCTTGCCTTATTTTCTCGAGATTCTTTCTGTTTGGGATCTAACCTACTCTATAGAGGCGAGTTATATAACATTCTTCACTTATATTGCTTACTAGAAGCTTGTTAGTTCGTGATTATGCTTTAATGTGATGATCAAGCATAAAAAACCCTGCTTGTTTAGAATTATGAATTTTTGTGATGTTCCCTATTTTGTTCCAATTCTATATGAACTTGTAAACATATGTATGACCTTTCTAAGGTGTAACATTATCTGGTACAGGTTGATAGCATCAACCTATGGTGCTAAGAACAAAATTGTTGATGGTTCAAATTAAGGTTTTCAAGCTATTTTTTCCCTATCACACCACCGATGGTCATACCATGCAATAGCCAATGGTGTTGCTATCTTGGAAACTAATGTTCGTGGTCAAAGGTGTAAAATTTATGGTGACAACCTATGGCCACCCCCTTAGGTCAGGTTTTGGCTCAATTAAACGTTTAATTATCATCTACTAAGTATTCTAATGATGTTATCAATCGATGATGACATTAGCTTAATATTTGATGGTGTTAACTGAATGAATTACTGATCTAACAACCAATGGTGACCTAATGATCACAATTAGTGGTGGATCAGGTCATCATCATATATTATGAGTTAAGAATGTAATTGTATATTTGACTAAACCTTAAACTAATGGTTCCTTGGTTCAATTGATCTAATGGTTAGACCTATACTTCAATTGATAACCTTGAACTATGAACTTGATCTAATGAATAATATTGGATGATTCCACATCCAATAGATTAGAATAAATCACATGGTATTATATGTGGGTCCTAGTGATGATAATTCGATGGTCCAATGCCATTAATTTTTAGTCTTACCTTTGCCATCATATAGTTATATTTGATAAATCACCATAATAAGTGGATGCATAACTCCCATGTGATCTAGCTTGTTATACCTAATCTTAATGTATTTATATGATGTAGATTGGTTATAATCAGACCTCTTGAATGATTAATGTGATAATGAATTACACTCTTCTTATGTTGAAACCACAATGTAGTACTATTTGAATATCATATTGCCTTACAATGTTAATATCTATGGACTGATATGTGCTAATGATCTTTTGAGCCTTGTTTAAGGCATGGAATGATGATTATAACCTTACTATGAATAATGTGATGGTCTTAATGACCTTTGGGCATGTTTGAAGCCATGATTGAGGTGAAAACCTCTTCATGTTCCAATAAGGGTTAAAACCCTGGAACTTGTGATAAGATATTGGTATGTTGTAAAAGTATGATGATAAGTGTGGTCCATTCATTTGCAATGAATGATAGCATGTGGTAATGTGATTAAGATTTATATCTCAAATGTTTTATATATTTTGAAGTTGTTATACATATACTCTTATTAGAAAAGAATTAGGGTTTGAATGTCCATTTGTATGATTTAGCCTTAATTCACCCAATTGGCATAACTAATTAAGTGAAACTCTTATCATGTAGTGCCCTATAGCATAGATCTAACTGAGTGTCAGAAATAGCCAGATAGTGAAACGAGTATTCCTAAGGGATACTCAGAGCGCATACTGATGAGTATGTGGGGTGCTTATCATCCTGAATTCAAGTGTTAGGGAGGATGATAGTGGTCATACCTAGCCCTTAGTTTGAGAATGGCTGCAGTCGTGTCTTGGTGATTTTATATATATATATATATATATATATATATATATATATATATATATATATATATATATATATATATATATATATATATATATATATATATATATATATATATATATATATATATATATATATATATATATATATATATATGATATGATATTGGAGGACAACTTTGGTTGTACCTCAGATGGTTGGGTATGTGTACCCACCTCCTTTCACTATTGCCATGACCTATACCAAGGACAGACTAGGTTGTTAGTAGCTTGACCTTATGTGTCGCTGTGGTGGACTCGTACTGACCAGGGGCAGAGAAGATCTTAGGAGTCTGACTCTTCCTAGGTCTTGTATGGCACTGATTTCGACTTAGTAGTGGTCAGTTGGGATTTGAGTGGTATTTCTCAAATACCTTAGGGAAATGTAATAAAAGAAGTGATACCAGTCGTGTAGTATAATTGCTAAGGTTTAATACGTATCACATTGGTTGATTAATCCTTGTCTTGTATTTACACTACATAGTTCTTAGATGATGCAGACTTATGAAAATTGTGCAATTCTACTTGATGTTACAACTTATTTGTTTAACTTCTTAGTATGCTTAAACTGTTCAATATATTCATATTTCTTATTCAATACCCTAACTACTCAATGTATTTATTGTTAATTAATATGTTATAATCAATATATGTTGGAGAGAGTTATATCTCTCGTTGGGACTGGGTCTCACCCATGGGTCACCACATTTTTTTAGGTGGTCACGAGTAACGAGGTCGAGGTCATGTTGTAGAAGAGAACCAACCTGGTGATCAATAGATTCAGACGGTTGGTTAGTTGTAGATGGTAGTAGTAGAGTCCTAGTGTTGTCCATGTACTCTTAGGTTTGAGTATGGGATGTGTTTTCTAGATGATGTACTCGTCTCGACACGAGATTTTGGTAGTGTGCCAATGTTTGTAAATATATGCCATGTACATGTGAAATATCTTTTGTATGCAGGATGTGACTGAGGTTTTTGGACCCATATGTAAATACTTGTTACAGTATATGAAAATGGAATGATGGACCTTTTGTAAATGTTCTAAAGTTTATTTACATTCATGGAATTGGTTTTAATTATCCCACTTTTTAAACTATGTGATTAATTAGTAGTTGATCGTGTTTTTTGTTTTGAGTAATCTCATTTAGTGTGACAAGGTGTCACAGTTAAGTTGGTATCAGAGATCTAGGTTTATAGAGTCTGTAGGGACATAGGACTTAGGTTTGAGTTTGTTCTTCTGTATCCAACATATCTGATCATAGTTTATTCTTATGCAGATTTTCTGGAATACATGATGAACACATTGAGAGTAGCTATGTTGCACTAGGAGGAGGTGCTAGGAGGTAGGCACGCGATGAGAGAGTGCCAGAAGAAGGGCTAGAGAAGCCCGCAATGCCTCATCTAGGCCCAACAATGATAACCAATCTTGAGTTTCAGTCTATGTTTGGACAGATGATGTCCACAATTACACATATCACTGATAGAGTGCCAACACCTCAAGCTAGGGCAGCCGCCTCTAATGTGGAGTCCCAAGGTGTCAGGAAGACATTTGAACATCTTAGATGTGTTGGGGCGATTGAATATGCAGGTACTTCTGATCTAGAAGACGTTGACATGTGGTTGACTGAGCTGGAAAAGGCATTCAAAATCCTAAACATCGCTGAAGAAGACAAAGTTAAGCATGCAATATACTTGTTGAAGGGTAGTGCTGCCCATTGGTGGGCCATAGAAGAGGAGAAAAGGCCAGGAGTTGTGATAGGATGGGAGGAGTTTTAGAGAGAATTTGTTAGCCGATATTTTCCAGAGACCTACCTAGATGAGAAAATCTCTCAGTTTGAGAAGATTCGTCAGGGATCTATGACTATCAATGAGTATGAACCAAAGTTTATGGAACTTTTGAGGTTCTGCCCGTACATGGAAGCAACAAACAAAGAAAGGATCTGGAGATTTGAGAAGGGTCTGAGTACTGAGTTGACTACTACAACATCAGCCTTGGAGAACATGGAAAGGTTTTCCACCTTTATGGAATCTGTCTGGAGGATTGAGAGGTCTGCCATAGAGAAGCATGAAGCTAATGCTAAGAAGTGACCTATGCAGTTTCAAGGGAAATCATCTGGGGGATTTAAGAAGCCAAGGTTTTTCCCACCTCCGTCACAACCAAGGTCAACCTTCACTAAACCAAGATCACATGCACCATCACAGTGGACCCTGAGTAGGGGTAGATGTCACAGTTTTCCACCGACAAGAGCTCACAGTTCATCATCAGTCTCAGTTACAGGGTCGTTTATACCACAGAGTGATAACCGAGTGTGTCATCAATGTGGACAGACATGTCATATTAGATGCAATTTCCCTATGAAGGTTGAGGATGTGACTCAGCAGCCAAGGAATAATCAATAGGGATCACAACAATGATAGTTTGATACTGGTAGTGGAAGAGGACGTGGTCAGGCATCCCATGTATGATCCTTAGGATAGGAGAGAAGAGGACATGGATGGAAGTAGGCGACAACAAGGTTCTATGCCATGACCCAGCCGGAAGTAGTGAACAATCCACGAGTCATGACATGTCAGATGGAATTATTCCATTCTGATTTGTCTGCTTCTTGTTTCATATCTTTGTTAGTAGATCTGGGTGTGATACACTCTTTTATCACCAAAGAGGTGATAGGTAGTTTTTATCTACATGTTAGTCTTAGATCTGATAGCCTACGACTAGAGACTCCTTTGTTTGATTCCACTGAGTTGCGGGAAGTGTGCTCTTCTTGTGTTCTTTATTTTTCTGGACACAACATTCAAGTGGATCTTTTGCCACTTGACATGCATGGTTTTGATGTAATCCTAGGAATGGATACCTTGGAAAAATACAGGGTAGTCTTGGACTGTAGTACTAAGGTGGTGACGTTCCATGATGGAGATGCACAATGGATTTTCCAGGGTGATAGGAAGATTCTTCCTACATGTTTGATGTCAGCTATGATAGCTGAGCAGTTGATGAGACAAGGATGTGAGGCTTTCTTAGCTCATGTTGTGGATACCAAGGCGGGAGGTCCTAATATCCAAGAGGTACTTGTGGTGCAAGAATTTGAGGATGTTTTTCCTGAGGATTTTCCTAGCATTCCCCTTCCTAGAGAGATTGAGTTTGAGATCAATCTTGTTACTGGAACACAACCCATAGCACAATCAGCATACAGAATGGCACCATCAGAGATGCAGGAGTTAAAGAAATAGTTACAAGAATTGTTAGAGAAGGGTTTTATTAGGCCGAGCACTTCCCCCTGGAGTGCTCCCGTGTTTTTTGTTAAAAAGAAGGATGGTTCAATGAGGCTATGTATAGACTACATACAGTTGAATAAGGTGACAATAAAGAATAAGTATCCTTTGCTGAGGATTGGTGATCTTTTTTATCATTTGAGAGGTGCCACTATGTTTTTAAAGATAGACTTGAGGTCAGGTTACCATCAGTTGAGAATTAAGGCTGATGACATACCCAAGTCAGCTTTTAGGACTAGGTATGGTCATTATGAGTTTGTGGTTATGCAATTTGGGCTAACCAATGCACCTACAACTTTTATGGATCTAATGAATAGGTTGTTTAGACCTTATCTTGATCAGTGTGTAATTGTGTTCATAGATGATATCCTGATATACTCCAAGGGTAGTCAACCGCATGAGTAACACTAGGCATTGACTTTGTTGAGGCAACATCAACTATATGCTAAGTTTAGCAAGTGTGAATTATGGTTATCTGAAGTGTCTTTTCTGGGCCATGTTATATCTACAAAAGCCATTTGTGTTGATCCCAGGAAAGTGGAATCTTTACTAGAATGGGAACAACCAAAGACACTGACAGAGATCCGTAGTTTCCTAGGTATGGCAGGTTAATTACTGCAGGAGGTTCATCAAACTTCAGTTCTATAGTGTTACTCCTAACTAGGTTAACTAGGAGGGATGTTCCTTTTTCTTGGAATGACAAGTGTCAATGTTCTTTCCAGCTTTTGAAAGAAAAGTTGACTAGTGCACCGATGTTAGTACTGCCAGAGCAAGGAAAAGGCTATATTGTCTTTTGTGATGCTTCAAAGAATGGGTTGGGATGCATGTTGATGCAGGATAAAAATGTGATTTCTTTTGCTTTGCGACAACTTAAGAAACATTACGAGAATTACCCAAGACATGATCTGGAGCTTGCAGCGGTGGTCCTTGCCTTAAAGATCTAGAGACACTATCGTTATGGAGAAAAGTGTCAGATCTTCACTGGCCAAAAGAATCTATAGTATATCTTCTCAAAATAGGAGCTGAATATGAGGCAGAGGAGATTGATGGAGCTGATTAAGGATTATGATTACACAATAGACTACCATCTAGGGAAAGCAAATGTGGTAGATGATGCATTGAGTAGAAAGTCATCTTCATTATCAACGATAGATAATGCACAATTAAATTCCTTGAAGTGCCATAAGAGAGATATACTAGTGTCTCATTGACAGATGAATGTACAACTAGAAGTTTCCTTGCTGGAAAGATTATTGGCACAGTTATAAGTGAAACCTACCTTGAGATACCAGATTCATGATGCACAATAGAATGATACTATGATACATAATATCTGATCATGGATTGGAAATGAAAAGTATGATGGCTTTCATGAGGCAGATGATGGTACAATTTGTTACCACAATAAGACAGTAGTTCCTTGATGGGTTGAGGAAGATGGTACTTGAGGAGGCTCGCTCCTCCATGTATGCAATGCATTCTGGAAGCACCAAGATGTAGCAAAACTTGAAAGACATGTATTGGTGTCCAGGTCTAAAGTGTGATATGGTAGAGTTCATTGCCAAATGTCCAGTTTGTCAGCAGGTAAAGGCTGAGCACCAGAAGCCTATAGGGACATTACAACCCTTGCCAATACCACAATGGAAATGGGATCATATTACTATGGACTTTGTTGTTGGTCTTCCTAGGATAGACAAGGGTCATGATTCCATATGGGTGATAGTAGACAGATGGACTAAGTTAGCTCATTTTTTTCCAGTTAATATGATGTTTACAATAGAGAAATTGGAACAAATATATGTTGATGAGATAGTCCGTCTGCACGACATTCCAGTGACTATAGTTTCTGACAGAGGTCCACCATTTACAAGTCATTTTTTGGAGCGTCTGCATTCAATAATGGGAACATAGTTGAGATTCAGTACAACTTTTCATCCACAGACCCATGGCCGGTCTGAAAGGACTATTCAGACTTTAGAGGATCTCTTGAGGGCATGTGTGCTGCAATTTCTTGGTAGTTGGGATGTACATCTAACTTTGATAGAGTTTGCGTACAACAATAGCTATCAAAGAAGCATAGATATGGCTCCTTATGAGGCTCTGTATGGGAGATGATGTCGGTCTCCTCTTTGTAGGTATGAGATAGGTGAATATCAACTTTTGGGTCCTGAACTAGTATAATAGACTATAGAAAATATTAAAGTGATACAACAATAGTTGAAAGCAGTCCAAGACAGGTAGAAATTTTATGCAGATAATTGACGTTGACCACTTGAGTTCCAAGTGGGAGATAGATTATATCTTAAGGTTTCTCCTTGGAAAGGTGTGTTGAGGTTTGGAAAGAAGGGTAAGTTGGCTCCTAGATTTATGGGACCATACCCTGTCCTAGCTCGTGTTGGAAAGGTAGCATATAAGTTGGAGCTACCACCAGAGCTAAATAGATTACATAATGTCTTTTACATCTCTATGCTTAGGAAATTCCATCCAGATACTGACCAGACAATCCAACCAGTAGAGGTTGAGTTAGATGAGGATATCTCCTATGTTGAGGGTCATGTGTTGATCCTAGATAGAAGGGTGAAAAAGCAGAAGAGAAAAGATGTAATACTAGTGAAAGTTTTGTGGCATCACTGTGGCATATAGGAAGCCACATGGGAACTATAGAATGAGATGTGTATAAAATACACATCTTTTTTTGTGTAGGATTCGGGGTGAAATCCTTGTAAGGGGTTTATAGTTGTAAGGCCCATGAACTTGCTTAATGAGTTGAATAAGCTTAATTACCATAATTTAATGACTATAACCCTAATATAACATTTTTATATGGTTTGAAATCATAATACAAGCTTAAGTTTCAAATTTGGTCCAATTTGGACACTATTTAAGCAAGTTATGCAATTTTCTGTACATTTTGGACTTTTCTGCAATTTACCCAATTGAGGGGTTTATTTGCAATTTGTCACATACATTACGTTCCTTAGATGTTATATTATCATTCTTGAGTATTTTGACCCATGGGGTTCCTATTTGAGCCATGGTTTGAAGGTGTTTTCCTCAAGGGTATTTTAGGGTTTACCCCTTCATGGATGAACTACTTTTAGTAGCTATCAACTAATGAATTATGTGATTGTCTGGGAAATTAGAAAAAGGAAAGCTAAGTAGGTCTATACATATATTGGGGGAGCTTCTGTGTATTTTCTTGTATATTCTTAATAATTTAAGGCCATGGGCACTTGGATAGATACTAGAACTTAAACTCTTTCTTTTTCTTTATCTTAAAGTGTCATATACTTATCCCCAAGCACCAAAATGAGCCATTTTCTCTCAACCACTTCCCTCCTTCTCTTACCTTTGTTCTCCCTCTGTGCTACTACGGATTTTTCTGCCCAAGGAAGAAGAAAGTGGGGATCTTCTTGGAAAAAAATTCTAAGGTTGCAATTGATTTCCTCTTTTGGTCTAAAAAGCTCCTTCCTAGTGATCTTGACCTAAAAGTGTAAGTATTACCTTATTTCCTCCATTTATTTATTTTCTCTTCTTCCTCCTATATCTCTCCAGGTCGGAACCCTACTGTTCCATGGTGAAAGTGGCCCTAGACCTCAAAAATCTATCCTTCTTGTTTCTTTTTCTAGGGTTTTGCTTCTTTATGGAGAGAAGTGCCTATTTGGCCAAGTTCAGATCTGAATCTAGGGATTTCTTGCCTTATTTGCTTAAGATTTTTTCTGTTTGGGATCTTACCTACTCTATAGAGGTGAGTTATATAATATTCTTCACTTATATTTCTTACTAGAAGCTTGTTAGTTCATGTTTATGCTTTAATGTGATGATCTAAGCATAAAGAAACCATGCTTGTTTACAATTTTGAATTTTTGTGGTGTTCCCTATTTTGTTCCAGTTCTGTATGAACTTATAAACATGTGTATGAACTTTCTAAGGTGTAACATGATCTGGGACAGGTTGATAGCATCAACCTATGGTGCTAAGCACAAAATAGGTGATGGTTCAAATTAGGATTTTCAAGCTATTTATTTCCCTATCACACCACCGATGGTCATACCCTTCAATAAACAATGGTGTTGCTATCTTGGAAACTGATTTTCGTGATCAAGGGTGTCAAATTTATGGTGACAACCTATGGTCACCCCCTTAGGTCAGGTTTTGGCTCAATTAGACATTTAATTATCATTTACTAAGTATTCTAATGATGTTATCAATCGATGATGACATTAGCTTAATAATTGATGGTGTCAACTGAATGTATTATTGATCTAACAACCAATGGTGACCTAATGATCACAATTAATGGTGGTTCATATCATCATCATATATGACGAGTTAAGAATGTAATTGTAGATTTGACTAAACCTTAAACTAATGGTTCCTTGGTTCAATTGATCTAATGGTTAGACCTATACTTCAATTAATAACCTTGAATAATGAACCTGATCTAATGAATAATATTGGATGCTTCCACATCCAATATATTAGAATAAATCACATGGTATTATATGTGGGTCCTAGTGATGATAATTTTATGGTCCAATGCCATTAATTTTTAGTCTTACCTTTGCCATCATATAGTTATATTTGATAAATCACTATAATATGTGGATGTGTAACTCCCATGTGATCTAGATTGTTATACCTAAACTTAATGTAATTATATGATGTAGATTGGTTATTATTAGACCTCTTGAATGAATAATTTGATAATGAATTACACTCTTCTTATGTTGAAACCACAATGTAGTACTATTTGAATTTAATATTGCCTTACCATGTTAATATCAATGGACACATATGTTCTAATGATCTTTTGAGCCTTGTTTAAGGCATGTAATGATGATTATAACTTACTATGAATAATGTGATGGTCTTAACGACCTTTGGGCTTGTTTGATTCCATGATTGAGGTGAAATCCTCTTCATGTTCCAATAAGGGTTAAAACCCTGGAACTTGTGATAAGATATTGGTATCTTGTAAAAGTATGATGATAAGTGTGGTCTATTAATTTGCAATGAATGATAGCATGTAGTAATGTGATTAAGATTTATATCTCAAATTTTTTATATCTTTTGAAGTTGTTATACATATACCTTGTTAGAAAATAATTAGGGTTTGAATGTCCATTTTTATGATTTAGCCTTAATTCACCCAATTGGCATAACTAATTAAGTGAAACTCTAATCATGTAGTGCCATGTGCCATAGATCTATCTGAGTGTTAGAAATTTCCAGGTAGTTAAACGAGTATTCCTAAGGGATACTCAAGGCGCATACTGATGAGTATGGGGTGATTGTCATCCTAAATTCAAGTGTTTGGGAGAATGACAGTGGTCATACCTAGCCCTCAGTTTGTGAATGGCTGCGGTCATGTCTCGGTGATTTTATATATATATATATATATATATATATATATATATATATATATATATATATATATATATATATATATATATATATATATATATATATATATATATATATATATATATATATACATACATACATACACACATACATATATAAGAGATTGGAGGACAACTATGGATGTACCTCAGATGGTAGTGTATGCGTACCCACCTCCTTTCACTATTGGCATGACCTATACCAAGGACGGACTAGGCTGTTAGTAGCTTTACCTTATGTGTCGCTGTGGCAGACACGTACTGACCAGGGGCGGAGAAGATCTTAGGAGTCTGTCTCTTCCTAGGTCTTGTACGGCACTAATTTTGACTTAGTAGTGGTCATTTGGGATTTGAGTGGTATTTCTCAAATCCGTCAGGGCAATGTAATAAAAGAAATGATACCAGCTGTGTAGTATAATTGCTAGGGTTTAATATGTATCACATTGGTTGATTAACCCTTGTCTTTACACTACATAGTTTTTACATGATGCAGACTTATGAAAATTGTGCAATTCTACTTGATGTTACAACTTATTTTCTTAACTACTTAGTATACTTAAACTATTCAATCTATTCATATTGCTTATTCAATACCCTAACTACTCAATGTATTTATTGTTAATTAATATGTTATAATTAGTATATGTTGGAGAGAGTTATATATCTTGTTGGGACTGGGTCTCACTCGTGGGTCATCACATTTTTTTTGGTGGTCACGGGTAATGAAGTAGAGGTCGTGTTGTGGAAGAGAACCAACCTGGCGATCAATAGATTCAGAAGGTTGGTTAGTTGTATGTGTTTGTAGTAGAGTCCTAGTGTCATCCCTATACTCTCAGGTCCGGGAATGGGATGTGTTTTTTAGATGATATACTCGTATCAACATGAGATTTTGGTAGTGTGCTAATGTTTGTAAATATATGGCATGTACATGTGAAATATCTTTTGTATGTAGGATGTGACTGAGGTCTTTGGACCCATATGTAAATACTTGTTACAGTATATGAGAATGGAATGATGGAACTTTTGTAAATGTTCTAGATTTTATTTACATTGATGGAATTGGTTTTAATTATCCCGCATTTTTGACTATGTGATTAATTAGTAGTTGATCGTCTTTTGTGTTTTGAGTAAACTCGTTTAGCGTCACGAGGTGTCACAACTTGCTTGGGCTCTCTTGGTTACCACAGCCAGAGATGACAACAACTTTACAAAGCAACTGATGTTCTGAGAAGCCCCCTGTACCCCTCTAACTATAGTAGAGGGCAAGGTCAGGGTTCCTCGTCTGTGCAGGAGTAGAAGGGTCCAAATTTTCCACAATCTGATTATACTGTGGCAGGCGAACCAATCAGTTCACAAATGAACCAGTCATTTGTGCAGGTGAGCCGATCGGTTCACACAGTGAACCAGTCATTACACTTCCCAGACTTGCCCACAATTGACTTTTCTTGTTCGTTTCTAATTAATGCAAAGATTAATTCTTGTCCCAATCGAATTGAACAAGTGAAATGAGGATCTTTTTTCACGAACTGGGAAACTCAACACTTGCTTTGTTTGGTCCATGTGAACCGATCGGTTCACTAGTGTGAACCGGTCATCCACTGAACATGAGTCAATCGATTCACCTAGTGAACCGGTCAGTTGGTGGTCTAGGTTGTGTAGAACTCAATCAATGCAGTTCTCAATCAACCTGACACTCTAATCAATTGGTTCAACACTTGAACTTGATGATTCTGAGTCAAGCCTATTGATTGAATGTTTAATTGAGTAACTAAACACTTTAGTAATCAATCTAAACATCACTCATGGATAAACTCATGTTCCAGGTTAATCCTATGTGTGTGACACCATAGGTTCCATTTTACGTTGGCAGTGAATGTTCATAACTAACTTATGACATCACAAGCAAAGAGTGGTACCTAGTCACACATCAGTGCTACCCAAGTGAAGAGGAAAGTTGGAGAACAACTTTGAACCTACAATATGTTATTGATGTTATAGTTAATGTATAGTCCCTTCGTCATTGTTAACCAGATTGAACTTGAGGCATGGACGTGTCATCCTCTACAAATGTTCAATCCATGTTTCTTGATTCAGAGTAGACTGTATGAGATATATGTAAGCTCAATATCATATATTGACTTACATGTGCATGGCCATGCATTTCTCAGTCTCACTCCTCAAGTGGCTAGGATATCACACTCCCTTAGGAGGGACAAATTCCATATCTATCACTCACAGTCAAGCCCCATGTGTCAAAGTCACCCAATCATCACCGTTATAACAAAAAATGTTTTAGGATTGCGTTTGATGATGTCAAAGTGTACCCAATCACATGTGATGAGTGTAGAGATTTCAAGTCTAAGAACCATAGTCAGCACCAATACCATAAGAGATGATCCTGACTAACCAAGTGTGGTTTCCATGCATCACTCTTACAGTGGGTCTATCTGATACACTGTTCTCTAACATGTATCTATGTGCTTAGTTTGATATCATATATCATGACTAATGAGATTCTTTCATCATCCAACACACACTCTAGTCTTTTGTGTTATTGGTGTCTATGGTTATTTCCACAATAACAACTGACTAGGGATATTAGTGAGAATGTACACACTCTTAACATCCGTATGATCTCATTGTTCAAGTCACGTACTTCAAGGCATACGTCATTGAGTTTTTTCATTCTCTAGACATCTATCATGTAATACTCTTATCTCAAAGCAATTAAAACATATAGATGGAAATTGCCTTTATTATTTTTATTCAAATCATTTACAAAGTATGTCATTACACTCATCATATGACTGGCTCTATGGGCATACATACAAACACTTATGTACCAATTTTTAAACACATCAGTGTCACTCAGAGGCATGTAGTGCTAATTCAGAGGCACTTTGGTACCAATTCATAGGCGTTGTCACATCAATTTAGAGAGGATTTATCATGTAATGGTAGTTACAAATCAGATAACAGTCATAAATAAAAGATACCTTAATTCAGTAATAGTTTGCAACTTTTAGTTTCAGGTTCTCTTTTTATTTATCAATTTTGGATGTCTATTATCATATATTTACGTTCACATAATTAGACATTCAATGCCATTTACTCTAGTTGTAGTATTCCTATTTGTGCATGGTCAAGGATGAGATGTTTGTAGGTATTAATCTTCAAAAAAATCAATTGAGAGAGGGCACATCAATAGCTTTTACAAGGTTCAATTGGCGGGGCACTATCTACATGATCCAAGATATTAAGACAGAGTGCATGATTTACATCATATGTTAGTCTTTCTTATAAGGTTGATGTAACCAAGTTTCTCTCCTATGAATGGTTGAGAATCTATTTTATACAAAACTCAGTTGTAGTTTCGTTCTATTGTTATTATGATGTGCTTCATGTTTGTAACACTCCCAAGTTGACAGAAAAATGTTTAGATTCGGCCATGTGATGTGAAAATTGGAGTCTTACATAGACCACACTGAAGAGAGGGTTTCTAATGTTTATATATGTGGTGATTCTAGAAAATTTGCAATGGTTACCCTGGGTTGGAATTGAGTCAATCTTGATCGTCTTTCTTACAAAGGTCATCAATTCCTAAGAGATGATGCTTTTGATATAGATGTATTATCAAGTCTGGAATCCTGATCCAAAAAACCATTTTCCTAGGGATCATATCATAGGGGTGGAAGTTGAAATACCAATAAAAAGATTTGGGGGGGTGTGAATTGAGCTTTATGATAATATTAACCAAATTAAATTACTCAACTTAAACTGCAATGGAAATATAAAATGAAAGAGGAAACGACATAAGGACACATAGATTTGGAGTGATTTTATCTAAGATGTCAGTCCACTACCTAGTTGTCACCAACTAGGATTTGCAAAACATGTATTTGATTCCTTTTGTGTACTGATACACAATACAAAAAAATTACCAGTGTATTTCTTGGGTCAGACAAACCCTCCTTTCCAGATCAAGGAGAATTATGACCTTCTTTGATGGGCCGTCGGAAGGTCGCCCTCTTGGAGAGGATCACAATCCACATCCACCACCTTGGTTGTAGCCTTCAACCTTGAAGTAGTACCAAGAGCGCTTTACCACAACCTTCTTCCTTGAAGTAGTTAGAAGCAGTATCACACCATTTTACTAGAGTAAGAGAGGAATAAGGAGATTACAATGCTCTTTTCACAATATGTACAATTTAGCACTATGGATAGGTGATGCTGATTTTCATCCACAAAGTTTAGGCAAAGTTGTATTGAGTGGAGAGAACACTTGAACTAACACAAGGGCTTAGTCTAGATGGATGACAATATGAAGTGTAGGCACTAAGCACATTTAAAAGGATGATACATTAAGTGTATGTCAATAAATATTCAATTTTTGCTCAAAAGTTATGTCTAAGTGTCCTAAGACCACTACTATTTATAGGAATGGTTTAAAAGTGGTGAGGACATCTTAAGGAGTGTCTAGAGTGTTTTGGATTTTCAACTAGCCATTTGGACAAAGTTAATTAAGGTGAAACAACTAGTTTGATCGCTAATTAATTTTCAGTCCAAAACGCTCCTCGGTCGACAAGTTTCACGACCTGAATTGTCTCTGTCGACTAGTTTCTCGACCGAGCATGTGCTGAGCGTGCAAAAAGTCCAACACCTACATTTTGGGTCAACAAGTCACTAACGACTCTTTGTCGGTCAAACTTTTCTTTGACCGACCATCTCGGTGGACAAACTCTTTGACCGACATTGACCCATAACTCATGTTATGTAAAAGCTATTTCTAGTTGCCTGATTCTTTGATCGGGTTCCAATTTGATAGACATATATTTTGACTAAGGATGACTCTATTCAAGAATATGCAAAGTATGTGAGGTCCTATAAAAGACTTATTTGAAACCTATCAATCCTAAGGTCTTCAAGTGAGGTAGCATAGGGTTTTGGGTAGGTTTCATAAGATCATCACTTGTCCTTACATCATTTACATCAATTTGTACAAAAGCATAATCATACATAAATACACGGTAAAACTTGATTTGCATGTATCCAAAACATATATATTTGCAAGATATTTGTAGTTGGATGTTGACTTAGTTCCTTGATCACCTAAAATACTTAATACAAATGTTAGTAATATAATTTGGAAAATATTTGCATCATTAAAATATGAAATATGGGTGTGACATATCCAAAAAGACAACAATCTCCCCCATTTTGATGATGAAAAATATTTCCGTAAGATAAATTGAAAGTAGAAAATTTAGAAATTCATATGTTGAAATTGCTTTGTTGATAGCCGATTTATCTCATGGGTTATTCTCTTCCTTTTGTCAAAGTAAAAAAGGGTCACTAGTTACTAAAGCTCCCCCTCAATGAGATACTCCCCCTCAACAAAATAGTCATTTTGGAGAGGGTTGACGTGGTATTTTTGAACGCACTAACAAACTCACTCGGGGTTGAAATCCCCGAGCTTTTACCAAAACCAAAGTGCAATAATACCACCTGCAAGTGGACGAGTCTTATCGCAGTATAGTAAAGGATCGAACCCAAAGGACAACCTTTTTAAGAATCCTTGTCAGTCGAATCTAGCCCAAGTAAAACTAATATTTAGAACGATTGGTTGATTTGAGGTTACTTAAACTAATTGCAAGAACGTAAAAGATGAATTAAAGTTGGGTTTAGATCAATGATATGGAATCGCTAGGATGGTACCGGGTTTCACCACCACTACACACACAAACACATTCAATCACAAACAAACCAAGCAAGATATATCAATCCAAATAGAGCTACTGCAGAACCCCCCGTTAGGGCGTTAGGTTCGTGTAAGCATCACCTTAGGCATTAGATGTCTCGTCACCACCCAGATCACTTACTTACGGCTCCGAAGAAATCTCATTCTATTTCTAGTTTGGGAGTCAACCACATTAATCGATAAGCAAGCAAGTGATAGATCTACAAACTAACATCGACGATAAACAAAGACGATATAAAATCCAACTAAGATTGTGGTCCTCCCTGAGGGATGTTTAGACCACAGAAGCGTCACAGTAGGCTAGATGTCTCATCCCCTAACAGATCATACATTTGCGACCTCAAGGAATCTTATCATAAGTTCTCGTCAAAGAGTCGAACCTTGTAAACCGCCATTCCGTCCCACATATAAAAGATTTCACAATATAGGAAAGAACAAGAAGAAAGCAAGTAGATAATCAACTACAAACATACCAACTAACAACGAAATGGGAAGTTATATACATTGCCATGGAGAGTTTAATAAAAGAACATGATTTGCATGGGCAGCGGGGTTAGTCCCCGCACCCCAGCGAAAAGGTACTACTCGCTCATGATGCGAGAAACAAGAAGAATGAGAAAGAGAGAGAAATCCACCATGAAGTCGGTGCAGAAGGTAGTCGCAGTTCGGTGAAGAAGATATGGCCTCCTACGTCGTGTCGGAGTAGATATGGACGTGAACGGGAGTTGCCAAGACATACCGGACAGTCTCCCTCGCTCCGTCTTCCTTCTCTCCTCAGCCTCCTTGGTTGCAGCACGGGTAGTAGGTGAAATAGAACTAGCGTAAACTGGACTGAATTTGGATCGGAACTGTGTTCGGGCAGCCTGACGGCATCCGGATCCGATGCCCAAGTGAGGACCCTTGGGGTCCTATTTATAGGCACGGATCTGTCCCTCATGCTTTTGGTGTGAGTCCAAATGGTTTGGTCTGAAGATATTTTTCCACTAAACGGTTTGCTGTATAATGTGCCCAATCAGTCTCATGCATTTTACTTTTCATACGGTTTGGTATAATAGCACTTTATCATTCGGTTTGCATGATCCATTTTTACAAATGGTTTGGTGAGCTCGGCTTTATCAAACGGTTTGCACTTCAGCAATAGCTCATTCCGTTTGTAAGTCATACGGTTTCATGTGTTTGCTGTAGTTGCTTTATTAAACGGTTTTGCATTGACAGCAGCAAACGGTCTTTACTTTGGGTCGCAAACGGTCTTCAGAAAAAACCATTCGGTTTTGATCAATGAGTGCAGCCATACGGTCTTCATTGTTGCGTGGACAGCAGAAGGAAACAGACCGCATGCCTTGCATTACTATTCACGTGAACACCCAATAAGATTCAGTTTTGTATAGCTTTGCTAAACGATTTTGACTTCATGCGGTTTGCTACTCTTCTAGCTAAGAAGTTCTTCACGTGGGCCTTTAATTGGTTTCCATTTGCTGGAGCAAGTGGATTCACATGATGAGAATATGTTTTCCATGCGGTTTGGGTGATTGCTCCATGCGGTTTGTATTATCTCATGCATGCAATTCGTCATTCGGTCTTCGCAGCTGCTGGCCATGCGGTCTTGATTTCAGCTGCCTTTCCATTCGGTCCTCACGACAGTTGTCCAAACGGTTTGCATTCCATGCATGCACATAGCAGCAATTTGGCCATTCGGTTTTCAAGTACCAATCAGCCCTTCGGTTTTCAAGCCATACGGTTTCAGCTAAGGGCCCGTTTGGTAGGGTGTGGTTTGGGATCATTACGTTTAAATGTATCATTTGGGGTTTTGATTTTTGTTTGGTAGGGCGTGTTGGGGTGCAGTTGCTTGAATTGTAACTGCCTCTTACTCCCCTTTTTTTGCCAATTTCCAGGAGTTTGTACCACGCCCGAACAGCCTGCGGTCGGGTGTAGAAAGGTACAACTTGGAACATTTGCAATTAGCCCCCCTTGTCGTTCTTGCCATTGTGCATATGTAAGGATAACAGCTGTATAGATGCCACAAAAAAAGTCACTTGTAGCATGCGGAAGGCCCCGCTTATCGTTCCCAATTGTGACTATTTTGCTGCCAACCAGCAGTTTTGTGCTCAGGATGCGAGCCATTGTGTGAGTAACCAAACAAAAGTGAATTAATTCAAGGAGTTTAACCTACACCCAACCAAATGACACGCGTGCAGACCAAAATCATATTTTTGCTACCACTTGTTTTGCAACACGCAGTTTGTGTCCCTACTACACTGTACCAAACAGGGCCTAAACGATCTTGGAAGCCGACACTTTTCCAAGCGGTCTGCATATACGTGCTTTCTTTATTCGGTCTGCATGCTACAACATGTGGTTCTCATGCAAACGGTTTTGATGGCAAGCATAAAAAAGACCCGCAAGCAACTCCATTCGGTCTCATATTGTGCTGCATGTCCATGCGGTCTTGTGCAAAAGACCAAACGGTCTTGATGCATGGCTTCCATGCGGTCCTGCAGTCCGGCTGCAAACGGCTTCGAAGTCTGGCTCCAACCGGTCTCGCAGCTAAACGGTCTTCACAGCCAAACGGTCTTCATGACCAAATGGTCTTGCGACCTTGGCGCTCAAACGGTCTTGGGATCACATGGACTCATGCGGTATTCGGACCACATGGGCTCAAATGGTCTTGGAACCGCATGGGCTCAAACGGTCTTGGGACCGCATGGGCTCAAACGGTCTTGAGACCGAATGGGTGGAATTGGTTGGTTAGATTTCTTGATCGGAGCCAGAGATGAAGGTGGACCTTGACTACTTGTTAATCTTTGTCAAAACCTGCATTAAATGAACAATGTTTAGTTTAAAACCTTGATAATCGAATCAATTAAGTAGTTTTACGCATTATGATTCGTATAGGTATTTAATGAGTGAGAAAGTATATATATGGAGTTGAATTTGTTCCAAAGTGATAATTGAATTCCATTATGAATATGCATTCATCAAGGGTAAACTTATACTTGATGTATTAATTGAAAAAGAATACCAATTGATGAGAAATCCAAAAACAGAGACATTAAGGCATAGTAAAAAATCCATATGATCAAGGAACATTAAAAGGTTGTCTAATTTCCAATGATAGAAATCTTAAATCCTTCATGACAATAAAATCCCATAAAGCACAAATATCAAAAAGATTCTCTAAACCGTTAGTCAGGAATGATAAGTCCTCCATGATGTAGAGATGCCATGAAAATCAAAAGGAAAAAACCAAAACTGATTTCTCAACCATTTTCAAGGGATGTTAAGCCTAGAAATGGTTAGAGAATCCATTAAGCACAAAAATGAGGTCAACAAAGTATCTCTACACCAAGTATAAGGGATGTTAAGCCCATGTTCATATATAAAATCAATTTAAGCCCCATACTAACATCTCTACAAGAATCTCTAAACCAAATGTCGAAGGATGTTAAGCCTACATTGATATAGAGAATCAATTTAGAGTAAAAAAATATGCAAATTATATTGAAATGAATTTGATACCCCCCTTAATCTCATACCAAGTAAATAGAGATCAACCACAAGAAAGAGGATTCACTAAAAAATAGCCATTTATGATCCCAAACATTCATGATAAAACATTTATGTCAAATGTAGAAACCAAGATATGTGGGATACTATCAAGATTTAATTCAAGCATTCAAAGTTAAATCCAAGTTTTTGTAAGTTTAAAATAGCTTTTCTTTTCATACGCAAACTTGAATTTGTTTAAGTAAAAATAAGCAGATGAATATTTATATAAAAGATAAGCAAGTTAGCCTCAAAATTAGGTTGAGATAAGACCCAAATAATTTTATCAAATTAAGAATAGATCAAATCTTAGCATGTTCCTTTTTTCATTCTAAGTTGGGGTTTTAGAAACCCAAACCATGTCAAGGGATCCTTTCTTTCAATAATCACATGAATATGAATAATGACCAGAACATTGACAATAATGACATGATATACATGATATTTCATTTATCTTTTCTATGACATCATTTTTAGGCACATATACAATTTTAGTCTTGCGAGAATATGTATTTTTGGTTCTTGGCATATTTGAGGTTTGATTCTTTGGCACATATCCTAAACCTCTTCTTCCTATTTGTTTAGAAGTATTAACCAAGATGCTCTCAAAAATTTTCTTCCCTTGCATCTAGAAACTTGATTTTGCAAGTCAACATTTTTAGCAATCTTTTCAGTTGCATCTATGTTTATTTGATAAATTTTTTAAAGTAAAGTATCTCTTTCTTTATTACAGAATCATAATCTAAAAGAGTGCATAAAATCAGTTGAGTTGATAACCATGTAGTTTAGCAAGCATATCAACCTTTTCTTGAGAAAAAAGACTATTGCTATTTTCAAGAGCAAGCATTTGAGTCTTGTAATGCACTATTTGAATATTTTAATGTATCATTTTAATAGCTATGATTGTCCAGATTAACATAGAGTTCATTAATAGTTTTGGCAAATTTCTTATTTTGTTTCTTGCAATCAATATATTTAGCATGAATATATTCAAGACTATTAAATAATTCTTTGTTTGATAATTCAAAAATATCTACCTGATCAATTTCTTCTTCTTCTTTTTTGTCATGAAACATTCTATCTCCTTTTCTTCACTGCTTCCATTTTCATTGCTTGATTGATCCAAAACAACTTTGTAGGATTTTTCTCCCTTTTCATTCTTTTTGGATGATGAATTCTTCTTCTTAAGATTTGGGTACTCTTTTTCAAGTGACCCTTCTTTCAACATTCAAAATAACTTGGAAGAAGAGGATGGAGCACTACAATTTTCGTTATAATGAACTCGCTTATATTTATTACCATCTACAACCATGACACTCTTATTATCATCATCCAATTGTGTCATGGCTTTCTTGAATGATGTTTATTGATGATGATTTGGTGATGGCTTTGAAAGAAAGATCCTCCCTTTTCCTTTTTGTTGTTCAGCCTTGATCTTTTCTTCTTCTTCTAGAGTGACTTCATGTGTTATAATATTTCCAATGAGTTGCTTCATCTTAAGTGGTGTAAGATCATTGGATTCTTTAATAGCAATAACCTTTGACTTGTACCTTGTAGGAAATGATTTAAGTATCTTGGATATTTGATCTTCCTCGCTTATGTTCTTCCCCAAAATGCTTAATCTATTTACAATATTAGAAAATCTAGCATACATTTGTGTAATGCTTTCACTAGGTTGCATACAAAATAATTCAAACTTGTGTTTTAACATGCCAATTTTTTTCTTTCCTTGTGTAGTACCCTCATGAGTTACTGAGATTTTATTCCAAATTTCATAGAATGTTTCACAAGTACATATACAATTAAATTCACTTGGAGATAAAGAAAAATATATTATGCTTACAACCTTTTCATTTAATGTCACTTGTTTTGTTGTTTCTGCATCCCATTGTTCCAGTGGTGTAGTTGGAAGTTTGTAGGATTTGACGATCATTTTATAAAGATGAAAACTGAATCCTTAAAAATAGAACTACATTTTCATGTTCCAATAGGTGTAGTTTGACCCGTCAGATACTGTTAGTTTGTTCACGTGTGTGCCTTCCATGTTGAGGTTTCCATATATTCCTTTTCCCATTCTTCAAGTAATGTAAGGGCTCTTTGAAGACCTACTTTGATACCAAATGAAAAGATTAAGAGGGGATTTGAATAGAGCTTTATGATAATTTTAATCACACAAAATTACTCAACTTAAAGTGCAACAAAAATATAAAACAAAAGAAGAAACAACAAAAGGACATAGAGATTTAGAGTGGTTCCATCTAAGACGTCAATCCACTACCTAGTTGTCACCAACCAAGATTTGCAAAACATGTAATTTAGTTGTTTTGTATACTGATATACAATACACAAAATCCATTAGTGCCCTTTGTGGATCAAGACAAAACCTCCTTTTCAACTCAAATAGATATACCACCTTCTTTGTTGGGCCGTCAGAAGGTCACCCTATTGGAGAGATCAAAATCCACCTCCACCACCTTGGTTGCATCCTTCAACCTTGAAGTAGAACCAAGAGCTCTTCACCACAACCTTCTTCCTTGAAGTAGTGAGAAGCAGAAGCACACCGTTGTAGAAGAACAAGAGAAGAATAAGGATATTACAATGGTCTTTTGTCAAGATGTACAATTTAGCACTATGTACAAGTGATGATGATCTTCTTCCACAAAGTTTAGGCAAAGTTATATTGGGTGGAGAGAACAGTCGAACTAATGCAAGGGCTTAATCTACATTGTTGGAAATATGAAGTGTAGGGACTAAGAACTTTTTATAAGGATGCTAGATCATGTGTATGTCAATGTATATGCAATTATTTCTCAAAATTTATGTCTAAGTGCCCTAAGATGGCTACTATTTATAGGAATGGTTTACACATGGCTAAGACATCTTAGGGAGTGTGTAGAGTGTTTTAGATGGTCAATTATTCGTTTAGACAAAGTTAATTAAGGTGCAATGGACAGTTTGATCGCTAATTAATTTTCAGTCCAAAATTCTCCTCGGTTTATAAGTTTCTCAACCAGAAATGTCTCGGTAGGCTTGTTTCTTGACCGAGCATGGGCTCAGTGTGCAAAAACTCGAATGGCTATATTTTTCGATCAACAGGTCACCAACAACTCTTCTTCGGTCAAACTTTTTTTCGACTGACCATCTCGGTCGAAAACTCTTCGATCGTGATTAACATAGAATTCATGTTATGTAAAAGATATTTCTGGTTGCCTGAGTCTTCTACTAGGCTCCAATTTGGTCGACATATATTTTGACCGAGGAAGACTTTGTTCAAGAATATGCAAAGTATGTGAGTTCCTATAAATGACTTGTTTGAAGCCTATCAACGCTAACGTATTCATTTGAGGTACAATCAGGTTTTGGGTAGGTTTAAGAAGTTAAGCACTTGTCCTTACATCATGTCTATCAAGTTATAAAAACCATAAGAATACAGAAATACATGGGACAACTTCATTTTCAAGTATCCAAACATATATATTTTTAAGGTATTTGTAGTAGGATCTTGACTTAGTTCCTTGATCACCTAAAATATTTAATACATATGTTAGTAATATAATATGGGAAATATTTGCATCATTGAAATATGAAATATGAGTGTTGCATATCCAAAAAGCCAAAACCATTGACAAGATTGACAAGTAGTTCCTAAATAGTGTTCATGCTCCTCCTTTCACCACTTTTACATAATTCTCATTATCAAACATTTAGACTATACAATAACCTTTATCTACTTTGATCATTGGGAATTGTTCATGGAGTCCCTATAGGATAGATAGCCTATTCAAGAGGGCTTCGAATCCAATATTAATGCCTACTGCCTTGATGATCACAACGACCTTCTAGGGTTCCAACAAGAGAAGTTAGACCTCTTCCCTAACAATGTCAAAGGAATACTATTACTATGGTCAGTTATTATATCGTATGGCTTAAGAAGGTCTACAAAGATGATTGTTCTACTACCGTGGGAATTCTGACCACTTGTGACAATATTCTTATAATATTTTTGTGTTCTCAAGGCCCTGGTCACAAAGACATTTGTTTTTTTCTTCAAATAATCCTCATACATCTCAACTCCATACTGATTGCTCAGATGCTCCAATTGTTGGTATGTATGCCCAGAGAGCCAGTCATACAATGATTGTAATGAGGCATCACATAATAATATGATTAAAGATATTTGAAATTTTTATTTATGTGTTTGTTCAATTATGACATGATGGTATAACATGATATATGTCTAAAAGAATGTTATTACTCAATGACATATGTCTTCAGGTTGAGGACTTGAACAATGATATCATATGTATGATAATAGTATATATAATCCTGTTATGTCCCTAGTCAGATATTATTGTGGAAAAAATATAGGCAACAATAATACATAAGACTAGAATATGTGTTGACTGATATCATTTGTCATACTATTTGATATCAAGCCAAACACTTAGGTACTTGTTAGAGAATAAGTATATCAGACAAACCCACCTTGAGAGTGACACATGGAAATCATTAAGTTGGTAGTCAGAATCATCTCTTATAGTGATAGTGGTGATTGTGGTTCTTAAGACCTGAAATCACTACACTCATCACATGTCGTTCGGTGTACTTTTACAACCATTAGTGTGATTTTGAATAAGATTTACTTTACATATGGTGTTCGAAAATGTTGTGATACATGGGGATTGATTGTGAGTGATGTAGGTGGAATTTGACCCTCCTATTGAACTTGATATCCAAGCCACTTGATAAGCGAGATTGAGAAACGTATGGCCATACTCATGTGTTCAATATATGATATGTGAGATCATATTCATCTCAGATAGTCTGCTCTAGTTCAAGGAACATGGATTGAATATTAAGAGGAAGATGATTCAATGCCTGGAGTTCAATCTGGATATCAGTGAAAAAGGAACTATACAATTACAGTAACACTGATCACAAATCATAGGTTGAAGTTGTTCTCCAACTATCCAATTGGCTGGGTAGAGATTATGTGTTGCTAGATGTCGCTATTTGTTTCTAATGTCATGGTCTAGTTATGGAAATTCACTACCAACATAATTTGGGACCTATAGTGTCACACACATAGGATGTGCCTGGAATAGGAATGTACTCAAGGTTTAACTTGATTAGTAAGTGTTTAGATAATCAAATTAAATAACACTAAATATCAGTTAGCTGACTGCATTGTCCAGTCAACCAAATGGGAATGTTAGTCAACCAACTAGAGTGTCCATTCGACCTACTCAGAATGGCAGTCGACCAATAGGGAATGGTAATCGACCAACTGGAGTATCTAGTCAACCGACTAGGAAGTTTAATCGAATGACTGGATAATTAGTAAGACTGGATCAAGGAATTGATGTTGACTTCATAATGTTCATTAATTGTTGTATTAAAAGCCAATGTTTTTGCAAATAGGAAAACATTCCAGATGACCGGATGAATGTTCTAATTGAGGACTAGGGGCCCATTGGACCAATTAGTGATTTACAACACCCAAAAATTCATGAAATGTGTCTCTTAATGTCCTCAGGTTTATGGAAACCCTAACCCATCTACTTCGATACAAGGGATGGGATGGCCAAGGCCCACGTAATAGGCCCTCCTCATGTCAATGTTGTGGTAACATGAGATCTAGAGGTGCTTTACCCGTAAAATGGAGAGACATCCAAATGGGAGAAAGTCGACGCTAGAAAAATGACAACACGAGGGAGAACTCCTTTCCATCAGTTCTAGAAGAATGATAGGAGTTCTCAATGGTCCGCTTGGACTATGTATACATGTTAAGATTATCTTCATCACTCTAGGAGGATGCCATCAACTATCGTCCCTTGTGCTACACCGGGAGGCCACCTCCGACAACCATCTGGATGAGGCTAGAGAAAGAAGCACATCACTAGCTTTGGGGACAAGGTATATGCCTAGAAACTTATTCATGTTCATAGTTATTGAGTCAAGCCACTAGTTTATGGAGATATGACAACAAATGTTATTTCCCTTTGTCATCTCTTTTTCCATATTTCCCTATAGTGGTATCAGAGCCATGTCACTTTACAATGTTTTGGGATTTAATCAATATGATCAACTTTTATTTTAATATTTATTTTATTACATGCAATGTGAATATTTAAAATATTAATGTTCACATCTGATTAAATACCGCATATCATAGGAAATGTCTTGTATATCCTATATATATGATATGTTATATATACAACTTATACATGTAACCTAAAATTGTTTTGATGGTGGATGTAAGTGTCTCTATGGCCAATACATCCTGAATATTTGTGTGTGGTTGAATGGTTCATTTCATGCATTTTAACTTAGTTTGCATAATTATTCTCTCTTTCTCTTTCCCCATATGTAATTTAATACTTTCCTCCCTATACTCCCCTTGAATGTAACTCGAGGTTTTATTTGTAAAATATAATACTTTAATAGGATAGCTTTAATTTATACTCTAGCAAAAGAGAAGACATTACACCCCTAGAGAATCAATCAAATGGGGAGTGCAGTCAATCGAATGGAGGACTAAAGAGGCTACAAATTGAAGGAGTGAATCAATCAACTAGAGGCCCAATGGACCCATTGGATGAGTCCAGACAACCCTTTCATCCAGGAATCTATTGACCATCTGGATGATGCTAGAGAAAGAAGCACATCACTGGCTCTGTGGACAAGGTATATGCCTAGAAATTTATTCATGTTAATAGTTATTGAGGCAAGCCACTAGTTTATGGAAATATGGCAACAAATGTTATTTCCCTTTGTCATCTCTTTCGCCATATTTCCCTATAGTGGTATCAGAGCCATGTCACTTTACAATGTTTTGGGATTTAATCAATATGATCAACTTTTATTTTAATATTTATTTTATTACATGCAATGTGAATATTTAAAATATTAATGTGCACATCTGATTAAATACCGCATATCATAGGAAATGTCTTTTATATCCTATATATATGATATGATATATATACAACTTATACATGTAACCTAAAAGTTTTTTGATGGTGGATGTAAGTGTTGCTATGGCCAATACATCCTGAATATGTGTGCGTGGTTGAATGGTTCATTTCATGCATTTTAACTCAGTTTGCATAATTATTCTCTCTTTCTCTTTCCCCATATGTAAGTTAATACTTTCCTCCCTATACTCCCCTTGAATGTAACTTGAGGTTTCATTTGTAAAATATAATACTTTAATAGGATAGCTTTAAATTCTATTCCAGCAAAAGAGAAGACATTACACCCCTAGAGAATCGATCGAATGGGGAGTGGAGTCAATCGAATGGAGGACTAAAGAGGCTACAAATTGAAGGAGTGAATCAATCAACTAGAGGCCAAATGGACCCATTGGACGAGTCCAGACAACCCTTTCATCCAGGAATCTATTGACCAACCAATGGAGGCCAATGGATTGACAGACAGAAGAATCAATCAATTGGAAGAGTCCAATCAACTGACCGACTTGTTTCCAACACAACTTTTTCTTCATAGGTTGTAACATGTGATGTTTGACCATAGGTGGATAGTAATTATTTCTAGCTCTAAAGAATTGCAATATTTTGGCCATAGCCATCGCTGTTATTTTATGATTGCATGTGTTAATTTTGGATATAGTACATATATCACATATATTATAAGTATGTGGTGATTAGATATGTATATATATATTTATATATAAATAAATACCTCAATCAAATATTAATTCTTAGATTCTTTCCATAACCAACACCCATGAATAGATCGATCAACCAAGCTTGAGCATGCCAAGAATGGTGCACCATCTATCTCGTAGAAGTGTGATGGTACATGTGTGGACCTTCCAAATGGGGTGTTTTACATCGTGTCAACTTTGGGTCAAGCTTAACTAGGTGACCTTAATGAGATTAAGTGACCAGAAGAATAAAGGTGAGATATGACAAGGATTTGTTCATACCATCTATTCAAGAATTGCATGAGATGCAATTGGCAAATGTTGCTTACCTTAATAATTGTTTATGGACACCAATGTTGTCTAGGTAATAACTTAATTATTTTGGATCTTGGCTCACTAGAAGGTTGTACGCTGAAATCTTCCAAATTGATAGTGAGGGTTGTCAATTTGAAAAAAATAGTGGGAGAGATAATCAATTAAAGGCCTATTTAATACTCTTGGAATTTTCTTTTCATCAAGTCAAATCAAAAGGTTTTGACAAAATGAAAATTTCTTTTTTACAAACAAATGGCAAACAAAAACATGTTTTCTTTACTATTAGTTCTTGAGAAGGAAAAACATTGAATATAAATAACTTCCATGATTGGTTCAGGACATTGAGAATCATTCTCACATAAGAGCACAAGCTCCATGTCTATGAGACACCAGAGCCAGATGAACCCGCACCCACATTGTCTAAGGCTGTTATGGATGCTTACAAGAAGCACTTTGAAGATTCCATAGAGGTCAAGTGCATGATGCTATACTCAATGAACTATGAGTTGTAGAGACAACATGAGAATATGTATGCTTTTGAGATGGTTAGACATCTTGAGAATATGTAACAAGATTAGGAAAGACAAGAGAGATATGATGTCTCAAATATGTTATTTAAGAGCAATATAGTTTAAGGAGATATAGTAGGGCCCCATGTGCTCAAGTTGGTTGGGTATGTGGAAGACCTAGCACAACTAGGATTTCCCTCGAGCCAAGATTTTTCTACTTATGTGATTTTGCAATCACTGCCGGAATCATACAACTAATTTTTCATGAACTAAATGGTGCTAATATATGCACACTAGGGTTGGTACCACCCACCCTTGAGTGGCAATCAAGAGGGTGACCTGTCCAAGATCTGCAGAGGGGGGATCTCCTCCTCCCCTCTCACAGGCCTCACCTTGATGGCCTCATCGGAGAATCAGTAAGCCACCACAATACTGAAAAAAACATGGAGCCAAGTCCTCGGCGGCACAGATACCATCAAGCAGCACAACTTTGCACCTCCTGAGAAGATCGACAGTAAAAGATTCTTCACAATAGATGATCCTACATATGACACAATGGAAAAATGTTGGAAGCATACGACTATCTTATATGTGATAGGCAAACGACCTTACTACTACCATTTTCTTGGATGGATTCCATGAGTATGGAAACCCAAGGGAGGGTTTGATCTGTTCTCAAAGCCAGATAAATTCTTCCTTCTCCGCTTCAACTCTGTTGAAGATAAGAAAAACATTATTAATGGTGGTCCTCACTGGTTTGATAATTGACTAGTTTTCGTGAAGAATTATAAAATGGGAAATGACCTCCATAAGGACTTCTTTAGCACAGTGCCTGTTTGGATTAGCATACCCAACATGGGTAGGAATTGGTCGCTGAGAGCCATTGGCATAGTGGCCAGTGGTGTTGGGAAACTACTTAGAATCAAATATAAATCTATTGTCTAGGAATCGTTGGCTGAAGCCAGGGCCCTGGTGGAACTTGACGCTGAAGAGGAACCACCCAATGAAATATGGGTCAATCTACCTAAGAGAGACCCTATCTCAGTAAACATCAATTATGAATTCATACCTAAGCGTTGCCAAGACTGTAAATTATTTGGTCATGATCATATGGATTGCCCATTGAAGACCACTGACAATGTTCCTTTATTGAACCGGCCCAAAGAAAAGTAGTAATGGAGACAGGTAAGAAAAGGCAAACAAACCACGATTATCATAGAGAAGGCAGACAACATTCCAACCAGAAATAGCTTTGCAAATCTTCCTAAAGATGACGATGATGTCATAGCTGCTGCCACTAATACTCATAAGGAGTCTGAGGTTAACACTACTATACCAGATGATGATGGTGTAGCTGCTACGGTACTTCGTGCCAAAGTTTCTGATGATGTTCATGAAGCGGACATCTCATATGATAGTACTATTGTTGACAACAACTCCCTCATGAGACTCTCTGCGGTCAACGGATCCAACACTACTGTTGACGGTCCACATAAAGATATTGATACTGGTACTTGCTCCAATAAAACTGGAAACTCTACCAACAAGGAGCCTGCTAACTAGGTCCACTAAGGCTGACGGGTCGTGCAAGACTTGTTTCTCCTCTAGGGGTAATGAATTACCTTCATCATGACCAATGTTGGTGGTTTTGAGAAACCAAGAAAGACAAGGGAGGTAAGGAGAACCATTATGGAAGCTAAAGCATCTATTTCCATACTTGTTGAAATTAAGATAAAAAATAATCTTATTCACACTTCTGCTAAACTTTTTCCTAATGGTTGCCATGACTATGACTCTAACGGTTGTATATATGTTGGTTGGAATCCCAAGTCTTGGGATATCCTTTCTCACTACATGGATGATCATCATATCACTTCTCAATGCATCAATAAAGATGGTCTTCATCTTACTCTTACAGTTGTGTATGCAAGGAATCAAGTACAAGATCGTTCTAAGCCTTGGAAAACCTTAGAGGACCTTTCTTCCTCTATATATGAACCATGGCTGGTTATAGGTGACTTCAATAACATTAGGAAACATGAAGAAAAGGTGGGTGGATGTGAGGTTCCTTCTATCTTATTAAGTTCATTTAATGCTTCTATTGATAATGCTAACCTTACAGAACTTCCTTCTGTGGCAATGAAGTTTATACTTGGCATAATAAACAAGGCACTGCTAAACGTATTGCCTGCAAACTAGATAGGGCTCTGGTTAATGATGATTGGCTGAACAAATTTCCTGGCTCTAAGTCTAAGCTTATCACTTGTGCATATTCTGATCATTCAACTATCAACGTTAACATGTGGACAATCATTCACAAAAAAAAGCCTTTCAGGTTTATCAATTTGGGTTGGAGTGGCCAGGTTGTCATGATATTATCTAAGATGCCTGGAATTCACAAACTATGGGTAACCCTCTCTTCTGATTCAATCATAAACTGAAGCTTGTGAAGAAAGTGTTGAAAACATGGTCAAAAAACTATGTGAACCTTAGAAATCTTATAGCTAGAGAAAGGACGATGGTATTGCTACAGCTTTGAGACGATCATCTCTGGACCCAGATCTAATTGAAGCTGAAAAGATAACCTACAATAGAAAGGAAACCTTAACTAAGGTTGAGGAGAAATATTATTGGCAAAATAGTCATTTAGAATGGATTGCCAATGGTGACAGGAATACCAAAATGTACCATGCTATTTTCAAGAGAAGGGAGGTTATTAACTCTATTACTGAGCTATTTGATAATGATGGAAATCTTAGTCAAGATGATGATGATGATATATCTAGTGAAACCTTGTCCTTCTTTGAAAGCCTATAAAATCAAGATTCTTGTCTATCTAATGATGAGGACAATCTAGATTTTGACTGGACTAACACTTTTACTGATGAAGACAATACTTTATTATGAAAGATCCCAGACTGTGATGAAATTACATCTACTATTTGGAGCATTGGCCCCAACACAATCCTGGGTCTGGATGAATTTAATGGCTATTTCTATAGAGAAAACTGGAACTTGATCAAGGATGATTTGGTTAAAGTGGTCTCTTAGTTCTTTGAAGGAGGTAACATGGTTCGCCAAATAAACTGTGTCTTCTTAGCCCACATCCCTAAGAAAGACATGGTAGCTTCACCTGTAGACTTTAGGCCCATTTCTTACTGCTCTATTCTCTATAAGATCATCACAAAGATCATATCTCAAAGGATGCAAAGGTTCTTCCTAAGCTAGTTTTTCCTAACCAGGGTGGTTTTATCCAAGGAAGGAATATTGAAGATTGCTCCATGTTAGCTACATAGTTTACTATCAACTTCAATCAGAAAAATAGCCCTCCTACAGCGTGTATCAAGCTCGGCATCACTAAGGCCTTTGATTCAGTTTGTTGGTCCTATTTATGGAGATGCTTACAAAGTCTTTGTTTCTCAGAAAGGTGGATGAATCTTGTCAAACAATGCATTGGTGCCCCTCTTTCTCCTTGATCATTAATGGCTCTTCTAAAGGTTTTTTTCAAAACCTCCAATGGCCTTAGACAAGTGATCCCCTTTATCCTATTTTGTTCACTATTACAATGGAGGGTCTTAGCAGGATGATTCATTAAGCCCATGCCATGAAGCTCAAACATTCTTATCCCATTAGGCATATAAAGGTGCTCAATCATCTAATATTTGTTGATGATGTTCTCATCTTTATTGAAGGGAGGAGGCGTAGTCTACAATTTCTAAAAATCTTGATTCAAGATTTTAGAAAGCTCTCAGGTATGCATTGCAATGTCAATAAGACACATATGTATCTATCTACTTCCTATAGAAATAAAGACTCTCTAATGGTATGCTTTGAAATATAGAAAGGTGAATGGTCGACCAAATATTTAGAATTTCCTATGGCCAGAGGGAATCTTCGAAGGAAGCACTTCAATGAATGCCATGACCAATTGAGGGATATGATATTAAAATGGCATGGACCTAACATATCTATGGCTAGTCGTATTACCTGGACACTATGCTATGGGGCTTAATAACTACTGGATGAGACAAGGCAAAATTCCACCTTCTATTCTAACAAGAATGGAAATACTGATGAGTGAATTTATATAGGGCATCTACATCCACCCTGCAAGCTGCTCCAAGCTTGCTTTCCCCCTCTATGAAGGTGGGATAAACCTCAGAAGGATCAAGGATCTCACAAACTTCCACACCTTGAAACAGATTTGAAAGCTTCTTCATGAAGTGGGTACCTAGAGTCACTGGATGTGTAGAACATACACAGTCAGTCCAGGTTATAATGGTGGTCAGTCTACCTATTGGCGTAGGATACTAACCATGCACCCTACATTTACCCATTCATATGATGCTTCCATGTGGAATACATGTCAGCAGTCTCTTGCTTCATCTCTAGTCTTCACTAATCTTTGGTTGAACCTTCATCATCCTAGATGGACCCTCATGAGTACGTTATAAGGCATTGATGAACATCCTCTCGACATTGGATAAAATTTCTAAATGGAGAATTATCCAAGACCCTTACTGTCAGCTATGCCACCAGGTTATTGAGTCTTCTGATCATCTCTTTAGTTCATGCAACTACTGGAAATACCTTTGGGGAAGATTGCAGCTGAATCTTAATAACATATTCCCATACTCCCTCAAGGATATCCTTAATTGCATTGGAAACAAATCAAAACATAATGGTATCATGGAGCTATAGACCTTAACCTGATGCGTCTACCATATTTGGCGGGAAAGGAATTGGAGAATGCATGGAGGTCCCAAATTGGACTCTATCATTGTGTTCAAGAATATTGAAAGGGACATAAAACACCTATTTGAATGTCATAAAAAGAAAATACCCAAAGTCTCATCCTTGATCATTAGGAACTGTTCCTTAGCATAAGGGGGGCTTATGTAATTTTATAGCCTCATAGGCTGACAAATCCTTCTGTAAGAACCATGTGCATATGTTTCTTTAACTTTGTCTCCATATGAAGGGGTTGGAAATATATTTACCATAAATTTTCTAAAACAAAAAAAAATCATGAACTAGAGCATGAAAGTTTTTGATAAGTATTTGTCAAAATTTCTTGGTATGTTGAGAACTGCTAAAGCACAAATGAAGATGGACAAACCCAAATCTGTGATGATGATCAACAGAGGGAAAGGGAAGTCCAAGCGTAAAGGCAAGGCTAAGAAGAGTTGTAAAGTTGACTAAAAATTCAAGTCTTATGCACTCAAAGAAAAGGGAGGGGTGAATAAGGAAGGCAATTGTCACCGCTATTAGCAGGTTGGACACTAGACAAATAATTTCCCTCTTTACTTGGACGAACTAAGGAAGAAGAAGTAGAGGATAGAGATCTCCACTTCAGGTATATATATTATTGAGATAAAAATATCTACTTCTTCATCTTGGGTACTATAAACTGGATGTGGATCTCACATATTTTCAAATATGCAGGATCCAAAACAAAGTAACCTTTAAGTAAGGGTGAGATTGAAATATGTATTGCCAATGGAGGAAGAGTTGATTCCACTATAGTTGGAAACTATCATTTATCTCTGCCCAATGGTCTTATAACAGAGTTAAAGAACTACTATTTTGTACTTGCTATTAATAGAAACATCATTTGTATATCTTGTATGGAAAATAATGGTTTAAAATTTCATATAAAGAATGGCAATGTTCTATTCCTAAAGATAAGATATTTTGTGGCACTACCTCAATGTCCTATTGTCTTACTTATTAGATCTAGATAAAAAAAATTATAACATAAATACTAAAAGATTAAAACTTGATAACTCAAACAAAACATACCTTTGTAATTGTCATCTATGACACATTAATGAGAAACACATATCTAGACTCCATAAATATGGTAATCTAGACTTTTTTGACCTTGAATCAATAGTGACATGTGAATCTTGTTTGTTGGGAAAAATGAAAAAGGATCCTTTCACTAGACAGGGTGACAACGATTGGTTGGTTGGTACTCATGCATACTAGTGTATGTGAACCATTTAGCACAAATGCTAGAAGTGGTTACCAGTACTTCAATACCTTTATTGATAATCTAAGTAGGTATGTCTATGTGTACTAAATGAAGTACAAGTCAGAAACCATTGAAAAGTTCAAAGATTTCATGAATGAAGTACAAAACCAACTTGGTAAAATTATGAAAGAATTTTATTATGATTGTGGTAGAGAATACTTAAGACTAGAGTTTGAGGACCTCTATGAGATTGTGATATTGTATCACAATGGATTCTACCTAGAACACCATATAATAATGGTGTATCAGAAAGGAGGAACCATACATTACTAGATATGGTGTGGTCAATGATAAATTTTGATAGTCTTCTAACTTCACTCTGGGTATATTCTCTAGAAACTGTAGTGTTTACATTTAACCGCACACCATCTAAATTGGTTCAGAAAATACACCACATGAGATATGGTATGGGATGTGTCCCAATGTTTCTTCTTTTAAAATTCGAGGATGTGAAGATTATGGTGAGAAAGCAATTTTTCAAAAAATTTCGACCCAAATCGAATAAATGTTATTTTTTTGGGAATCTTAGGGAAACCAAAGAATACTACTTTTACACTCCTTCTAGAAACAAAGTATTTTTTCCAGGGGTGTTGTATTCCTAGAAAAGAAATTTATTTCTAAAGGAGTCAGTGGGAGGAAAGTAGAGTTCAAAAAGGTTTGAGACCAATAAGAAAACATTGAACCTATTGAGGTACAAAAAGAACATGGAGAGTCACAAACTATTGTGGAATCTCAAGTTCCTTGTGACAACCCACACCACACAAAGCAATGTTACTCAAACCAAAATGTGAAATTAATGTTGAACAATCAAATTACATGAAAACATGGGAAATAAAATCATTTGCACATAAGCATAAAGACTGTATCTTATCACATCTGAGTCCACAAAAGCCACATGTCACATCACATATCAAAAGATTATTGCATAATACTATTCATTGTCTCACTTTCCACAACCTGCACATATGATAAACTGTCACATATATACATGCCAAATTTGTACAACAAAGGCATAAACCCAAAACATCATTTTGATATACAACATCTACCAAACACCCTCAAGGACCTGAGTGTACTGGGATGACATATATGACTCTACTACAAAACACTAGTAGCATATCCAACCTTGTGACAACTACTTCTCCTCTTGTTGCTCAACCTCAAATGCATGATCTCTACCTCATCGTGCATGACCACCTAAAAAGATGTAGAAACCCACTGGGTGAGACTAAATGTTCAAGGAAGAGAAATAACTCTCCGCCAACATTTTTTTCAACATAGATAACTAAGTAGGTAGATAAAATACTTATTAGGTTGAGCAGATACACTAAATGATATGTATTAAACTGATAAAGCAGAATAAGAAAACTAGGTAGTTACCACTGAGTAGTATAACAATTAACACTCTAAGAAGGAATATGAAGAACATGTGTAACAATTTATTTCTCTGACCACATTATAATTTGAGGAATCATTATAAAGATAAGGCAAGGGGTCATCCAATGTTATTCATATTTGACCCTAAGAAAATGCACTACATAACTACGTTACATATTTTTATTATGCCCTAAGAAGATGAGGTATACCACTCATGCTGCAACTGACCACTGCTAAGTTAGAATCAGTGCCATAAAAGATCAATGGAAGAGCCAGAATCCAATGATCTCTCCACACCCCTCATCCAGTCTGAGTCTATCACAGTGTGATATAGAGTCCAACTACAAAACAACCTAGTTTTCCTTGGTATATAGGCCCAACACTAGCGATAGCGAGCTATGACCACAGCCACACTCATACTGATGTATGACCACAACCATACTCAAAACATATAATATATAAACATTGTATCACATCTTTGAGATATGACCTCGACCATTCTCCTTCCAGGGTATGACCGCTGCCAATCCTGTGAAATGCATATACTAAAAAATATACGACTCTAAACTTCCACTAAGGGAGAACCTGTTTCACCATCCATCAAGTATTGATGCTAAAGATGGATATCTGGCATAGGGAAACTACATGATTATGGTTTCAATTTATTAGTTAGTCCAATTGGAAATCCTTTAGCATCAATCAAGTTACAATGTACAAATCCTAAACAAACTTTACAAAGATAAGGGCATAATACAACTTCAAAAGATATAAAATGTATAATGTGTGAACTTGTCACATCACCACATGATACCTATAGAAGTGCCAATCACAAGGCCAACATCAAAGTCACATCACTATGGGACATCAGTTCCTCAATCATCTCACCAGAGGATAACCACTCACACTAGGCATTAAGCCTCTTCTAGGTCATAAGACCCATCACATCATATATCTTTGTGTCTCATCATTATCTCAACATGCCTCATAAGGCTCATAACCATCACCATAGCATTCACAAGATATGACATTCATTCAACCTACAAGGTTAGGATCACACAAGTAGGAGAGCAAAAATGTAATCACATGCCATTCATCTAATGAACTCAACAAGCATAACATACCCTAGGATTAGGATTAGTGTTTTAAACACATAGACTATTAGATTTTCATACCATTATTCAATCACCAAACCTTAGTCTCATCAACTCCCACTTTCTTGTAGCATACTAGGATTAGAACATCATCATTAATTTCGTTAATAAATTATCCAAACATAATTAGATATCAACCCACATTTATATGTACATGTGTAACAACCTTACAATGTCCCACATATGTAGTGACCATGTACCCTTATATGTGTATCGACCAACCCTCAAAAATGTGTCTTGACCATCACCAAGATAAGTGTCTTGACCACCATCAAGACAAGTTTCTTGACCACCATCAAGATAAGTGTCTCAACCACCATCAAGATAAGTGTGTCAACCACCATCAAGATAAGTATCTCGACCACCACAACAACATATGTCTCAACCAAAACCTAAGCATATGTCTCAACCAAAACCAAAGTATATGTCTCGACCAAAACCAAAGAATATGTCTCAACCAAAACCAAAGCATATGTATCGACCAAAACCAAAGCATATGTTTCGACCAAACCAAAAGCATATATTTCAACCAAAATGAATGCATATGTTTTGACCAAGACTAAAGCATATGTTTCTACCAAGACTAAGTCAAAGGGGTAGTGGCCACCAAGGTCAAGCTACCATGAAGTCAAATAACCATCTTCAAAATAGGGATAAACCACGATCAAAATAGAAGATTATCACCAAGAGAAACTCATAAAACCAAAGGAAACAACTCCATAAAAGATGATCACCAAAACCATAAAACATGTGTTATGGAAGTCACCATTAAAGTGCCTTATATAAGAGAGATAAAACTTACATTCAACACATGCAAAAAGAACCAAAATTCCATGTTACACTAAGGTACTTAAACCATATGTGTGTTGATGGAAAACCTTGATCAAAGGCAAGAGAAAATCATTTGTCCCATAACCATCTCAAAATCGGGTACCAAATATTAGGGTTTAAAGTAAGGAGCACGTCATAAAGGATTATCATCTTGATTTTAACCCTAGATCATTATAATATCATCTAACATGTTAAAATCACGTTTTAGAGTTGTAAATAGCAACATGCATGTAAGAAAAGTGTAATAATCGAGAAGGATAAGTGTTATATAACCCGCCTTATATAGAGATCCAAACTCCAATATCAAAGGCTCCAAGAGAGAAGAAGATACTCCAACTTGGATCAACACTTCGGCTATAAGATCACCTCAAAAGAGAAGAATTCCATGGTCAATATAATGCAGAAGAAAGAGGAGGAAAAACTCTACTATGAACCAAGAAGAAAGAAGAAAGAAGAGAGCTCATTATCACTTGGGTATCACCATGTCAAAACATAGTATATGACCTTTGTGAGGAGAAGATCTTCAAGGGGTTATATGTTGGGTTTTAGAAGAGACAGAGTAAGGTAGCGGAAAAAAAAATTCTTCTATGAAACCCATAATAAAGGAATCACGTCAACATATATACAATAGGAAGGATGGTTTGTAGAGACATACCTTGTCCCAAGGCTTGCTCGGAAACGTTACCTCGCGTCTTGCGCGGTCTTCACCTCCGATCTTGGACGATGTATGTACAATTCTTGGTCTCACTGGGACTGTCAGCACCTAGTCTTACCGAGGCTGTCAGGATTAACAACTATCCTTCGAGCAGTAGAAGTCTCCCGCCTTTGAAGTAGTCCACACGGACCACTTGGAACTCTGATATCCTTGTCCCACAAGGAATCATAAGGATTCGCACCCTCCTATCGGTGTACTAGTCACCAACACACTCTCCTACAACCAGTTGCCTTTCTGTAGTTGTCTTTCTCTCGTTGTGCCTCCCTTATCAGGTAGCACTTGCTCAGGCTATCTTTCGGTTATCAACACTAAAGAGAATGACAACTTTGCAGAGCAACTGGTGTTCTGAGTTGTTATACCTGAGAAGCCCCCAATACCCCTATATATATAGGAGGGTCATGGGACATGGTTCTCTACCCCGGGCAATGTGGGATTAAAGCAGGAGTAGAAGGGTTCGAGATTTTCCACAAAATAACCAACTTGTGCCAGTTGAACCGATCGATTCACACCTTGAAACGATCGTTTCAGGCCCTGAGCCGATCATTTGGGACCTGACCGATCGTCTGGTGCTCTGAGCAGATCGGTTCATGCCTGAGCGAATCGGTTCGTGGTCCTGATCCAACTCAAATTGACTTTCAATTTGTTTCCGATTAATTAAATATTAATCCTTATCTGAATCGAATTTGTACAAGTGAAACAAATTGTATTTGCAAAATAGTCTTCTGACTTTCTAAACGATCTTAGTTGGTCCATGAATCGACTAGTTCAACAATTGAGCCAATCATCTCATGACACATGAGCCGATCGTCTCACCAGTTGATCCGATTAGTTCACCAACCTGAGTCGATCGGTTGGGGCAACAGACTGTGCAAATCAGTCAATTGCAGTTTTAATCAATCAGATACTCCAATCAATCGATCCAACACCTTGAACACTATGATATTGAGCTATCAATTGATTGAGTGTTTAATTGAACTACTAAAATCCTTTAGTAATCAATCTAAACATGGTTTGTGGATAAACTCCTCTTCCAGGTTAAATCTTGTGTGTGTGACCCTGCAGGTCCATTTCACATTGGCAGTGAAAGTCCATAACACTTATGAATTCACAAGAAAAGAGTGGTGCCTAGTCGCACATCAATGCTACCCAAGTGAAATAGAAAGTTGGAGAACAACTTTCTATCCTACAATCCGTGAATGGTGTTGCAATGAATGTATAATTCCTTTGTCACTAATATCCCGAATGAACTCAAGGCATGGAACAGTCATCCTGTCAACGTTCATTCACTTTCTTGATCTTAGAGTAGATTGGAGGAGATATGTATGACATCAATATCACATATTGATTCACACATGCGTGCATGCCTATCTCAATCCTACTCATCAAGTGGCCATGGATATCAAACTCCCTAAGGAGGGACAAATCCCATATCTATCACTCACCCCTAAAAAGCCCCATGTGTCAAAGCCACCCAATCATCACCTTTATAACAACCCATGTTTTAGGACTACGTTTGATGATGTCAAAGTGTACCCATCAAAAGCCCCATGTGTCAAAGCCACCCAATCATCACCTTTATAACAACCAATGTTTCAGGACTGCGTTTGATGATGTCAAAGTGTACTCAACGACATGTGTTGAGTGTAGCGATTTCAGGTCAAGGAATCACACTCATCACCATCACTGTGAGAACTGACTGTGACTACCATGTCATGGTTCCATGTGTCAAACTCACGATGGGTCTGTCTGATACACTTGTTCTCTAACAAGTACCTATGTGTTTGGTTTGATATCTCCATATCATGACTAATGAGATTTTGTCATCAACCAACACTACAATCTAGTCTTGTGTGTCATTGTTGTCTATCTACCTTCCACAATGACATCCGACTAGGGACATAATAAGAATGTGCAAACTCTTAGCATCTGTATGATCTCATCGTTCAGGTCCTGAACATGAAAGCACACATCATTGAGTACTGTCATTCTCTAGACATTCAATTTGTTCTATCATTATCTCATATGACTGAACCAGAAATAATTGGAAGCTTGACTTTGATGTTTATCAAATCAATCTTAATGTATCCCACCAATCATCCCATGATTGGCTCTCAGGTCATACATGCCAATAGACTCCCACTTGCATTGTGAGCCAATCACCCTTGAATCATATTCATAGTGATCTTCAAACATGTCCCACATGTTACTATGCTCTAGTGCTAACATAGTGAGTTATGGAAACACCTTGCCAAAGTCGGTATTAAATGCATGTCTCTCATCTCTTCATTGTACATCACACATATGAGATGGAGTTACCATAATATGCAATCTAGTATTCCTTTGCTAACCTTTAGCCACATTGCATGACCAAGCAATCCTAACTTGTCATCAATGACCGGAATAACTATAAGTTCATCTCTATGAACTCCTAGATCCATATAGTATCCACTGCTGTTCTCTAACACACAGATACTCGACATTTCCTTTTAAAACAGCTTTATTGGAACGTTTCCAATTATCAACAACCATTCACTTTTATATATCCCATATATATTGCGATTAATTTTCAGTCCTTTTCAGAAGTTCGCATCAGTGTAACTCTTTACAGTGAATCCTTCCTTATTTCCATAGAACTAGTACTTCTCAAGTACTTATCAAGTTCTCATGGTATTCCAGTAACCCTTACTGGAACTAGACAGACATCCACTCATCATGTCCCACATACGAGTTATCAGGATGAGCATATCATATTGTCATGTCCTACATACAAGATGAATGCCTTTAATTCTTGCCATGTCTATACATGCAAGATAATGGGATGATTGCATACATGATAGATCCATATCTATTCTTAGTGTTCCCATTCTTCATAAGAATTGGACACTTAGGCTTGGGATACTAACTTCATGTAACATGAACAAGTTTTCTCCCACTGAATATGTGCACACTGAAACCTTCAATATAGATTGCCAATGTAAGCTCTCTCTTTTTAGGTCAAGAGGTTTTCAAGAACTATCTCTTTAGATCTCTATTCCTATCACATAGGAAACATCTCTATCTTCCCTAAAGATAATTTCCACTTTTGGATTTCCATTCTAGAACATTTCCATTTCACATCAACATGTGGAATGTGAATACGCTCCCACTAAATCACAGATCCCTTCTTTATCTTTATCATATCAGTCAAACCCTTTGACTATATTATCAAAGTAAATATCACAGTTCTGAGTTGCTTCTACTTAATCAATCACATTGATTAGTCCATTGTAACTTATAGACTTCATTTGCATTAATGGATTCATAAACCTTATAGGTTGTGTCACATTCACATCCTCATTTTATTCCTTACAGGAATGCGGTTTTAGTATCTGTATGCCAAATCTCTTAGTCATTAAGTTGCAATCAACAAGCATCATCCTTCTCAAAATGTCATCCATGTGTCTTAACACTTAAGACTCATTCACACTTATAGATTTGATCCCAATGGGTGCTACTATCAAGGTCATACCTTATGGTTCACATGGAATTCATTTAAGATGTAATGGTTATAACCAAAACTCAAAATATGGTTCATCATATTCATCTAGATAGTTGACTCATCACATAACCAACTCATCGCATAGATAATCGAGGTGCATTTGTCAAGGATATAAGAACTCACAACCCTTTGTGATTCTTAATGTCCTTTATTAGTGTGGGGTATTCTTTATTTAAGAAGAAATTAGTTATTTGATAATCATCCTCTAACTCCTTAGAGTATGACTCCTTTTGATTTAGACATCACCTTGCCTTAATCATGAGTTCACTATGATACACTATCATAATCACTCATAAGGTTCTCAAACATTTGGTCCAAGTATTTCAATCATTGATCTTATCAAGATTTAACACTTTACCAAATTTGTACTTCTTCTATGATATTCTTGAACACTTCAAGATATACATATTGGTATTTCTCTAAACACCATTTGAAGTACCAGAATTAACTCCAATAGGTATGTAAATACATCACATGTATTATACCTAATAGGATAATCATTCTCCCACTACCACTAGTGAAGATTGATTAATCATGTCCAAGCGATTCAAGTCTCTTACTGGTTCTCTAACCAAAAGATTCTAGCTTATCCATCATATGGAAACTAGAAATGAATTTCTCATGATTTATGCTAATTTTATTGTTTGAGTTATCAATAACTTTTAGGTATCATTTTATCTTATGCACACCAAGTACCACACAAGATAAACAAGGCATTGCCATAAAGATTGAAACATTATCTTTATTAATTGCCATCATTGTCATACAATATGCAAAAATTAAGGTGTTTCTATCCATTGGAAAATATGAAATAGCAGTTCATAACTAAACTAAAGTACTCCTATCTATGGCGGCAACACTAGCCCCATGTATTGAGTGCTTTACACTTTATATCTTGGTATCATATACCTCAAAAAGTGTTATAAGTTTATTTCATGACACCTTCAGGTGGAGATGTCTGTCGCCTCCTTCTTCTTTAGTTCTTCCAGATATAGTGGACAATTCTTTATCCAATGTCCTAGCTTTTGACAATGGTGGAAATTGCCTCTCTTGGTCACACCTCCCTTGGCCTTGCGAGTTGAAGACAACTTGGGTTGTTGGCTAGCATCAGAAGTTTTCTTAGCCTTGCCCTTGCCCTTGCACTTGGACTTGCCTTTCTTGTCGCTAATCATCATCATAGACTTAGGCTTGTCCTTCTTCATCTATGTCTCAGTGGTCCTCAACATGCCCAACAACTCTGTCAACGGCTTGTCAAAGTTGTTCATGTTGTAGTTCATCACAAACTGACTGTAGGATTCTGGCAACGATTGCAGTATCACATCAGTAGCCAACTCTTGGCTCATGGGAAATCCCAGTCTCGTCAGGTTCTCCACATACCCAATCATCTTGAGCGTGTGAGGACCAACTGGATCTCCTTCCGTCATGACACACTTGAACAGCACCCTGGAGACATCATGTCTCTCTTATCATGCTTGATCTTCATACATGTTCTTGAGATGCTGAATCATCTCAATGACACCCATGTTCTCATGTTGTCTCTGCAACTCGTGGTTCATGAAGCACAACATCAAGCACTTTGTATCAATGGCATCATCAAAATGCTTCTGATAAGCATCCCTTTCTACCTTTGGTGCGGTAGGAGCAGGTTCCTATGGAATTGGAGTATCAAGGACATCGAGCTTTCGCTCTTGAGTGAGAACAATTCTCAATGTCCTAAACCAGTCATGGAAGTTAGTCCCATTCATCTTGTCCTTTTCAAGGACCGTTCGCAACGAAAAGTGATTGTTGTTTGTTGTCATTTGTACTACAAAAGGAAATATATGCAATTTTAGTCCAAAACTGAATTTTGACTCATTTGATTGATTTGAAATGTTGATGATATAATTAGGACTTTAATTAATTACTGCTCCCACTATTTTGTTCAAATTGATAGCCCTCACCATCAATTCGGAAGATTGTAGTGTACAATCTTCTAGTGGGTAAGATCCTGAAATCCTCTAAGTCATGGACCAGCTAGGGTTGTCACCCACAACTTAGATCTTCCAGGTAGGAAAATTTTGCCAATTGCATCATATGCAACTCTTGAAAGATGTCATATGCAACTCCTTGCCATGATCACCTCCATGCCTCAAGGTGCTAGATCCTATCTAGGTCACCTTGTTAAATCTGACCCAAACCCAACACGATGAATACGCACCTTGCTAGGGCAGACCCACATATCTATCCTTCACGCTTCCACGAGATAGACAGTGCACCACGCTAGGGTGTGCCCACACTTGGCCGATCAAGCTTTTCACATGTGTCACATTTGGAAGGCATCTAAAACTTTAATATTTAATGAGGGATTTGGTATTTATAGGTACATATACATATCCAATCACCACAATACATAGTACGTTTCATATACATGCTATATCCCATAGAAAAACATGCAAAACAATAAAAGCGATGATTATGGCCATCCTAATGTGATTCCTCGAGCCAAGAGGAATCACAGTAATCAAGGTCTACATCACATGCAACCTGTCCATGATGAAGTGCTATAGCTGTATGAGTTGATCAACTCATCACATGAATGACCTGCTTGCCCTGGCCGGTCGTCTGGGTACCACCAGCCGATCGGTTGGCTCCTCCAACTGATCGGTTTGCCTGGTCATAGTGCATCTCCTCATGGGTACGACATGATCGTCTTGCTCCTCGAGTCGATCATCTGGATCACCAACTGATCGGTTCATGCCTTAAACCGATCATCTCAGTCGTCGTCAGATTGTCCTCCATTCTTTGACATAATAGGAAATAAAGTTCTATCCTATTTACATTTGAATTGAGAAACCCCGAGTTACATTCGGGGGGAGCAAAGGTAGGAAAGAAATCTCGAGTTATCTCAAGTTACATCCGGAATAGGAGACAGGGAATCGGTGCACAGACTGAGATGCAAGCAACCAGATTCAACCAAGCACACATACATATGGTTTATTGGCCATAACCACGCTATACATCCACCACAAAACCCATTTAAGGGTGACGCGTATCGAGTGCATTCATATTACATATCATATATGAATATTGGGATTTGTGGATTTAGGATTGGACTTGCATAAAGCCAATTTTATTCACATAGTATGCAATAAATAAAGGCGACAAACCAAAATTGATCATATCGATAATCCTAAAGTATAGAGCAGTTGATGTGGCTCTGATACCACTATTGGGTTTTAGAGGAGACAGTGAAGGCAGTGGAAACAAAAAATTTCTTCTCCCAAACCCATAATAAAGGAATCGTGTCAACGTCTATACAATAGGAAGGATGGTTTGTAGAAACATACCTTGTCCCGAGGCTTGCTCGGTGACATTACCTCACGACTTGTGTAGTCTTCACCTTCGATCTTGGACGGTGTCTGCACAGCTCCTGGTCTCACTGGGACTGTCAGCTCCTGGTCTTTCTGGGACTGTTGGGATTGACAACTGTCCTCTGAGCGGCAAAAGTCTCCCGCCTCTAAAGTAGTCCACACGGACCACCTGGAACTCTGATCTCCTTGTACCACAAGGAATCAGAAGGAGTCACACCCTCCTATTGGCGTACTAGTCACCAACACACTCTCCTGCAACCAGTTGCCTTTCTACAGTTTTCTTTCCCTCGATGTGCCTCCCTTATCGGGTAGCACTTGATCGGGATCTCTCTTGGTTACGAAAACCAGAGAGAATGACAACTTTGCAGAGCAACTGGTGTTCTGAGTTTTTGTACCTGAGAAGCTCCCAATACCCCAATATATATAGGAGGGTCATGGGACAGGGTTCTCTACCCTGGGCAATGCGAGATTAAAGCAGGAGTAGAAGGGTTCGAGATTTTTCCACAAAAAATCCAACTTGCGCAAGTTGAACTGATCGGTTCACACCTTGAAACGATCGTTTCAGGACCTAAGCCGATCATTTGGGACCTGAGCCGATCATCCAATGCTCTGAGCTGATCGGTTCATGCCTGAGTCGATCGGTTCGTGGTCCTGATCCAACTCAAATTGACTTTCAATTTGTTTCTGATTAATCAAATATTAATCCTTGTCCAAATCAAATTTGTACAAGTGAAACAAATTGTATTTGCAAAATAGTCTTCTGACTTTCCAAACAATCTCGGTTGGTCCATGAATTTACCGGTTCAACAATTGAGCCGATCGTCTCATGACGCATGAGCCGATCGTCTCAGTAGTTGAGCCAATCGGTTCACCAACCTAAGCCGATCGGTTCAACCCTGTGAGCCGATCGGTTGGGGCAGCAGACTATGCAAATCAGTCAATCGTAGTTTCAATCAATCTGATACTCAAATCAATCGGTCCAACACCTTGAACACTATGATATTGAGCTATCAATTTATTGAGTGTTTAATTGAACTACTAAACTCCTTTAGTAATCCATCTAAACATGGTTTGTGGATAAACTCCTCTTCCACGTTTAATCCTATGTGTGTGACCTTACAGGTCCATTTCACGTTGGCAGTGAAAGTCCATAACACTTATGACTTCACAAGCAAAGAGCGGTGCCTAGTCATACATCAGTGCTACCCAAGTGAAATAGAAAGTTGGAGAACAAATTTCAATCCTAAAATCTGTGAATGGTGTTACACCGAATGTATAATTCCTTTGTCACTGATATCCCGAATGAACTCAAGGCATGGAGTAGTCATCCTGTCAACGTTCATTCACTATCTTGATCTCAGAGTAGATTGGAGGAGATATGTATGACATCAATATCACATATTGATTCACACATGTGCGCACGCCTATCTCAATCCTACTCATAAAGTGGCCATGGATATCAAACTCCCTAATGAGGGACAAATTCCATATCTATCACTCACCCCTCAAAAGCCCCATGTGTCAATGCCACCCAATCATCACCTTTATAACAACCCATGTTTCAGGACTGCGTTTGATGATGTCAAAGTGTACCCAACGACATGTGTTGAGTGTAGTGATTTCAAGTCAAAGAATCACACTCACCACCATCACTGTGAGAACTGACTGTGACTACCATATCATGGTTCCATGTGTCAAACTCACGGTGGGTCTGTCTGATACACTTGTTCTATAACAAGTACTTATGTTCTTGGTTTGATATCTCCATATCATGACTAATGAGATTCTGTCATCAACCAACACCACAATCTAGTCTTGTGTGTCATTGTTATCTATCTACCTTCCACAATGACATCTGACTAGGGACATAATAAGAATGTACAAACTCTTAGCATTCGTATGATCTCATCGTTCTGGTCCTGAACCTAAAAGCACACGTCATTGAGTACTGTCATTCTCTAGCCATTCAGTCTGTTCTATCATTATCTCATATGACTGAACCAGAAAGAATTGGAAGCTTTCCTTTGATGTTTATCAAATCAATCTTAATGTATCCCACCAATAATCCCATGATTGGCTCTCACGGCATACATACCAACATTATATACTCAAAGGATGAGGGAAGTAAGGTAGGTGTGAGGTGTCAACACAAGTGAGCACTAAAGGGACACTTGTCCATAAAAAAATAGCCATGCGACCACAAAACATATTCATGAAACCTATGGTGATAAAACCAAGGTGGGGTTTTGACTACGTCGGTCACCACCACCCTAGGGGTCGAAACAAACATCAACGTACCTTGTTTCAACCACTACAAAAGGTCATCAAACCAACAGGGTCGAAACACATATCAAGAAGGCCAACCATCTTGACCAAACAACACCAAGACCTCCATGGTCAAAACAAACATCAACCAGGGAAAGTTTTGTGGTTGCAAGACACCTCCAAGTGACGTATTGTGATCTCAACACAGTCCATATGAGCTCAAAGAAGATACACATCACCAAGGTCAGAAACCTAGAAAACCCTAACATCACCACATGATGCCACCTCATCAACCAAGGTCTAACAAGGAGCCCCTTAGCATAATTATCTCTCTCTCATGATGCTAAGAAACTAAGGGCACACTCTACATGTGACAAATTGCAAGATAACCCCTCAACATGGGTAAATTGCAACTTGGTCCAAAACAAGCATACAAAGCTCAAACATCATCAGAAGAGGACCAAATTGGAAACATAAGATTTCACATGTTAGATAAGAAACTCAAATGATTAGATTAAGGCCATGAGCACCTTAGTAAGCAAAGTAAGAATACTCAAGTATTAAGCTAGGTCAGGGGCCTTACAACCATAAACCCCTAACAAGGATTTTGTCCCCAAAATCCTACGCGAAAAGTGATGGGTACTTCTTACGCATCTCTCCCTTGAGCTCCCACATGGCTTCCTCTACACTGCAGTGATGCCAAAGAACCTTAAAAAGAACAATATACTTCTTCTTCAACTTCTTGATCCTCCTATCCAGGATCAACACATGATGTTCCACATGAGACATATCCTCAGCTAGCTCAACATCCACAGACTGCAAAACCAGCTCAGTGTTAAGATGGCACTTCCTCAACATGGACACATGGAATATTGGGTGCAAATTGTGTAATTTAGTTGGAAACTCCAACTTATATGCCACCTTATAATTTAGTTGGTAATTACCAACACATGCCACCACAGGGTAAGGTCCCATATACCTGGGAGCTAACTTACCCTTCTTACCAAACCTTAAAACACCTTTCCAAGGAGAGACCTTGAGCAAAACTATGTCTCCCACTTGGAACTCTAAGGGCTTGTGATGGTTATCTACATATGATTTCTACCTATCCTGGGCTGCCTTCAAATGTCATTGTATCATATTTATTTTCTCTATTTTCTACTGCACAAGCTCGGTACCCAAACCATGGTACTCACTAGTCTCATACCAACACAACAAAGACCAACAATGTCTCTCATATAACACCTCATAGGGTGCCATATCAATGCTCCTCTGATAAGTGTCATTATAGGTAAACTCTATCATACTGAGATGCACATATGAACTGCCCAAAAACTGTAAGACACAAGCTCTCAACAAGTCCTCCAAAGTTTGTATCGTCCTCTCAGATTGTCAGTGTGTCTGTGGGTGAAATGGAGTATTGAACCTGAATTGCATACCCATAGTTGTGTGCAAGTGCTCCCAAAAGCGAATGGTGAAATAAGGACCTCTGTCAGATATGATGGTAGTTGGGATGCCATGCAAATTCACTATCTCATCAACATATATATGTACATCTTCTCTACTGTGTATATCTTCTTCATTGTAAAAAAGCATGTTGTCTTTGTCAACCGATCAACTATCACCCATATGGAGTCATGACCTTTGGCTGTCCTAGAAAGTCCATCATAACATCATCTCATTTCCATTGCGGTATAGGAAATGGTTGCAACATCCCTACAAGCTTCTACTGCTCTTCTTTCACCTGATGACACACAAGAAACCTTGCAACAAACTCCACCACATCACACTTCAAAGCCAGACAACATTACAAATCTTTAAGGTTATGGTACATCTTGGTGCTACATGGATGCATCACATACATCAAAGAGTGAGCTTTTTCCAAAACCATATTCCGTAGATCATCGACATCGAGAACCACAACTCTTTTGTGGTAGCATATAGTCCCATCCTCTGACTCGTAGAAGTCATCATGCTTCTCACTACCAAACGTTACCCGTATATGTCATATCATAGTATCACTCTGCTACACATCTACCTTAAAATGGGCTTCACCTATAACTGTGCCAAAACTCACATTTTCTAAACTTAGCATACAATTGATGATGTCTCCAGAAGGTCAAAGCCTGGAGAAGATGATGCTCATGTTGCTGGCTATCTCTGGAATATATCAAGATATCATCTATAAACACCACCACGAACTGATCCAAAAATGGCCAAAACATCCTATTCATGAACGTTGTTCGTGCATTGGTTATCCCAAACGGCATAACCAGAAACTCGTAGTGACCATACCTTGTCCTAAAAGTTGACTTTGGAATGTCATTGGCCTTGATCTAAAATTGGTGATATCATGATCTCAGGTCTATCTTGGAGAGGAATGCAACACCTCTTAACTGGTCAAACAGATCATCAACCAGCGAAAAAGGTTACTTATTTTTAATTGTCACTTTATTCAACTATTTGTAATCGATACACAACCTCATGGATTTGTCCTTCTTCTTCACAAACAACACGGGAGCACCCCAAGGAGATGTGATCAATATGATAAAGCCTTTATAAAGAAGCTCTTGCAACTATTTTTCTAACTTTGCCATCTCATTTGGCACCATCCTATATGGTGTTTGTGATATCAACTACGTGCCTAGAACTAGGTTGAACTCAAAATCAATCTCTTGAACTGGAGGAATGCCTGGAAACTCATCAGGAAACACATCCTCAAAGTCACAAACAACTAGTACCTCCTGGATACTCAATCTCCTTGCCTTGGTGATGCGATGATTTTGAGTCGCATTTATAGACCTATTTCATATGTGTTTTGTGCCCTAATTACTCATTTTTATGGATAATATTGCATAATTCACTTAATTTGGTCTTTGCCATTATATTATATCAAATCCCCTTTGTTTACTATTTTGAGCATTATTTATCATCTTATTATAAATTGTGTGGATTTACTTGGTCTTGTTGTGAAATTTCAGGAAAAACAAGTATCTGCTTCTGTCGATACCATCGACGGAAGTCGATACCATCGACCAAGACACAGGTTGTCAGCCGAGAACAGCAATACAGAGTCGATACCATCGACACCTAAGTCGATGGTATCGAGATCCCTTCAAGTTGCTGGCGATGAAACTGTCGATACCATCGACACGAGTCGATGCCATCGACACAAGGAGAGCTACAACGTCGCTAAACGACAACAACCGACGCTAAAGGAGTCGATACCATCGACACCCAAGTCGATGGTATCGAGATCACCACAGGCGATCAGAATAAAAGAAAGGAAAGCTGCCGCTAATCCGCTGGGTCGATACCATCGACCCGCGTCGATGGTATCGACGCCGGCAGATATGCGTTGGATCTGTTTTGATCTCGATCGGACGGCTGTTGTTATTTGACGACCTAATTAGGGACTTATACCTAATGACGACCGCCGGGACAAGGGGGAGGTTGGTTTTTGGGATTGCAAGAGTGCCGAAGAGGGAAAAAGGAGAACGGAGGCCGAGAAGCTCATCTGGAGTGATTCGGACGCTGCTGAAGACGATTTCCACCACCGACAGGCGGGGAAGCTCGTGTTCTACGCCAAGGATCCACCGGTTCTTCTCCGTTCAGGGGTTTTCCCATTTACTTCCCGTTTTTCTTATGAATTCCCCAATTTTTACCATGTATTTGTGTGAGATGAACATGAGAGGCTAAAACCCTCAATCTTTAGGACCAGGAGTAGCCCGGGAATGCATTGTATGACAGTTTTATATTAATAAATCATATTTTCTCTCTTAAATCCGTGGTATAGTTTCGTTTTCTCCATATATTGTTATGCTTGATCACCATAATAATAACTTAATGCCCTTAATCACTTCGACAGAAGGATTAATGGTTGAAAAGAGACGAAACCTACATTAATCGATAAATCCCTTGACAAAGGAGGTGTAAAATTAATGGTGGAAACTGAGAGATCGACTGTAATGCGCTTAGTTTAGGGGAATGATTACTACGACGGTGGAATCAACCTAAACCTAAGTAGTGAATTACACCACGACAGTGGGTAATTCTGTTTTCAGGCCACTACCCGGATAGAGAGAGAAGAGTGAGGAATTATATAAAACCTAATACAATGTTGACCCACGGTGAAACCGAAATCCTAAAGATATCCTTTTGAATTGATTAAATCAACCTTTAATTGATTGTTTGCTTTGTTTTATTTTTATTTTCTTTTAATTTTGACAACAAACCCTACTTTGTTATTCGACCTAACTGATTGCGATTAGTTAGTAGAAGTCTCCAATAATTCAACGTATCCCTGTGTTCGACTCGGGCCTCACAAAGGCCTATATTACTCAACGCGTACACTTGCGTTTTTAGCGCGCAGTAAAATTGCGTCAAGTTTTTGGCGCCGTTGCCGGGGATACGGCGAATTATTGGCACTTTGAGTGCTAAGAGCGGCCACTCTAGGCCACATTTTTTTTATTTTTATTTTTTGAAACAATTTTAAATATTCTTAAATTTCTCTATAATTGTGTTTACTCGTTCAAAGCGTAGTACTGAACCCCGATTTTCTTATTTCAGGTACTTTGCATGGTGCATACACGTAGCGCAGACTACGCGAATCGCACACCTGAGGTTCCATCTGCGGGACCAGAGGACGAGGACTATTACGAACAGGAGCACCACAGTGATATAAATTCTGAATCTGAGCAAGAACAAGAAGAAGCAATGGCTGAAGCACAGACAATATGGGAGAAGATCAAGGCGTCTTCTTCCTCGGCATCAAAGGGGCCTATAAAGAAACAGGGGCTAAACATTCCAACCTACAAGATTGATCTAGCACTGATTAACTTGGTCAAATCCAACGCATTTCACGGATTAATAAAATGAAGATCCAGTGGCCCACATCAGCCAGTTCGTGGAGAACTGCGATATGGTGAAAATAGATCGATTTCCACAGGATGTGCTCTACCTCAAGTTATTCCCGAGTTCCTTGGCTGGAGTGGCAAGAGAGTGGCTTCATAACCTCGACGACGAGTTTATTGAATCATGGGATCACATGGTGGAGGTTTTCTTCGAGAGGTTCTTCCCTCCTGAGAAGACCAATGATATGATCAGGAAGATTCACAATTTCACCCAATAGGCAGGTGAAACTTATTCTGAGACTTGGGAGCGATTCCAAGTCATGTTGAGGAGATGTCCACACCATGGACTGGACAAGGAAACCCAAGTGAAGATCTTCTGCTTTGCTCTCTCCGAGCATGATAGAAGCAATTTGGACTCGGCTGGCTCCGGATTTTTTTTAAATAACACTGATACAAGATGCTGGGAAATACTGAAGAATATGGCACGGAAGCAATCTTGGGGAGAAAGAGAACGAGGCCCAGTTGAGCAAGCAAGAGTTGCCAGTGAGTCAAAGGCGATGAGAGAGCTGAACGAGAAGATGGATCTTCTCGCAAAGAAGTTGCTGCAGAAGGAAGACAATGAGTCCGAGAATGAGGCTCAGGTCAAGTATATGAGGCAACAGCAAGGGTACAGGAATAACGATTATTCATGGCGGAAGGATAAGAAATTTTCGTGGAAGGATCCAAACAATTTTCTACAGGATCCGGATGCCAAGCCTGCACCGGTCACGGAGGATAAGAGCACAGAGTTGCTCAATCAAGTCATCAAGCAAAATCAAGAGTTGATGAACACTTTTGGGCAACAAATCAAGCAACAGGGTGAATTTATGAACCAGTTTGGGCAGACGTTGCAGAGCCACGGGGCTCAAATGAGAACTATAGAGACTTCCATGGCGCAAATGGCAGCTGAGATTGCGAGCTTGAAGAAGCCGGCACATCCGGGTTTTCCGGGGAACACCAATGTTCCCGGGGGAAACCAACAGGCCAAGGCCATCTTATTGCGGAGCGGTAAGAAAGTGTTAAATCCAAGGGTGGATGACACAAGCACACTGTAGGACACAGTTGAAGAAGCAACAGTCAAAGAGCAGCCCGCACCTGTCATAGAGAAAACTGAGGACATAGCTGAAGATGGTAAGGAAGAACAAGCCACTGAGGAGGAACCACAGAAATTAACTCCCTATGTGCCACCTCATCAAAGGGCACATACCGTTCCGGTCCCCTATCCCAATAGTGCAAAAGCAAGAAAGGTGGATGCACAGTTTAAGAAATTTCTGGACAGCTTTAGGAAGTTATCAGTGAATATCCCTTTGCTAGAGGCGATTGAACAAATCCCGTCTTATGGGAAGTTTCTCAAAGATGTAATCACCAAAAAGAGAAAGATACCCGACACTGAGGTCGTGGTATTGAAGGAGCAAGTGAGTGCTTTTATTATGTGCACTTTGCCGCCAAAGAGACAGGATCCCGGTTGTTTCAATATTTCTTGCTTTATCGGGAAGTTCAAATTTGGCGAAGCACTTTGTGATTCTGGGGCAAGCATCAATCTGATGCCCCTTTCTACGTTCAAGAAACTTGAATTGAAGGAGTCGAGGCCCAGTAACATGACCATCCAATTGGCCGATAATTCTATGGTGAAACCGTATGGAATCTGTGAGGATGTTTTGATAAAGGTAGACCGCTTTGTTTTTCCGGCTGATTTCGTCGTTATGGAAATGCAGGACGAGCACGGCAATGAGTTACTACTTGGTCGCCCATTCCAAGCTACAGCTGATATGATCTTGGAGATGGGGAGAGGTCGCTTGACCTTGGGCATTGCGGATGATCGCTTTGAGATGGTCATGCCCAATGGCAATGCATCTAATAAAGCAAAAGCATAGTGCAACATGGTTAAGCATGTGGAACAAAATATCTCACTTTGTCTTGGGAAGCCATTTTTGGATATGGCTCATGTTATGAACAGGATAGATAATGGGACCCTAGCAGTGGACCTTATGGAGCAAACTAAATTTGTCTCTTTATGCAAGGCTGTTGGGTTTCCAAATGATGAGAATGAGGACATTCCGCCTTCATGGGAGGATGATGTGATTATTACTTCCGTCTTTGATGCATATCCGGAATTGCCTTTGGAAGCGTGCTTGCTAAATGTCACTTATGATTGGATGTGGAGTACTTCACTCAAGGAGTGCGCCAAAATGCTTCAAATGCTTCCATGTTTCTACACGAGGCACTATGAAGATTTGGGTACACTGCCCCCACCGCTACAATCATCTCTTAATTGCCTGCCTGATCTGGAGTTGAAGCCATTGCCCCCGCATCTGAAGTACGTCTTTCTAGCTGAGGAGGACAAGTTACCAGTGATTGTATCTGCATACTTGAGTGCAGATGAGGAGGAGCAACTACTGATAGTGCTCAAGAACCACCGTGGAGCTTTTGGGTGGTCTGTGGCGGACATCAAGGGGATCTCCCCTACACTTTGCCAACACAAGATTCGGCTCGAGGAGGGAGCCAAGCCAGTTATACAGCCTCAAAGACGTCTAAATCCAAGCATGATGGAGGTTGTCTAGAAAGAAGTCATAAAGCTTCTTGCTGCAGGGATCATTTATGCCATATCCGATTCGACGTGGGTGAGTCCCACACAGGTAGTCCCTAAAAAGGGGGGAATCACTGTCACTACAAATCTTTTGAATGAACCTGTCACCACCCGATTGGTAACCGGGTGGCGTGTTTGCATTGACTACCGACGATTGAATGCCACAACTCTTAAAGATCATTTTCCATTGCCATTTATCGATCAGATTTTGGAACGTCTAGCTGGTCGGTCGCATTTTTGTTTTCTAGATGGCTATTCGGGGTACAACCAGATTTCTATTGATCCTTTGGATCAAGAGAAGTCTACGTTTACATGTCCCTATGGGACGTTCGCTTACCGCCGTATGCCGTTCGGTTTATGCAATGCGCCGGTGACTTTTCAACGCTGCATGCTCGCCATATTCTCTGACATGGTAGAGCGGTGTCTTGAAGTTTTCATGGACGACTTCTCGGTGTATGGAGCGTCTTTTGAGGAATGCCTTTATAACTTAGATAAGGTATTGCAGCGGTGCGAGGACACACACTTGGTCCTCAATTGGGAGAAATGTCACATGATGGTGACGGAAGGAATTGTGCTAGGACACAAGGTGTCTAGCAAGGGTCTTGAGGTAGACCCTGTAAAAATTGAGGTGATTTCTAAGCTACCCCCACCAAATTCTGTAAAAGGGGTGAGAAGCTTTTCAGGACACGCCGGGTTTTATCGGCGATTTATCAAGGATTTTTCAAAAATCGCAAAGCCATTATCGGAATTGTTGGAAAAAGACGCAGTTTTTGATTTCAATGAGAAATGTCTTCACGCATTTGAGGTTTTGAAGGAAAAGTTGATTTCAGCTCCGGTTGTTCAAACGCCGGATTGGACAAAGCCATTCGAGTTGATGTGTGATGCGTCCGATTATGCTGTGGGAGCTGTGTTGGGGCAAAGGGTAGATAACAAGCCTACTGTGATTTTCTACGCCTCAAAAACGCTTAATGATGCTCAATTGAACTACACAACCATGGAAAAGGAGTTACTGGCCGTCGTGTTCGCCTTTGAAAAATTTCGGCAGTACTTAGTGGGTTCTAAGGTGGTTGTGTGGACTGATCACACTGCAATAAAGTATTTTATGGAGAAGAAGGATGCGAAGCCTAGACTAATTAGGTGGATTTTGCTCCTACAAGAATTCGATATTGAAATTAAGGACAAGTCGGGAATTGAAAATGTGGTGGCTGACCACTTGTCTAGGTTAGAGAGGGTTGATGAACAAGGTTTGCACATACCCATTACCGAGACCTTTCCCGATGAGAAACTTTTAAAAATTGATTCTAAAGAACCATGGTTTGTGGAAATTGTGAATTATTTGGCTTGCGGGATCATCCCGGAGGATTGGTCCTATCAAGAGAAAAAGAAATTCTTTCATTCATTGAGATATTATTTTTGGGATGACCCGATTCTCTTGAAGCAGTGCAGGGATGGTATTCTTCGCAGGTGCGTGCCGGAGGTGGAGTACGAGAGTGTTCTCCACCACTGTCATGCGTCGCCTACAGGAGGACACCATGCTAGCTCACGGACAGCAGCCAAGGTGTTGGAAAGCGGCCTTTATTGGCCCACTTTGTTCCGGGATGCCTATGATTTTGTTAGGAAATATGACCCGTGTCAGCGCGCAGGTAACATCTCAAGGAGACAAGAAATGCCCCTGAATGTATTTCAGGAAGTTGAGGTATTTGATTTATGGGGCATTGACTTCATGGGACCCTTTGTGTCCTCAAATTCAAATCTTTATATCTTACTTGCTGTAGATTATGTGTCGAAGTGGGTGGAGGCAATCCCCACAAGGACTAATGATTCGAACGTAGTGTGCAGGTTTGTCAAAGAGAACATTTTCTGCAGGTTCGGGATTCCCCGAATGATCATAAGTGACAGAGGCACACATTTTCGCAATCAGAAATTCGCGACACTTTTAAAGAAATATGGGGTCAAGCACAACATCGGCACCCCATATCATCCACAGACGCAAGGACAAATGGAGGTGTCAAATAGAGAAATCAAGAAGATTTTAGAAAGGACCGTAGCATCCACAAGGAAGAATTGGAGTGTATTGCTACCGGACGCGCTTTGGGCTTATCGAACGGAGTACAAAACACCTATAGGCACCACGCCTTTTAGGCTGGCGTATGGCCGGGCTTGCCACCTTCCGGTGGAATTGGAGCACAAGGCCCATTGGGTGCTAAGAAGGCTGAACTTGCGCTATGATGAGGCCGGGAGAAAAAGGATGTTTGAATTGAATGAATTGGATGAGCTACGCATGACGGCATATGAGAATGCCCGCATCTACAAAGAGCGCACAAAGCTTATCCACGATCGCCATATTGAGATGCGCATGTTCAAGAAGGGAGACAACGTTCTATTGTTTAACTCCCGTCTCAAACTGCATCCCGGGAAGCTGAAATCCCGGTGGAGTGGACCCTTCAGGGTGGAGGAAGTGAGACCGCACGGAGCGATTCTCGTGCGTGATGGAGATGCCACGTTCTTGGTGAACGGGCAACGCTTGAAGCTGTATTTTGGTGAGAACTACAAGAGGAAAGTGAATGAGGTTAAACTCATTTCACTTGTGCATGAATGAGATGAAGGGAAGACGTCTAGCCTAAGACGCTAAACAAGGGCGCTTGTTGGGAGGCAACCCAACCATCGGTACAGTAGGATAGGTTAATTTTAGTCATAGATTGCTTTTAGTTCGTTTAAATTTTAGTTTAAAAATGATACCTTGATCCGTTTGTTGAATGTGCAGGCACGGGCAGGGTCGATACCATCGACACACTTGTCGATGGTATCGACATGGGTTCAGGTTGATACCAGCAAAAATCGCACTGCGTCGATACTATCGACACCCCTGTCGATGGTATCAACACGGTCACAGACAGGTCGCAATAAAAGTGTCGATGGTATCGACACCCCAGTCGATACCATCGAGATCTCTGGAGATATTCAGACGAATTTTGCTCAGTCAACTCGATACCATCGACGGCCTCGTCGATGGTATCGACATCATCATAGGTTGAATGCAGCACAACGGTGGTGTCGCAATAAAAGCAAGTCGATACCATCGACATACGTCGATGGTATCGACGGACATATCACCGATCCGCACACAGACATCGACAACGATCGCAACAGCCACGTCAGCGATCCGGGTGCTGCGTCGATACCATCGACGGAAGTCGATGGTATCGACCCGTCAGCAATCCGGGTTTCTCGATCCAGCAAACGTCAGCCGTCGATACTCGCGAGGGAGGCGGATACCCGCGAGATGTGTCGATACCATCGACCCACGTCAATGGTATCGACGGGTTAACAGGGGCACCGATCAAGCCTATTTAAGGGGACTTGCAACGTCACTTGACGTCACACCTTCAGAGCAAGTATCCTCCTTTGCGCCGAGCACTCCCCCGAGCCCTCCAAGACTGAAGAGAAGCATCATCGAGCGGAGAATTTCTTCTCCATCTTCACCGAGCTCTTTTCTTCTAATCCCATCTTCTCGCAACCATGGTGCACACCGCCAGAGCGTCGTCCTCAAGCACTCACCCTATGGAGATCGAGGAGTTCATTCCTCCCCCAACCGCTTCCATCCCTCGTCCACGCCTAATTCATGCCAACATGGATGTGAGGAAGGTCTACGAGGAGATAATGAAGTGAAAGTTCGAGCCCACCCGGTATGTGGACCGGGGCATGATCCAAGAGTTGGGATTCGAGGCCAACTTGGCCTATGTGCTTCATGGACAAGCACGCCTCACCAACAGAAGCCTACGCCCTGACGAGCTACAGTACCATGAGGATGGGCAGCCGTTTTTTGGCGAATGGCCCACCTACAAGGAATTGGTGGCGGAGTTCATGGCGTCTCTCGACGTCTGCGTCGTACCAAACGACGTGGTAGCGTCGGACCGGGAATGGATCAAGGGAAGGGTGTCCTTCCGACTCTTCAACAACAATTACAATCTCACATTGGTCCAGTTCAATCGAATCTTCAACTGGATCCACTCTCCACATGATCACCGAAGGCCGGACTCCCACACCGACTATGCAAAGATCTTCTCCGAGCTAGTTACAGTGCCGGCGGGGAAGACCGTGAGCTACCACAATGCAGCGGTAGCAGATTTTGAGCACCCGTTCGTCCGGGTCTTGCATAGGATGTTGAGCTTGACATTCTTCGCTCGAAGTGATCTTGCTTTGAGCAAGTTTCAGGAGAGTGACTTGTTCTTCCTTTACGCACTCCTGAAGCGTCAACCATGCAACTGGGGGGCGTTCTGGCTACAGCGCGTCCTGGCGGTGAAGAGGAGCACAAGGAAGGCTCCAATCCATTTTGGTGGTCTTGTCAGTAAGTTGGCACTTTACTTGGGGCTGAACCTTTAGTCCATGACTCCGATCTTTACGAGGAGCAAGGTGAACGTGCAACACTTGCACCGTTCAAACCTCATTCTTCTCCGGGACGGGTTGGCGTACGCTCATTGCCACGTCAACCAAGCTTATCAGGAGAGCTCCCTACCGGACGACGTCTTCAACATAGAGGGCAAGCAGCACTTCCGATGGCCAATCATAGCCATCGAGTCCTTCGAGGAAGAAGGCGGTGGTGCCGAGCAAGAAGGCGAGGCTGCAGAGGAAGAGGAGGCTTTCACACCTCTTCGAGCACGTGTGGCACCACGGAAGCGTCCTAGGATGCATCCGGGTGCATCTTCATCATCTCAGCCCCCGCCACCATCACCACAGTACGAGCAGCCAACCGCAGATCCCTATTCCATGCAGGGGATGTACACCATGCTGCAGGACATCCAGCAGACTCAGCAACAGCACATGGGTATGTATACCGACATTCATGAGACTACGAGCCGGGTACTTGACAACCAACGGGCTATGTTCGAGAACGAGCGGCTCATCCTCGCCAACCAAGAGCAAATGCAAACCCGGTTGCAGCGGATAGAGACGCAACAGGAGCCCTTCTTTGACCATTACTGGAGTCAAGACTACTTTGGAGGCTATCCACAGCCTCCACCGAGGACCCAATATGATCCAAGCTTCCAGGGGGAGTACCCGTCTTGGGATCCTACGACACCGCAATACCCACCACCGCCTCCGGAAGATTGATCAGAGTATCACTGTTCCACCCTTAAGTTGGTTTTTGACTATGAGGCCATAGTCGAATTCAAGCTTAGGGGGGTGGCTGGAACAGCTCTATCTTTTATCTTTTCTTTAGTTGTTTTTAGTTTCTGCTTTGTTATTTGTTATTGCAATGTTAGTTTTTGTTTAGGATCCACATCTATCTAGTGTAATTGTGGATGTCTTAAAAATTTTCATCTCGCTGTTTTCATGGGAAATTTAAGGGAATTTAAAAATTTCTGTGTCTTTTGGATAGCTTAATTTGGTTGTCCTTGGGAAACTTGTCCTATGAAAATGATTGATTATGTCAACTCTAAAGAAATATGTCACACCCACACCCCCATTGACTCATGAAAAGTGTATAGTAACGGTTGTTTGAGCCTAACCTAATCAAATGGTAATGAGACCTTAATTGGATATACGAGAAAGAACCCTTTGAACTACTACACATGTCAGTAAGGAGGGACACATGATATTTTTCTAAGGTTCAGCAACTTAATCTTGTGATCATTCCACTTCATATTTTTCCATAATCTACCAAAGAATTGGAAGTAAAGTACAGTTTTAATTCCTTCTTGCGTGCATAGCATGTAGATAGGATTTGCATTGTTATTTTCATACTTTTGCATAAAACGAAAAAAATGTATAGTGATTCATGCACATTACTTTTAGGTGCATGTCATGTAGTTGCACTCATAACTTTCATGATTTTCATGCATAAGTACACCATGTACCTCAGTTTGTCTTGAAAAGTGATCTAAATTGTTCCATACCCTCGAATTAGTACAAAGATTTCCAATCATGAAGAAAATAGCCTAACACATGTATCTCTGAGCAATTATGGATATGTGGGCTAAGAAAAAATTTTCTCTCTTAAAAAAAAATGTTTTGAGAAAAGAAAAAAAAAGAGAGAATTTAGAAGGAAATGGAATAAGAGGGAGAAAGGAGCATGATATCACTTGCATAACAAGGAAACTGAGTACATGATGTGGCTTAATTAGATTTCTATCTCTTCTTGAGGAGGAAGGTTAGTACATGCATCATTCCACCCAATTTTAAGCATTAGGGCATTTTCAATGTGCATTTGCATCATTTAGGGCATTTTGTTGTATGCATTTTGAAACTGTGTAATACTTCCAAGTTCTTCCATGAACCACCCATTCCATCCACCCGTTGCTCGGATTGGTAGGCCACCGTGATTTTTTCCTCACTCATGTTTATCAGGAGAACTGCTTCCATGTAGATGGTAGTTAGGGTGAGCAACGTAGTGTAGGCGATCACAAGATGCACTAATGCTGAATCAGCAAAATTTTATTATGTTAACTGCCTTATGTGATAGTGTTCATCGGTTTGAAGGATAATTTCTTTTATTGACACATGGACACATGGAATATTGGGTGCAAATTGTGTAATTTAGTTGGAAACTCCAACTTATATGCCACCTTATAATTTAGTTGGTAATTACCAACACATGCCACCACAGGGTAAGGTCCCATATACCTGGGAGCTAACTTACCCTTCTTACCAAACCTTAAAACACCTTTCCAAGGAGAGACCTTGAGCAAAACTATGTCTCCCACTTGGAACTCTAAGGGCTTGTGATGGTTATCTACATATGATTTCTACCTATCCTGGGCTGCCTTCAAATGTCATTGTATCATATTTATTTTCTCTATTTTCTACTACACAAGCTCGGCACCCAAACCATGGTACTCACTAGTCTCATACCAACACAACAAAGACCAACAATGTCTCTCATATAACACCTCATAGGGTGCCATATCAATGCTCCTCTGATAAGTGTCATTATAGGTAAACTCTATCATACTGAGATGCACATATGAACTGCCCAAAAACTATAAGACACAAGCTCTCAACAAGTCCTCCAAAGTTTGTATCGTCCTCTCAGATTGTCAGTGTGTCTGTGGGTGAAATGGAGTATTGAACCTGAATTGCATACCCATAGTTGTGTGCAAGTGCTCCCAAAAGCGAATGGTGAAATAAGGACCTCTGTCAGATATGATGGTAGTTGGGATGCCATGCAAATTCACTATCTCATCAACATGTATATGTACAGCTTCTCTACTGTGTATATCTTCTTCATTGTAAAAAAGCATGTTGTCTTTGTCAACCGATCAACTATCACCCATATGGAGTCATGACCTTTGGCTGTCCTAGAAAGTCCATCATAACATCATCTCATTTCCATTGCGGTATAGGAAATGGTTGCAACATCCCTACAAGCTTCTACTGCTCTTCTTTCACCTGATGACACACAAGAAACCTTGCAACAAACTCCACCACATCACACTTCAAAGCCAGACAACATTACAAGTCTTTAAGGTTATGGTACATCTTGGTGCTACATGGATGCATCACATACATCAAAGAGTGAGCTTTTTCCAAAACCATATTCCGTAGATCATCGACATCGAGAACCACAACTCTTTTGTGGTAGCATATAGTCCCATCCTCTGACTCGTAGAAGTCATCATGCTTCTCACTACCAAACGTTACCCGTATATGTCATATCATAGTATCACTCTGCTACACATCTACCTTAAAATGGGCTTCACCTATAACTGTGCCAACATTCCTACTAACAGGGAGACTTCCAACTTCACATTCATCTAGCGCAAGGAGACCATCATGTCTCTCTTATGGCACACCAAGGAACATAATTGGTCCTTGTCAGCGGTCGATGATGATGAAGACTTCCTACTCAAGGCATCTGCCACCATGTTCGCCGTCCTTAGATGGTAATGCATGGTGAAATCATAATTTTAATCAGCTCCATCCAGTGTATCTTCCATATGTTAAACTCTTACTGTGAAAATATGTACTTAAAAGGTTCCTATGGTCATTGAAGATATGGCACTTCTCACATAAATGTAGTTTGTCCATATCTTCAAGGCATGAACCATAGTAGCTAGCTCCAGATAATGGCCTGGGATGGTTCTCATCATGCTTCTTCAATTTTTGCAACGCAATAGAGATCACATTCTTATCTTGCATTAGCACACATCCAAAACCATTTCTCGAGGCATCACAAAAGACAATATAGCCTTTTCCTTGCTCAAGAAGAACCAACACTAACATACTAGTCATGTTTTCCTTCAACAATGGGAAAGAATGTTGGCACTGGTCATCCCAAACAAATGACACACCTTTCCTTATTAACTTTGTTAGGTGTAATGACACAACACTAAAGTTCTTTATGAACCTCTTGTAATAGCATACTAGACCTAGAAAACTATAAACTTGTATCGGTGTCTTCAGCTGCTCCCACTCCATCATAGATTAACCTTTTTGGGAACCACAAAAACACCCTCAGTAGATATCACGTGTCCCAGAAAAGATACCTCCTTCAGCCAAAACTCACATTTTCTAAACTTAGCATACAATTGATGATGTCTCCAGAAGGTCAAATCCTGGAGAAGATGATGCTCATGTTGCTGGCTATCTCTGGAATATATCAAGATATCATCTATAAACACCACCACGAACTGGTCCAAAAATGGCCAAAACATCCTATTCATGAACGTTGTTCGTGCATTGGTTATCCCAAACGGCATAACCAGAAACTCGTAGTGACCATACCTTGTCCTAAAAGTTGACTTTGGAATGTCATTGGCCTTGATCTAAAATTGGTGATATCATGATCTCAGGTCTATCTTGGAGAGGAATGCAACACCTCTTAACTGGTCAAACAGATCATCAACCAGCGAAAAAGGTTACTTATTTTTAATTGTCACTTTATTCAACTATTTGTAATCGATACACAACCTCATGGATTTGTCCTTCTTCTTCACAAACAACACGGGAGCACCCCAAGGAGATGTGATCAATATGATAAAGCCTTTATAAAGAAGCTCTTGCAACTATTTTTCTAACTTTGCCATCTCATTTGGCACCATCCTATATGGTGTTTGTGATATCAACTACGTGCCTAGAACTAGGTTGAACTCAAAATCAATCTCTTGAACTGGAGGAATGCCTGGAAACTCATCAGGAAACACATCCTCAAAGTCACAATCAACTAGTACCTCCTGGATACTCCATCTCCTTGCCTTGGTGATGCGATGATTTTGAGTCGCATTTATAGACCTATTTCATATGTGTTTTGTGCCCTAATTACTCATTTTTATGGATAATATTGCATAATTCACTTAATTTGGTCTTTGCCATTATATTATATCAAATCCCCTTTGTTTACTATTTTGAGCATTATTTATCATCTTATTATAAATTGTGTGGATTTACTTGGTCTTGTTGTGAAATTTTAGGAAAAACAAGTATCTGCTTCCGTCGATACCATCGACGGAAGTCGATACCATCGATCAAGACACAGGTTGTTAGCCGAGAACAACAATACAGAGTCGATACCATCGACACCTAAGTCGATGGTATCGAGATCCCTTCAAGTTGCTGGCGATGAAACTGTCGATACCATCGATGCGAGTCGATGCCATCGACACAAGGAGAGCTACAGCGTCGCTAAACGACAACAACCGACGCTAAAGGAGTCGATACCATCGACACCCAAGTCGATGGTATCGAGATCACCACAGGCGATCAGAATAAAAGAAAGGAAAGCTGCCACTAATCCGCTGGGTCGATACCATCGACCTGCTTCGATGGTATCGACGCCGGCAGATATGCGTTGGATCTGTTTTGATCTCGATCGGACGGCTGTTGTTATTTGACGACCTAATTAGGGACTTATACCTAATGACGACCGTCGGGACAAGGGGGAGGTTGGTTTGTGGGATTGCAAGAGTGCCGAAGAGGGAAAAAGGAGAACGGAGGCCGAGAAGCTCATCCGGGCTGATTCAGACGCTGCCGAAGACGATTTCCACCACCGACAGGCGGGGAAGCTCGTGTTCTACGCCAAGGATCCACCGGTTCTTCTCCGTTCAGGGGTTTTCCCATTTACTTCCCGTTTTTCTTATGAATTCCCCAATTTTTACCATGTATTCGTGTGAGATGAACATGAGAGGCTAAAACCCTCAATTTTTAGGACCGGGAGTAGCCCGGGAATGCATTGTATGACAGTTTTATATTAATAAATCATATTTTCTCTCTTAAATCCGTGGTATAGTTTCGTTTTCTCCATATATTGTTATGCTTGATCACCATAATAATAACTTAACGCCCTTAATCACTTCGACAGAAGGATTAATGGTTGAAAAGAGACGAAACCTACATTAATCGATAAATCCCTTGACAAAGGAGGTGTAAAATTAATGGTGGAAACTGAGAGATCGGCTGTAATGCGCTTAGTTTAGGGGAATGATTACTACGACAGTGGAATCAACCTAAACCGAAGTAGTGAATTACACCACGACAGTGGGTAATTCTGTTTTCAGGCCACTACCCGGATAGAGAGAGAAGAGTGAGGAATTATATAAAACCTAATACAATGTTGACCCGCGGTGAAACCGAAATCCTAAAGATATCCTTTTGAATTGATTAAATCAACCTTTAATTGATTGTTTGTTTTGTTTTATTTTTATTTTCTTTTAATTTTGACAACAAACCCTACTTTGTTATTCGGCCTAGCTGATTGCGATTAGTTAGTAGAAGTCTCCAATAATTCAACGTATCCCTGTGTTCGACTCGGGCCTCACAAAGGCCTATATTACTCGACGCGTACACTTGCGTTTTTAGCGCGCAGTAAAATTGCGTCACTTGGTATCCACCACATGTGCTAAGAACGCATCACAACCTTGCCTCATCATCTTCTCTATCACCATCACTGACACTAGACACGTCAAAAGAATCTTCCTATATACTTAGAAGATCCACATCACATCATCATAACCAAACGTCACCACATTGGAACTATCATCCAAGACCACCTGATACTTCTCCAAAGTGTCCATTCTAAGGATCACACTGAATCCATGCATGTCAAGTGGTATGTGATCCACTTGAATGTTGTGCCCTAAAAAAGAAAGAACAAATGAATGATGCAACTCTTGTAGCTCTATTTAACCAACCAATAGGGTTTCTAAACAAAGACTATCACGCCTATGACTAATAGACAAAGAACAACTATCGATCACTTCTTGAGTGATAAATGAGTGTGTCCCACCCGGGTCAACCAAAATAGATATAAAGCAAGAAGAAGACAAATCAGAATGAAATAACTCCATATGACCTATCATAACTCATGGGTTGACCACTCCTTCTGGATGACTCATGGCATAGAATAGAGTCATTGCATGTTGTCACCCTGTCCTTTGCAGGCTTGCCTAGAAGAACTAGTTTGCAATGCATGTATGCATCCTTGATCTCCACCACTACTAACTACCTCTATGAGCCCTGTTGACGTCTTCTCTGTTGCTATGTCACTTCATCATCTTTCACAGGACATTCCCACCTCAAATGTCCTACTTGTCCACATTTGTGGCAAGCCCTGGGCTCGTACTGCAACCTAGATGGCCCTATCATTGACACTAATGATGTGTTGTGGGCTTCTGCTGTTGGAAAATTGTGGCCTCTGCCCTTACTTGGTGACTACTATGTCTATACACCTAACCTTTCTTTTGATTGTGGTGCTGAGACCTAGGCTTTTTGAACCTCCAAATGACTACCCCTAAATAGTGTCAGTCTCTTCTTGGCACTCATTTCATGTTTCTCAACAATTGATCTCTCTATCCTCCTGACCGACTCCACAGACGTGGCAAATCTCTCACAATTCTCTAAAGCTGACATTGATGTAGTCAATTATGTGCTCAAGCCCTTCTCAAAATGTATGATCCTCTCTTGATCTATAGCAGCCATATGAGGACAGAACCTCTACAACTCCGTAAACTTCACCTCATACTCATTGATAGACATGGATCCCTATCAGACCCTCTCACATGATGATCTTCTCATCTAGGTAGGTCTAAGTGATGGAGTTTTGCAATACCACTAAAAATCCTAAGGTGATGAATCCTTAGGTTTAACCTTGCTAGTACTATGGTAAGGACTCCACCCACGTGTGTTAAGACACGCGGAAGTCTTATCGTAGTATAGTTAAGGGTCGAATCCTCGGGACAACGGTCTTGACAAAGTCAAGATGGAAAACGTTTTAGCTCTACTTAACTACTTAACAGTTGATATTTAGATCGAAAGTTTGATGTTGGTTTTAAAGCTAAATGCGAGGAAAGCAAAGCAAGAAGGTAAAGATTAAAGTTGTAAACAATTGATAAAAACCACTAGGATGTTATCGGGTTTCACACCACTACACATGGATCAAGTCATGCAACATAATAAAACAACCTGCAAAAAGGGTCAAATCAGTTAGTATCTTGTAGTCCTAGCTTCCTTTCGGATAACTAGCTACGAGAAGCGTGGAGTATTGCAATGCCAGCCATCCCATAATGAATGGTCACATGCCTTGCATTACTCCTTCATGAAATGTGTTCCTCGACCTTACCAAGGTTGCACTTCCATACGTCAACTGATTCCATTTCATAGTATGAAAGTGCAACGATGGGGGTGAGTTTACTCCACTCCTGAAAACACTTCTAGACACCGAAACAGACGTATGGTGACTACATACATCCATAACCAACATTCAATCGATATATAGATCTAAGGGTACAAACGTTGACAATTCATACCAAAAGACAATATGTAACACAAGTTGATGATCAAGCAACTAGTATTCATTAAGCGATTGAAGTCAAACTGAAAGGATGAGTATCTTTGTTACAAGTTATTGAATTACATCACATGAAATGAAAACATGGGTAGCGGGGCTACTCCCCGCACCCTAGTGAATGAAACTACTCGCTCATGGCAAAGGAGGTGAGAAGAGAGAGAAAGAACGTCATCTCCACGGAGGAGGGAAGGTTGAACCCTTGGTGAAGAGAGCAACGATCTTCACACTTCGTGGTTGCTTTGATGAAGGATTTTCTCTTCCCACCTTCTCTGTGGAAGAGATGGAAAGAAGAGAGAGAAGGAAGCTTGATGATGAGCACGGATCTCAAAACTGGCAGCCTTGGGGCAGTGGACGGAAGATCAGAGTGCTCTGGGTCTGGAGAGGCAGCCTTTGGGCGTCTTGGAATTCGATCCCCTTGAAGTGGACCTTGAGGTCCTATTTATAGGCTTCAAGTTGAGCCCAAACGGTCTTGAGACCGTTTGATCTCAAACGGTCTTGAGACCGTGAGGCTTCTCGCGGTCTTGGGACCGTGAGGCTTGTCGCGGTCTTGGGACCGTGAGGCTTGTCGCGGTCTTGGGACCGTGAGGCTTGTCGCGGTCTTGGGACCGTGAGGCTTCTCGCGGTCTTGGGACCGTGAGGCTTCTCGCGGTCTTGGGACTGTGAGGCTTGTCGTGGTCTTGGGACCGTGAGGCTTCTCGCGGTCTTGGGACCGTGAGGAGTTTTTGTGAATTTTTTTTGTGTTTTCTGTAATGAAAAAGAGGAAAAGTTAGTTTATTGATGTATCTGCAATAAAGTAAGAAGGTTTAATGATTCTATTTAGTTTATCTAAGAAAGAGTATGGAAAACTAAAGATAACTAATAAGATAACGTCACAAAATGAGAGGTTATCACTAAGGAAAGTATCGAGTCCCAAACTCCTACTGGAACTATTCCCAACTGATCAAGACACCAGGCCTATTTTCCTCCTCAATGGCCCACCAATGGCCAACACTCCATTTCAAAAGATACATAGCATGATTCACATTGTATGACTTAGGAATGTTGAGGATCTTAAAGGCCTTCTCCAACTCTATCAACCAAAGGTCAGCATCTTCTGGATCTACCTTACCAACATACTCAACAGCCCCAACTCACCTCAACCTCTAAAAGGTCTTCCCAGATCCCAAAGATTCAGCACTGGGAACAAGTTCCCTTGACTGTGGTGTAGGCATCCTATCTTCCATGTGCATCATCATCGCCATGAACTGCCTGAACAAGGACTGAAAGGTAGGGTTTTCCATCATTGTGATAACCCATTACAGTAAATGAGATTACTCAAAACATAAAACACAAATTAATCACATACCCAACAATATGGGTAAATTAAAACTGATTTCAACATCAACACCTATTCAGAAACATTTGCATAAGAGCCCAACATCTGTCTTGTATCCATATTATGTCAAGAATTTGATACAAATTATTCTATCGCCTTATCCACAACATATATACATAGGAGAACAATATTTGTATATGCCACACAAACAAGCATTAACATGCTAACAAAAGTTTGATTGGTTTGAAACACAATATACAAACTTTTCTTACCAAGACCTAAGAGTACAGGGATGACTCTAGGACACACTAGACATCTAATCAACTTTCTCAAAGATTCATTACTATATTTCCTCTTTAGTTCCACGGTTCTATTTTCATCACTGCCGATTACCTAAAAATTGTTGTTAACCACAAGGGTGAGACCCATGTCCCAACAAGAGATATAACCTCCAACAACATTTATTGATTCCAACATTTTTAGGTAATGAGATAGTTTGAGAAGTTTAATCATATATAAAAAATAATCTCAACATCACTGATGCTTAAAAAAACACATATAGGAGCAGATAATAACTATCTTCATTTGCCAGACTATTCTCATATCCCTATTAAGAGTATAAGAAGACTAGCAGCATGACCATCTCTAACATCATGAATACGTCTAGTATCATATGCATAGATAACAACATCAGCATGTCTAACAAGTTGATCATATCAACATAATAAGAAGAGCTAACAACATAAGCACAACTATCTAGATAAGCATGATAGTAGTATATGTATCTCTAGTTACAAAGGCATGGCTAGCATGCTAAACATAACCAACAACATGAGATAGAGAGCATCATGATTATAATCAGTAGTTTTAGTATAGTTATCAACATAAGCATAGCTAATGTATGTATGCATCTACAATCTTAAGCATATCGACAACCTAAGTATATCTACTATCTCTTAATTGCACTAAGAATCATCTTTATGTAAAGATAACAAACAAGGGTCATCATCTAATGTGAAATGTTGTGTATAACCCTAAGCAAATATGCTACACGACTGTATTACATCTTTTATTAAACCCTGAGAAATTTGAGGATACCACTCAAGTTCCAACTGACCATCGCTTGGTCACAATCAGTGCCATATAAGATCTAGGAAGAGTCAGACTCCTAAGATTTTCTGCACCCCCAATCAGTACGGGTCCGCCACAACGACACATAAGGTCAAGCTACTACAACCTAGCCCGTCCTTGGTACAGGTCACAACACTAGTGAAAGGAGGTGGGTACGCATACCCTACCATCCGAGGTACAACCACAGTTGTCCTCCAATCTCGTCACATATATAATCACCGAGACACGACCGCAACCATTCTCAAACCAAGGTCTAGGTATGATCGCAGTCATCCTCCCCAAACACTTGAAATCAAGATAACAAGCACCCCGCATACTCATTAGTATGTGCACCAAGTTTCCCTTACGAATACTCATTTCACCATATGTCAAGGTTTGACACATAGATGGATCTATTGCACATGGCACTACATGATTAGAGTTCTACTTGATTAGTTATGCCTATTGGGTGAATTAAGGCAGCATCAAACAAATGGACATATAAATCATAATTCACATCTAGAAATCACATAAGTATCACAACTTCAAAAGTTTTAAAATGTGTGAAACACAATTTCTCATCTCATGATCACATAGTACTATTCATTTGCCATTCATGAGACTACACTAGTCATCATACTATCACAAGATATAAATCCTTTTCACAATATCACAGGGTATCAACCCTTATCATCACAATAGGATTACACCTCATTCAAGTCTCAACCATTCCCAAAGGTCATTAATACCATCATATTATTCCCTATAAGATCATCATTATCTGTTCATGCCTTATACCAAGGCTCAACAACATCACTTACATGTAATACACTAGATCAGCACAATATTGCATTAATGAGCTAGGAGATATTCATAAGCAATCATATAAGGGTTATATTAACATTAAGAATATTCCTTTGTTACATCAACATGCAAGGAATCTAGATATGATTAACCCTCATCATATTCATAATGCACATGTTTAGCATAAGAAAGTATCAACCATGTGGCTATGATAACCACCAATTAACACATTAAGGTTATAATCATATTAAGGAGGTTATTTCACCATCATGCCATCATATAAGAAGACTAAACATGAATACTCATCTTTATCTATTTGTAATATAGTTAGGTTCAACAAGATAAATTATGTTAATGTTACTAATCAATACTCATACCCAAACCCTAACTCACAACATCCCCATTGGATTTTGTATGCATATGGTGAAGCATCACCATCACATTCCATACTATCCTCAAGTATGAACCCACACATAAATCAAGGTGTAACCATTGGGTTATAGCATACTAGGGTTTCAACAACAATAAGAGAGTACTTCATGATTGTATTAGTCATTCAAGGACTATTCATACCCAATTATCATCATTTAGTTATATTAAAGATGGGTATAACAAGCTATACCTCATTAGGGTTACCCATTAATTCATTATGGGGATCATAAATCACAATCATACGAGGGAAAGGGTAATATTATAAGTTTAAGGCATTGGATCATCAAATTCTCATCATAAGAATCATAACATTACACTACACAATTCACCCAAAACAATCATTACATTACATAAGTAAACATCTTGAAAAAACCACCTATGAAGTCATTGATTTGTTCTCTAGAAAGAGATACCATCTAACCCTAGACATCCCTTGATTAACAATATAAAAAGTTCCATTGAGAGTAGGGTAAAACCCACAAGTGATTGTTTATGAGCTTCTTAAGTTGTTAGTAAATGAGCTTTATTAGGATTAAATGAGCTTCTTAAGTTGTTCTCATAAAGGAAACCATTTAAATCACTTTATTAGGACTAAAATATTACATTTATGCATCATTCCAATTTATTGGATGAAGAAAAATTAGATCTTAACCATTAGGTCAAGTTCATATATTAAAACCATGAATTGGAGTATAGGTCTGACCATTGCATCAAATGACCCAACAAACCATTGGTTTAAGGCTTAATTGATGCTGCAACTACATGCTTATCTCACCATAGGTTGTGGAGACCTAATTAACCATCATAAGTGACCATTAAGAAACTGTAGGTTGTTAGATCAGCACTATATTCATTATTCACCATCGAAAATCAAACTAATATCACCATTGATTGATAGCATCATTAGGGTACTTAGTTGTTAATCAATAAGATTCTAATTTATCCAACACCTGACCTAAGGGGTGAATGTCAGTTGTAACCCTTGGTCACCACCATCAGTTGTCATGAAGACAACACCATCGGTTGTTGCAATGGTACCACCATTGAGTCATGTGTTTATAGAAGAAATCAACTTTAAACCCTAAATTTGACCATTGGTTGATAGGTGTTTAGCACCATCGATTATCAAAACAACCTGATCCAAGCCATATTATACCTTAGGAATAACGTACACATGATCACAGGTTCATCTAGAGCTTAAATTAGAATAGGGAACATTATAAAAATTGAAATCCAAGTCAAGCATAGCTTTTTAGTGTATGGATCATCATTTAAAAGCAAGAACATGAGCTAGCAAGATTATGGTAAGCACTAAATGTGGAGAAAGTTATTAAACTTGCCTCTAATTAGAAGATAAACTCCCAAAAAGAAGAAAACATGAGCAGGTAGGGTAGAAAATCTAAGCGTAAGTTGTGAACTCGTCAATCTAGCACCTTTCTTCATCAAATGAGCAAACCCTAATCATAAGGAGCAAGAAAGGTAGGGTTTTAGAGCTTTAGAGACATTTCTACCATGGAATAGCAAGGTTTCGATCTGGAGAAAGGTAGGAGGAAGGATAACTGAGAAATAAATGGAGGAAGGAAGGGGATTCTTACTCATTTAGGTCTAGATCACTAGAAGGAAGCTTTTTAGACCCTAAAAGAGAGAAAAATAAAACCCTAGGAGCTTCCACCAAGAAATTCGCCTTCTTCTTCTACCTTGGACATATCCTACATAGATAAACAGATAGGGAACAAGGTTCATAGAGGAGAGAAGTGGTGGAAAGAAAAACTTTCATTTGGGATCTCAAAATAGATATATAAAGCTCTAGGATAAGGGAGAGAAGAAGCATGAGGTGTCTAAAAAGCTCTCCATGCATCCATGGCCTTAAACTATTAAGGATATACAAGAAGACACACAATCAGCTGACCCACCATCCATAGAGACCATTTTATCCCTCATTTCTTGATTTTTTAAGCAAAGAAAATAAACCATTTGATTGAGAGCTCCTTAAGGTAGCTCATCCATAAAGCGGTAAACCCTAAAATACCCTTGAGGAAAACACCTCCCAAAAAAATTTCAAATAGGCACCCCATGGCTCAAAAAGCTCAAGAATGATGATAGAACATACAAATAACACAATTCAAGTGATAAATTGCAAAGAAAACCTCTCAATTGGGTAAATTGCAAAAAAGTCCAAAATGTGCATAAAATTGCATAACTTGCACAACATTGTTCAAATTGGACCAAACTTGAAACTGAAGCTTGTCTTATGAATCCAAATCATATCACAAGGTGATATTATAGTTTTAATAATCTAATTATGATAATTAAACATGTTTAACCATTTAATCAAGGTTAGGGGTCTTACAACCAAAAACCCTTAATAGGGATTTTGCCCCCGAAATCCAAGGTAGACAAAGATGGATACTTCTCATGCACCTCATACCCAATCTTACACATTGTTACTTTCATCACATGATGATGTCACATCATTCTCATAGAAGACATATTCTTCTCCTTCAACTCTTGCATGTGTCACCTTGGTTCAACATAAGAACTATTGTTCCACTTGTACAAGTATGGTAGTACCTTTCAACTTTGGGACTCTATTGTCATCCTAAACTATTCTATCTATTATATCACACATCACTCAAAGGACATACTCATTGGTTCTTACCAAACATAAAACGTCATGTGTATCTCATCATATGTAACTTTACAAGGTTTCATCTCTATGCTCCTTTAATGGTTGTTGTAATTAACCACTTAATCAACTAGGTAGGCATCTTCTAATTTTCAAGAACTATGAGGCATATATTTCAGACGATTCTCTAATCATCTCAATGGTGGACTGACCATCTATTTGGTTGAAGAATCATACACTTTTCTATAATTCTTAACAAATATAACTTCCCGATTGACATTTTTAGGAGTAGAGCAACGACATTGTCTTCATCTTATCAGGATTCACATAACATGCTTAATAGAGGTATAATAAATCCAAGAGGATACTTTAGTCAACCCCCAACTCATTCTTACTAGACTTGTCACACATAAGTACAATTACTTCAACATTCTTAAGGTTTAGCAAAGATGTTGATCATATTACTGACCATCTCTAAAATACTTTGAGATGTCATCATTTAAAGCTTGATACAACTTGTAATACTTGACCTGAACACTTTGTTCCTCCTATTCATAAATTCTATTGGTACATTAATTAGTCTAATGGACATAATCCTAAGCTCATCATGGTCACGTAGCTTATGCCATCCACTCTAACTCTTATGCATTGATATTTGATCCTAGATTTATCTTAAAGGAACATGATAGAACATGTCTACTAATCAACAAACCATCTATCCTTGATAGAGGTCTTTTCCATCTATCACTGAACCATACACAACATTATAGAATCACTTTTTTTTCCTTCCAAAAAACATTTAGAGGGTCATCATCAACTCACTCTCTCTGTGTGTGTGAGGGATAGTAATACTTAGAATGTTCATTTAATAAACATCTCCAACGTTCACATACTTCCCATATTGTTGATATATGTTGGATACTAGAATTCATTACCTTGGTATCCACCTCTTGTGCTATAAGGAACTCACATCCTTATCTCATGTACTTTTACCAGCATAAAAAATCCAAAGACATATAAGAGGAGTATTCCTAATTATTGGAAGGCTCAAAATCAAACTCATCACAAACTTTATGATCTTGCAACCATAGTCCAAGCAACCTTATGCTATAATAATCTATCCACCCTCATGTTTATAACAAATCCACACATACCAAGTGGAAATGATCCACTTGAAAGTTGTTCAAAGGAAAGACACAAAGGGAAACACACTTCCCACATAATACCAACATTGTTCAAGGGTCACTAGGAAAAAGGTAACCATTTGTATTTTCATTATGCAGGTTACAACTTCTTATGTATCATTTTACCTTTTTCATTTCACGTTCCTTGCCCTTAGCATAGGAATCATCATGATTAACATATCTCATTGCTCCTTCCTTGACACACGCTTGGATATGTTCTCTTATTTTATTATGTTTTTCAACCACTTATCAACAAGTAAATCATCATATTCCTCATATTCTTCATTGAATAGGGATCATCTCCCTTAATTTCTTTCACATGCCATGCTTATTTTACATTAACACTTTCTTACACACATAGGCTAGTCTGAGATTAACTCAGGTTCCACCTTATTCCTTTGTCATTGTTCCCATTCATCTTCTCATTTTATACTTATCATAGGAGTCCTCTCCATCTTATGTGAATTTCATACCTTGAATCATTTTATAAGCACGAACTTATTTGTCTTTTACTTTATTATCATCTTGAATTTCATCTCCAAGAACTCCTCTTTTGCTTATTTGGATTCGATTTAAATTTCATGGTGTTGTATCTTTCTCTTATAGTTACCAAACATTCAAGTTTTGATACTTAATTATGTAATTCTCATCTTCTCTTGAGGTAGTATTGATTTATCTACAACATGATTTCTGATTCATTATGCTCTTTAGATTGTTTCAAAATGACTACTTGATCAGAGTAATAAAAAAGATAACAATCTAACAATTCCATACCTTTTCTTCAATAATTTAATACCTATCCAGGGCACCCACATACTGAGATTAGGCAGTATGCACCATATTTTTATGTCATATTCCTAACTTAGACATCATCCTCGTCCTAAGTCCTAGTGGCCCTGTAGACTCAGTGAACCTAAAGCTCTTATACCAACTTGTGAGAACATATTATAGTAAAAGAGATTACTCAAAACATAAAACATAATCAATCACTAATTAATCACATACCCAAAAATATGGGTAAATTAAATATTCAAAAATGTTTTCATAAGAGCCCAACATCTTTCTTGTATCCATACTAAGCCAAGAATTTGATACAAATTGTTCTATCACCTTATCCACAACATATATACACAGGAGAACAATATTCGTATATGCCTCACAAATAAGCATTAACATGCTAACAAAAGTCCGATTTGTTTGAAACATGATATACAAACTTTTTCTGCCTGGACCTGAGAGTACAGGGATGACTCTAGGACACACTAGAAATCTAATCAACTTTCTCAAAGATTCATTACTGTACTTCCTCATTAGTTCCATGGTTCTGTTGTCGTCACTGCTGATTACCTAAAAAAATGTGGCGAACCACAAGGGTGAGACCCATGTCCTAGCAAGAAATTTAACCTCCAATAACGTTTATTGATTCCAACATTTTTAGGTAATGAGACAATTTAAGCAGTTTAATCATATATAACAAATAAGCTCAACAACACTGTTGATTAATGAAATGCATAAAGGACCATATAATAACTATCTTCATTATCCAGGCTATTCTCATATCCCTATTAACAGCATAAGGAGTCTATCAGCATGAGCATCTCTAACATCATGAATAAGTCTAGTATCATATGCATAGCTAACAACATCAACAGGTTGAACATATCAACATCAAAAGAAGAGCTAACAACATAAGCACAACTATCTGGATAAGCATGATTAGTAGTATATATATTTCTAGTTAGAAAGGAATGGCTAGCATGCTAAACATAATTAACAACATGATATAGCTAGCATCATGATTATAAACAACAATAGTAGTATAGTTATCAACATAAGCATAGCTACTGTATGTATGCATCTACAATATTAAGCATATCCACAACCTAAGTATATCTACTATCTCTTAATTGCGCTAAACATCATCTTTGTGTAAAGATAACAAACAATGGTTATCATCCAATGTGAAACATCATGTGTAACCCTAAAAAATATGCTACACAGATGTATTACATATTTATTCAACCCTAAGGAATTTGAGGATACCACTCAAGTTCCAACTGACCACTGCTTGGTCGCAATCAGTTCCATACAAGATCTAGGAAGAGCTAGACTCCTAAGATCTTCTTCATCCCCGGTCAGTACGGATCCGCCATCGCGATACATAATGTCAAGCTGCTACAGCCTAGTCCATCCTTGGTACAGGTCATGACACTAGTGAAAGGAGGTGGGTACGCATACGCTACCGTCCGAGGTACAACCACGGTTGTCCTCCAATCTCGTCATATATATAATCACCGAGACATGACCACAACCATTCTCAAACTGAGGGCTAGGTATGACCGCAATGATCCTCCCTAAACACTTGAATTTAGGATGACAAGCACCCCACATACTCATCAGTATGCTTCTGCGTTTCCTTGAGGAATACTCATTTCATCATTTGGAAAGTTCTGACACTCAGATGGATCTATGGCATAGAAGCACTACATGATTAGAGTTCCACTTGATTAGTTATGCCAATTGGGTGAATTAAGGTAGCATCAAACAAATGGACATACAAACCCTATTTTACATCTAGCAAGCATATAAGTATCACAATTTCAAAAGTTATAAAATGTGTGAAACACAATTTCTCATCTCATCATCACATTGTACTATTCACTTGCCATTCATGAGACTACACTAGTCATCATACTATTACAAGATATAAATCATGTTCACAATATCAAAGGGTATCAACCCTCATCATCACAAGAGAATCACACCTCATTCAGGGCTCAACCATGCCCAAAGGTCATTAAGACCATGATACTATTCCTTGCAAGATCATCATTATCTTTCCATGCCTTATAACAATGCTCAACAACATTAGTTACATATAATACACTAGATCAGCACAATATTGCATTAATGAGCTAGGAGATATTCATAAACAATCATAGAAGGGTTATATTAACATTAAGAGTATTCCTTTATTACATCAACATGCACGGAATCTAGATATGATTAACCCTCATCATATTCATAATGCACATGTTTAGCATAAGAAAGTATCAACCATGTGGCTATGATAACCACCAATTAACACATTAAGGTTATAATCATAATAAGGATGTTATTTCACCATCATGCCATCATATAAGAATCTTAAACATGAATACTCATCTTTATCTATTTGCAATAGATTTAGGTTTAATAAAATAAATTATATTTGTGGCAACACATCCCACTGTCACACAGACAGCGAGGTGTTACGCAAAAACGTGCGGAAAACACCATAAACCAAAATTACCAAAAACACAAGTTAATTAAAACTGATTGTAGAAAGCGGAATAACTAAGAAACTATTACATTTAGGTCATATCCTACAAGGAAACATGTTATATAAACATGTACAAGATCTTGACACGTGCCCAAAGCTTAGGGAATCAGTTGTCTAGTCATCACATGAGTTCATCACCTGTTTATATGTACATAACGGCCCACAACCGGCCAGCAACAGGATATACAAAACATCATCAGCTATACATCGTAAAACACATCAAAACACCTCCAAGGACCTGAGAGTACATGTATGACTCTAAGACTCTACTACAAAACAACCAAAATAGCAGCATATCCACCTCTTGCCTTCTACTGCTCGTCTTGCTGCTCGACCACAACTCCGCGACCACCACCACGCCTAGCTCAAACACCTAAAAAGGTTGTAGACCAGTGGGGTGAGACACTCAATCCCAGAGAGAAACATAACTCCCCGCCGAAACTATAAAACCATAGAAAGATTTAAGCAACAACAACAGATAACTGATAGTGAGTATAACCAGAGCATTTTATAAAGTAAAGTTGTTCATACCATCAAGCTTACCAGAATGTACGGAAGGCGTATACCCATGTATTTCTTTATGGAACATGATTAACAAGATAAGATTTATAAGATCTCATAACATAAGGAACGTATGAGTAATTGCAAGGTATAACAAGATTAACTACTCAAGCAAGGCTTCAACCAATATTTCGTATTTTGCCTTAAGTAGTAAATACTATTCGGTTGGGTTACGTATTATTATTCCCTGAGGAAGTGAGCCGTACCGCTCAAATCCAACCTTTGATTGTGAAACCCAAGCCGGTGCCATACAAGGTCAATGGAAGAGACGGACTCCACGACCTCCCACCTCGTGGTCAGTGCACGAGTACAACACAAGCAGGACCACAGTCTCGTGCTTAGGTGGCCTTAGCCACAGGGTCAGGCTACCCTCTGCCTAGCCCACCTTGGTACAGGTATCGGCTCTAGTGAAACTGAGCCACGAGCCTATTCACTGTGCTTTAAGCCATGAACGCATTCATGCTCTTATCATATTTGGGCTACGGGCTTGAATCTGCACCCTGGAGTCTACAACTGAAGTTGCACTCTTACCTCCTCACTTTAGGCTAGGAGAAACCTCGCATACTCAACAATATGCGCTCTGGGTTAACCCGCAGGAGAACCTGTTTCACCATCACCAGCTCCTGACGATGATGGATCTATGGCTAGGGAAAACTACATGATATATTCCACTGTGATTAATTAATATCTTTTAGGTGGATTGCAAGATTCAACCAAGTTATATAACATGCAAACTATAATAAGAATAAACAGTATGAAACTCAATCATTGTGCTTTTATCACCCTTATCCATCACAAGTATCCAACATTACATGTTATCACTTGCCTTCTTGCCAATAATCTAGATCCATCTCAAGGATCATCACATTGCCATGGGATCTAAATCCCTCATCACATAGTGCCACTTCCTGTCAAGGCTTACATCATCACCATGGGATAACAATCCCAACACTTTAGCCAAACTCAAGTCCTCATACCAGAACACATATATCATTTCATCATCAAGAGTAACCATTAAAGCAATGTTACTCAACATATATACCTCATAGCCCTTTTTCCTAGCTATGCATCACCTGCATGGTTAGTATACTCAATCATCATGGATTAACAAAATAATTATATTATCAACATAGGGCAATCATTGATAATTATATATGTTATTATTCATGCCTCAACCTGTGACCATTGACATAGGTCATATCATCTTGCAAGGCTTCTTACATACTTATCATTTACTCAACATTATATGTATCATTTCAGATGATCATAACACATGTAGAGTCTTGTCAAGTTACATAGATGAGTTCTACTATAACAATTACCATCAAGCATATCAAGGGTCACCATCATAACCAAACATGTTAACAAGAGCAACATCCAACATATCGGTTTTCCATAAGGAGCAAGACCCTCACTAAAAGTGCCCACTACCCTCACAAGAAGTGTGACGGGTAGGGAACCCTCACTAGAGGTGATATCGGGCAAGGTACTCTCCCCTATCGTTCATCACTCAAACGCATACCAGCACCTATCGGCCAAGCATAACAGCAAGGGTGTACCATGCAACGTTGTGTTGTATAGTAGGGTCTATCGTGCAATTGAGCCCAAGGGGCGTGTCGTGCAAGGTGTATCGTGCAACATGTCGTGCAATGCTCCATCGGGTATCAAGGATAACGGGAAACCAAGCGTGCAACTAGTCAAAGAAGTGTACCATGCAACGGTGTGTCGTGCCTCATGGCATATCGGTCAGCACAAGTATCGGGAACTAAGGTGTCATGTTGTTGGCCGACACACACAGAACTAAGGCCAAAGGGTGATGCCCACCACAAACTAGCTAGCAATGCTCCACCACAACAAGGTATAACGATACCAAACCATCACATTAGCTAAGTGTAACGGGTAAGTTACTCATCAAGGGGTGATGCCCGACACACACTCAAGGCAGGGACCAAGTGCAACGCCCGACACAGCCACACATGTGTTATCCAAGGCTCAAGATCAAGAGGAATATCGGGCACCACCTCCCCCAAGATGATAACGGTCAAGATGAAACTCTACAAGTTCGTCATCAACCTCAAGCACAAGGACACCAAACCCTAATGGCTGGCTCACCTCTCAACAACTAAGAGAGAGGGGTCTTGCACATCTCTTATCACCAATCAGGCAACACAAGGAACAACCCTAATAAGGTTTACAACCACCACAAAGCTCACCTTTCAAGTCCATGGTGAGAGGAGGGTGTTGCTCAAGCAACTAGAACACAAGCTCACCTCTCAACTAAAACGAGAGAGGAGTATTTCCCATATTACTAGAACTCAAGCTCACTCCTCAAGACCTAGGAGAGAAAGGGGTGTTGCTCACCAAGAAACCCTAGAACATAGGTTCGGCCAACAAGGGGTAACTAAGCAAGAAACTAAACTAGCAACACACATAGCCGATATGATCATAACAACATATAAGAACATAAAAGAAGTTAGTGTAGTTAGGGTTAGGAGTTATGTAACCCACCTTAAGCAAGCTCCAAGCTCCACGCACCACCACAAGAAGGAGAGAAAGGCACTCTAGGGTTCGGCCACCACTAGAGGAAGAAGGAGACTCCAAGGCAAGGATCGGCCACCAAGCTTGCAAAGGAAGGGGATGTCGTGCACCAAGGGAGAAGGAGACTAAGGAACTAAAGGGATCCTTAGCAAGGGAAAGGAAATGCATATATAGAAGGGGATGGAGGAGAAACCAAGGTAAAACAAAGCAAGGTGTCTCCCACCTAGGGACACTTGTCCATGTGCAAAGCCACCACTCTAACATGTCTTAAACACATGTCCAACGCCATTGCCACATGCAAGCATAAAGCGCCAAGTGTCCACTAGTGGTGACACAAACGAGGTCAAAGAAGGTCAAAGGGGTCCATGGGCGACACACCCACACCACTGTCCGACACAAACCCTGGCCGACACACCACTGGGAGACACACTCTGGGTGACACACCACTAGGCGACACACTCTGGGCGACACAAGCATGGCCGACACACCAATGGCTGACACAAGCTCTCTTGTCTGACACAAGGTCCAAAGAAACAAAGGCAAGGCACCACAAAGCCCAACAAGCTCAACCAAGCCTAAAGGGACTCAAGCAATGAGCCCAACCCTTCCTCTCAACACTATAGGAAGCGAAGAGAGGGAGGAACACCTCACAAGGTGACAAACTTTCCCACAAACCCTAGACTTGGTTTAATTGCAAGTAGCACCTCCAGCTCTCAACAAAACACCAACAAACCCTAATCACCACTAAAGGTGATTAGCAAGAAACTAAGCATCAAGGTTAAGCAAAGAAAACATGATAAGCCCTAAATGGAGGTCAGGGTCCTTACAAGATAACCCCCTACAAAGGGATTTCATCCTCGAAATCTGAAGAGAAAAGCGAGGGATACTTCCTCCTCATCTCTTCCTCAAGCTCCCATGTGGCTTCCTCAACGCCATGATGATGCCAAAGAACCTTTACAAGAACCAGGTCCTTCCTCTTCAGCTTCTTAACTCTTCTGTCAAGGATCATCACGGGACCTTCCTCATTCGTCACATATTCATCAAGCTCAACTTCGTCTGGCTATATCACTGTCCCTGTATCCGGATGACTTTTCTTCAGCATACTGACATGGAACACTAGATGTAACCTGTGCAACTCTGGCGGCAGCTCTAACTCGTAAGCTACCTTGCCCATTCGTGCTATGACTGGGTATGGCCCCATATATTTGGGTTCTAGCTTACCCTTCCGGCCAAACCTTAGCACACCTTTCCATGGTGAGACTTTAAGATATACTTTGTCTCCTACCTGGAACTCCAAAGGTCATCGGTGATTGTCTGTGTAAGACTTCTGCCTGTCCTGTGCCGCTTTCAACTGTTGTTGTATCACCTTGATCTTCTCTATCGTCTGCTATACTAACTCAGGACCCAAAAGCTGATATTCACCAGACTTATACCAACATAACAGAGATCTGCACTTCCTGCCATACAAGGCCTCATAAGGAGCCATATCAATGCTCCGCTGATAACTATTGTTGTAGGCGAACTCTATCAGACTAAGATGTATGTCCCAATATCCTAGGAACTGCAAAACACAAGCTCGAAGGAGATCCTCCAAAGTCTGAATAGTCCTCTTAGACTGTCCATCTGTCTACGGGCGGAAGGCGGTACTGAACCTCAACTGTGTCCCCAACTCTTTGTGCAACTGTTCCCAGAAATGACTCGTGAACTGAGGACCTCTATCAGAAACTATCATCACTGGCACACCGTGCAAACGTACGATCTCATCCACATATACTCGAGCGAGCTTCTCGGCTGTATACGTTGTCTTTATAGGTAGGAAATGGGCAGACTTCGTCAATCTGTCCACTATCACCCAAATGGAATCATGATTCCTAGTTGTCCTGGGTAGACCAACTATGAAATCCATGGTTATATGATCCCATTTCCACTGTGGTATCGATAAGGGTAGCAACGTACTGGTCGGCTTCTGATGCTCAGCCTTAACTTGTTGACATACCACACACCTAGCCACGAACTCAGCTACATCTCTCTTCAAGACGGGCCACCAATATAAGTCCTTCAGACTATGATACATCTTGGTGACTCCTAGATGCATAGTATACATCGATGTGTGTGCTTCCTCGAGCACTAACTTTCTCAGATCATCAACATCGGGGACCACCATTCTATCACGATAACAAACTAGTCCATCCTCGAACTCATGGAACCCATCACGCTTTTTGTTGCCGAACTCTAATTTGATCAACTGTACTACATCTTCTGTTTGTTGTGCATCTTTGATCTGTTGTCTCAGCGTAGGCTTGACTTGCATTTGTGCTAAAATTCCAGCTAGCAAGGAAACTTCCATCTGCACATTCATCTGCCGCAAGGAAACAAGCATATCCCGTCTATGGCATACCAGGGAACTCAATTGTGCCTTCTTTGAAGAAAGAGAAGAAGACTTTTGGCTAAGTGCATCAGCTACCACATTCACCTTACCATGATGATACTCGATGGTGCAGTCGTAATCATTAATTAGCTCCATCCATCGACGTTGTCGCATGTTTAGCTCATGCTGTGAAAAGATGTACTTCAGATTCTTATGATCCGTAAAAATCTGACACACTTCCCCGTAAAGATAGTGTCTCCAAATCTTTAACGCATGAACCACTACTGCCAACTCCAAGTCATGATTTGGATAGTTCTCCTCATGTTTCTTAATTTGTCGTGAAGCAAAAGAAACCACATGATCTTCCTGCATCAGCACGCAACCTAAACCTTTCTTGGAAGCATCGCAGAAAACAACATAGCCCTTTCCAGGTTCTGGCAACACTAACACTGGAGCACTAGTCAGCTTTTCCTTCAAACTTTGGAAAACTTGTTGTTAACGATCATCCCAAACAAAAGGTACATCCTTCCTAGTCAATTTCGTCATCGACAACACAATTGCACTGAAGTCCTTGATAAACCTTCGGTAGTATCCTGCTAAACCCAAGAAACTACGAACTTCTGTCGGCATCTTCGGGTGTTCCCACTCTGCAATGGATTCCACCTTCTTCAGGTCCACTTTGACTCCTTCAGCAGATATCACATGACCCAAGAAAGTCACTTCTTCCAACCAGAACTCACACTTACTGAACTTGCCATATAACTGATGTTGGCGAAGAAGAGTCAACGCTAGTCGAAGATGTTGCTCATGCTCGTGCTTGTCCCGACTATAGATCAAGATGTCATCTATAAAGACTACAACAAACTGATCTAGGAATGGACGGAACACTCTGTTTATTAGATCCATGAAAGCAGCAGGTGCATTGGTTAGCCCAAACGGCATAACCACATACTCGAAGTGACCATACCTTGTCCTAAAAGCTGAATTTGGTATGTCATCCGCCTTAATCCTCAATTGATGATACCCAGACCGTAGATCGATCTTTGAAAACACTGTAGCACCACACAACTGATCGAACAGATCATCTATCCTCGGTAATGGGTACTTGTTCTTGATCGTGACCTTGTTTAACTGTCGGTAATCTATACATAACCGCATTGATCCGTCCTTCTTCATGAAAAACACTAGAGCACCCCAAGGTTGTTGGCTAAATGGACATCTATAAATCCCTTTGTTTTGATTATCACAAACATTTCACTCTTATTGATCTAACGAGCTACTTGAGTGTGCAGGATTAAGGTGGATGCCAAAGCAACTAGGGAAATCCATATGCTTACATTTATGTTTTCATGCAATGTAATCGCTTTGTAAAAACTTGTACAAATATATAATGTACAAGTAATTAGATTGCATGTAAATCAAGCGTTAGATCTTCCCTAGCTAAACATCACATTTAGATAAGTCATCCCCTTCGAATAGGATCACATATGCACACTCATACATATAATTAGTGCCTAAATTGAAACATGATCAATCTCGGTCGACAAACTCCTCGACCGAGACACTCTCGGTCGACAATCTTCTCGACCGAGAAAGATCCAAAGTAGCCGTTAGACACAACAGACAAGTTAGTTGGCAGTTGGAGAAAGACGTTGCAAATCACTTGTTCTAGAGTGCCTGTCGGTCGACAAAAGTTCGACCGAGTAGGTGTCTCAGTCGACCATTCCTCGACCGAGACGGTCTCTGACATCAACTACAGAATTAATTAATTAGCCGTTGTTAAAGCAACAACTTTTTACCTAACGGCTAGTTGAGCACTTAGAAACCCCTAGAAGTTGTCTAGAATGTCCTTAAGCATCCTTAGGCCATTCCTATAAATAGGACAAGCCATAGGACACTCAAATATACTTGCTACACTTGAGAAATCCTTCAGCATACTTTGAGGAATCTGTTTGTGAGCAATTTGAGCATTGTGACAATTGGCCATTTCATTTCTTAGCTCATAATTCGTGTCCTATAGGCTAGTATCTCCTACCCACTACAATCACAAGTCCACACACTTGGTTAGGAGATCTATACGCTTGATCTAGGCAAATCAAGCCTTGGGCTACAAAGGATAAGTTGTAATTTCCTTTTTCTTTCTTGTTCTCTATTATCGTTTGTACTCTCCTTGCTACTCCTAGGTTGGAGGCTGCTGATTGGAGAGGGTGGAGTTCTTCTTGGTGAAGAAGGTGACTTTGAGCTACTTCAGAAGGCTGGTGCAACGGGAGGTTACTTCTAGAGAGGAAGGCTACTTCAAGGGGGAGCTTGGAGTTACTTCAAGAAGGCTACCTCAAAGTTGGTGCACCTACTTCAAGTGAAGGCTGTTCAAAGGGTGTTAAGGAAAGTATTGTATTTTGTATAAATCCTTGGGAAGGTAATAAAATATATACTTTCAAAATCCCGGTTGGGTAAGCAACCGGGTAGTGGACTGACAACTTTAGTAGTTGCTAAAGTTGGAACCACTCTAAACACCTGTCTCCTTGTTCTAATTTTTAATTGTGATTGTTTGAGTTAAAATAAATTGTTAAAATTATTTAAAAACTCTATTCACCCCCCCTCTAGTGTTTTTCAATTGGTATCAGAGCAGGCTTCAAGGAACCCTAACAAGGTCTTGAAGAAATGGGTGATGGAGTGCTCAACAACCTCAACCTCGAAGGGACATTTGTTGCTAGGCCTCCAGCGTTCGATGGAACAAACTACCAATATTGGAAAAGAAGGATGTAGTTCTACTTCCAAGGAATCAATTGGGACTTATGGAGAATGGTGTCAACCCCATACGAGCTCCCTCAAACTCAATTTGCTGAATGGGATGCAAATACGGTAAAGCTGGCCCAAATGAATGCAAAAGCTGTAAGCATTTTATATTGTTCTATTTCTGTAGGAGAATTTAATAGAATATCTAATTGTGACACAGCCTATGATATTTGGCATAGAATGTCCATAACTTATGAAGGTACAGTCCAAGTCAAAAATTCCAAAATTAGCATGTTTAAACAAAAATTTGAACACTTTCGTATGGATACTAATGAATCAATTAGTGAAATGTTTGCAAAATTCTCTACTATTGTTAATGGATTAAGTGCTCTAGGAAAACCTATTCCTGAAGAAGATCAGGTATCAAAGATCCTTCGTTCACTTCCTTCAAAATATAAGCCAAAGGTGACAGCCATTGAAGAAGCAAACGACCTCACTCGACTGAAAATGGAGCAACTTATTGGCAACTTAGAAGCTCATGAAGCAACCCTAGAAGAGGAAGAAAGAAGAGCACGTGAACTTCAGCAAGGAAAGAAGAAGGATGTGGCTCTAAAAGCTTCAAAGGCTGTCACACAAGAAAGTGAGGAGTCAAGTGAAGAAGAGGGAGAAGAAGCCTTGATAGTAAATGGTAAGAAATACAAAAGATTTAAATCTAACAAAATTTCCAGCTCTTCTTCTACCCCTCCTAGGTGCTTTGAATGTGGGAAGAAAGGGCATTTCAAAAATGAATGTCCTAAAGCAAAGAAAGGAAAGAAAAGCTCACACAAGAAGAAGGGAGAAAAAGCCTATAAAGCTGCATGGGACGAATCAAGTGACAGTGAAAGCGGAGAAGAAACTGTGGATTGTCTAATGGCAAGAGAAGATGATGAAAACTCCCAAGAGGTAAGCCTACTTGATCTTTCTAAAGAAGAGTTAGTCACTAGTCTACAAGAAATTCATGATAAGTATGTTGATGTCAAGAAGAAACTAAAGAAGGTTATCAAATCAAATGATGAGCAAATTGCTAAATTAGATAATCTTTCTTCTGAAAAGAATAACATTGATCTTGAGAATTTGTCTTTAAAAACATCTTTAGATGATTGCACTAGAAAGATACTCACTTTAGAAACAAATGTTGATCTTCTTTCTAAAGAAAAGACTGACTTGCTAGCTAAACTAAAAGATTTTCATACTCAACCTATTTTGTGTAACCATCTAGACTATGATAATGTTATAAAAGAAAGAGATTCATTGCTATCTGATTTAGATCAAGCAAGAAAAGATTTACAAAAAAAAATGAATGATATTGCTCAGCTGCAAAGAGAACTTTATGAGTTAAGAAGAAAAAATATACTTGATAACATTCTAAGCATTGGTACTGTTTTCAACGGAAGAAAAGGTTTGGGATATGCTCCAAAGAAAACACTACTACAGAAGTGCCTTTTAGTGTCGGTTGTTTAACCCCCTTTGGCGTCAGTTTCTGAACGACGCCTATGTGGGCGCCGCTAAAAGGTTGGACACTTCAGCGTCGGTTAAAAAACCGACGCCTATTTAACATAAAGGCGTCGGTTTATTATAAAACACCGACGCCAAAAGGGTTCGCGCCACAGAAAACGATGTCATCTAGGACGCTTTCTGCGTCGGTTATATACTAAAAAACCGACGCCGAAAAGTGTCCTAGATGACTCCCATTTCCTGTAGCGCAAACACTTTTGGCGTCGGTGTTCAACAAAAAACCGACGCTGTAAGTCTGTGCTGACGGTTATCGGTAAATAACCGACGCCTATATATATATTTTTTTTTTATAAATCTGTTTGCAGGCCTGCTGTGGCTGGTCAGCAGGATGAGAACCTGCAGTTCAGTTTTCTGAACTGCAGGTTTACGACATCCATTGATATCAACCTACAAACAGGCCACAAACCTGCAAAATTAACATAAAAAGATTCACACAAGTAGATACATTCAGACATCAATTCAATTGTCACGTTCACACATATAGAATCATTCAAATACATGTTTTAACATTCAGAAACATTCATTTACAAAGTATCATTCATCATCACTATCAACATCCCAATTATATCTTACAGTTGCCACTGTTTGTACAACTATTGCCCATTCTTCTCTTACTTCATCTAATGCTTCCCTCATATATGGAGCATGTACATTTTTTAAGTGTTTGCCTATAGTGTGGTCAGTTTTAAACACCTGCAAAGAGAATGATGTATATAAGTAATAATATAAAAATAAGATTGATATATTTTATAGTAACTAATGAGACTATATATAATACCTCATGTATGGTATCGATGTCTTTCTTCGCCTGTGTATGGTATAGAACTCTCCTCCAGTATCTCCCTCACAGACTCCTGTGCGGAGAGGGACATTCCAACTCGAGATATCATCTTCCGTTGCCTCCTCCGCAGCAATATCCTTATCTCTGAACGTTTCTCGTAGGATTCTGAACCCCTCCTTCCCTCTACTACATCGAAGCCATGCCACAGTTGAACCCTTTCACCGAGCCCTACCCGGCCAAACAGACGTCGCCTGAAGTACCACCGTCGTCGTCGTCTCCACCTCCATCGCAACTTGCTGTGCTAGTCCTGGCAGTTTATCACCCCACATGCTTTCCTCACCAGTTCCTGCCGCTAGACGACCACACAATGGAATCCAAGAGGATATGCAGGCGTTCGCCACAGACTATAGGATGAGTATACTCAGCTTATAGTCTTTGGCGAACTCCTGCATATCCTCTTGGATCCATTGTGTGGTCGTCTAGCGGCAGGAACTGGGGAGGAAGGCATGTGGGGTGATAAACTGCCAGGACTAGCACAGCAAGTTGCGATGGAGGTGGAGACGACGATGACAGTGGTGCTTCAGGCGACGCCTACTTGGCCGGGTAGGGCTCGGCGAAAGGGTTCAACTGCAGCATGGCTTTGATGCAGTAGAGGGAAGGAAGGGGTTCAGAATCCTACGAGAAACGTTTAGAGATGAGGATATTACTGCGGAGGAGGAGGAAACGGTAGACGATATCTTGAGTTGGAATGTCCCTCTCCGCACATCAAGTTGCTCCAGTGCTTCAGTGGGTACATGTGCATCATCAACCTAAAATTTGACAAATCTAATAAACTGATCAAGACCAGATATAAACTCTGGGGTGCAACGATTACGAATGGACATCCATGATCTATCCATTCTATGATCAGAGAAAGCAAGTATATATTAGGAAAGCAAGTATATATTAGGAAACAAGTATATAAGCAAGTATGTCGTATTACAGTTCATCATTAAGAAAGATATAAGCAAGTATGTCGTATTAAACAATAAAAGAGTTTTTTTTGAGGCAAGACAATATGAGAAAATAGTAGTGTAATCATGTAAATGGGAACATTCATGGGAACACACACTTCAGTTATAAGCATTCATGTAGCAACTTACAGTTCCATTCATGGGAACACACACTTTAGTTATAACAATAACTAAACAAAGGGGTTGGTGTACCCCTAAACATGCTCATAATTAAAAAAACTATTACTACAGACAAGTCTAGATAGATAGACAACTAAATACTACACCAACATGGTCCCGCATGCATCAGTAACTTCTTTTTGATGATGAAGCTGTGTCACGAAGCTCCTCACTGTATTTAGACGAATCTGAACTGATAGGGGCCTCAGATTCAGATTTGTCTGAGCTGATATGCGACGCCGTGCGCTCATACCGCAGAAGATGATCGGGGGTCTCGCAGTTGTTGTTGGTTATCCAAACTTTGATGGAATTATCGCCAACTGGATGGAGAAAAAGCCTATTCCAACGGACCACATGCAGCTCTCCAATCCAATCACGCCAACCGGATTTTGATACAAGATTTCCCGCCAAATCATACTCAACCTCGATTACATGTGAATAATTTCCAAAAGTTAGGGTCACTTTACCAGGCATGTAGTGTCTTCCTTTTAGAAAACGCCAATGTTTGGGTATGACCAATTGGTTTAAGGAACGATCATCTAGGATGATGTCCAATTGTTCTTCAATAGGGAACGTTAACATTGACATAGAGGCCCAATTCATAGTCATTGTTATGGGAAGACAGAGACTGCACAATATTAGTATTAACAAAGTGTAAGTACATATAACGATGTTATATATTTTCAGAAAAAGTTGTATAACATCAGTTAACCTTTTAAACAAGTATATATTAGGAAACAAGTATATATTAGTCAATCTTGGACGGGTTTCTAGGCCAACAAACACATTTGATGTCAATCTTATATATAATAAATGTGTACCACCTATCCCATCCTTGAACACCTAATCTCACTTAGGATGTAAGTGTATAATGTGTATTTGGTTTTCAAGAAAATTTCGGCAGCATTTCCCCGTTGTTCTCTAAGTACATATGTACTTAGAGAACAAACGGGGAAATGCTGCCGAAATTTTCTCGAAAACCCAATACACATTATACACTTACATCCTAAGTGAGATTAGGTGTTCAAGAATAGTCCCAAACTGGGGACTATCCAAGATTTACTCCTACTGAGTAAATCTTGGACGGGTTTCTAGGCCAACAAATACATGTGTTGTCATTCTTATATAAACCCTATAATTCATGAAATCATTCTAATTCAATTTAATATGTTGGGATCACATAATTATATAATGACATCAGAATATATAGAAGAATCATAATTAACATGATTAACAACATGCTCATCAAACTAGGGTTTTCTTGAATATCATCTAATAAATCAAGAATTTCATAGTTTCAAACATGCAATAATTCACAATGCAATGTTATAAACTATAGGCAACATGGATAGATGAAATAAATAAACATCCAGCATCTATCACTTATTCAATCTTCAAGAAACCTTGACAAACATCCAACATCTATCACTTATATAATTTGCATGTATATACACCCTAAAGTGCCACAAATCATATAATAAAACTATCATGTTATGATATTAGGACCACTTAAAGCAGATTAGGCACATTAAGCAAGCAGAGTAGGGAGCCAATTTCGTGCAAACAGATTAGGCAAAAGATTAGGTCAGCACATAAAGAACCAATTTCGCGCCTGGGTAGGTCTGCAGGTACCTGGGCAAGAAGAGTAGGGTGAGGTCGAGCTGGTTGAGTACGTGGGTGGCGGCCGACGAGCTCCAGAACCAGCGGCAGTGACTCCGACGAGCAGGAGCGTCAGCCGCAGCAGGCAGGCAGGCGGCCAGGCGGCGGCAGGCAGGCAGCGGCCAGGCGGAGGAGAAGGAGAAGGGGGTACGGCGGCGCCGGTTCTCAGGCGTGGCAGGCAGGTGGGCACCAGGCGTTGCGGCGGCGCCGGTTGTCAGGCGTGGCGGCGGCGCAGGCGGTTGGAGCAGGGGTGCCGGTTGTCAGGCGTGGCGGAGGCGCAGGGGTGCCAGAGAAGAAACGCGTCGGAGAGGGGCGCCGGAGAGGGGACGCCGGAGATGGGGCACCGGAGAGAAGCGCCGGAGAAAAACTAGTACCAGCAGCAGAGAAATCGCCGGAGAAATCGCCGCAATAGGGAAATAGGGTAGCAATGAGGGGAAGAGTCGGGCGATCGAAGGTTATGAAGTTCCCCAATAGCGTCGGTTGTTTACAACAACCGACGCCTAAACATATTTACCGTCGGTCGTTCGCAACATCCGACGTCCATTTGGACGATATTTTCGTGAAAATGTTTGGCGGGAACCACATTCAGCGTCGGTTATTAAAGGACGACCGACGCGGAAAAGGACACTTTTCGCGCAAATTTCCATCGCACATAAGCGTCGGTGTTTTAACTACAGACTCGACGCCGAAAGTGACATTATTTTTTTCGCTCGAAAATTGGATGAAATAATGCGTCGGTTTTGTATAAACAACCGACGCTGTATACAAAGCGGTACCCGTGTTTGGCTGGTCTTTGAATATAGACGTCGGTTCTTCTAAATAACCGACGCCTTATATTAAAGGCGTCGGTGTTCCTTAAAAACCGACGCCCAGAAAAGCGACACTGAATGCTATTTCTGTAGTAGTGAAAACCAATCCAAAAGAACTCAAACTATGTTTGTACCCAAGAACACAATGGCTAGAAAGAGAAATGAAGTTGACTCTATTACTTGCCATTTTTGTTTACGTCTTGGACACTATTCCTTTTCATTCCCTTATAAAACTAAGGATTCCGAATTAGTTTGGGTCCCAAAACCTCAAACTTAGTAGAGTCAAATAGAATTTAGTTGAGATATGACCAAAAAGCTCCATCTTGCTATTTATATTGTCTTATCTCAACTAAACAAAAGATTTCATGCTTATTGTTAATTTTCTACATTGTTGTACTGCAACAGAAACTTAGTCGGTCGAAGTATTGTCGACCGAACGATTAATCGGTCGAAGTATTGTCGACCGACCGAATGTCTGTAACATATCAAAATTTTACAGCAATTATTTCGGTCGAAAATTGGTCAACCGAGCTACATTTCTGTGTTTTCTTGTTTGTCATACAGTAATCTTCTCGATCGACAATTTGTCGACCGAGACAGATGTCGGTCGAACAATTATCGACCGACTAGACTTCTGATTCAGAACTCTTATACAAATCCGTACTTAAATGATTCTAACCATATCGGACCATCACATGGGTACCAAAATCTACATTTTAATGCAGGAATGGGTGGTTGACAGTGGATGTTCCAAACATATGATCAGGAACAAGGATGCATTTCAAACTTTTGAAGAAAAGAAAAGTGGAACAGTCACCTTTGGAGACAATGGTAAGGGCAAAATCGTTGGAATAGGTAATGTTGGTACAAACCTCGAAATAAAGAATGTTCTACTCGTTGATGGTTTGCACCATAATTTGATAAGTGTTAGTCAATTATGTGATAGTGGTTATGATGTGTTATTTAACAAAACTTGCTGCAAGTTATTGATAGAAAACACTACAAATGTTGTTTATGAAGGAAATAGAATTGGAAATCTTTATATCCTTAAACCTAACTCTATGAAATCAGTAGTAGGAAAATTCTTGCTTGCAAATGAAAATACCTTACAAGTATGGCATAAAAAGCTAGGACATGCTAGTTCACATATTATTAAAAAGTGAGTGAAATATGATCTTGTTCGTGGATTGCCTACTTTATCTTTCGATCAAGTTGAAAACTGTGAACCATGCACAATGGGAAAGCAAACCAAAACCTCTTTTAAACCAAAACATGTACTTAGCACCAGTAGGTCCTTAGAATTAATTCATATGGATTTATTTGGACCCATGAGGACACAATCTATTGGTGGTAAAAGATACTGCTTTGTTATTGTTGATGATTATAGTAGATACACATGGGTACACTTTATTGCAACTAAAGATGATACTATTCATGTTTTTATACAATTTTGTTCCAAAATTGAAAATCTATTACAAAGCAAAATATGTACCATAAGAAGTGATCACGGTGGAGAATTTGAAAATCACATATTTGAAGAATTTTGTACATCTCAAGGGTACACTCATAATTTTTCTGCTCCACGCACCCCACAACAAAATGGTATAGTTGAAAGGAAAAATCGATCACTACAAGAAATGGCTAGAACTATGATGCTTGAACACAACACCCCCAAAACCTTTTGGGCTGAAGCTGTAAACACTGCATGCTATGTGCTAAATAGAGTAACTCTTCACTCTCATTTAAAGAAAACTCCATATGAACTAATACATTCTAAGAAACCTAGAGTTGACTATTTTCATACTTTTGGCTCCACATGCTATATCTTAAACACCAAAGATGATAGAGATAAGTTTGACTCAAAATCACACAAAGCATTCTTTTTGGGATATTCCACCTCTAGCAAAGCTTTTAGAGTATATAACACTATATCTAGAAAAGTTGAGGAATCTATTCATGTTTCTTTTCATGAAGATTCCAAATCTGAAAATTTAGAAATCATAGATCTCACAAATCAATTCGAAAATTTAAACATACCAAATAATAGTGAGAAAAGTACTACAAATAATCACCAAGTTGAACCACAACCTACACCTAGGCTTATTAAAGATCATCCTCAAGAATTAATTATTGGAGATCCTAATGATAAAGTTAAAACTAGGTCTTCTTTCAAAGATGTTGCAAACATGGCTTTTGTTTCTATCATTAAACCTAAAAAGATCTCTGAAGCTCTTAAAGATGATTATTGGATAATAGCCATGCAAGAAGAATTGAATCAATTCACTAAAAATGATGTATGGGATTTAGTTCCTAAACCACAAGATAAAACCATAATAGGAACTAAATGGGTCTTTAGGAACAAGCTAAATGAGGCAGGAGAAGTAGTAAGGAATAAAGCTCGGTTAGTAGCACAAGGATATAATCAACAAGAAGGAATAGATTTTGATGAAACGTATGCACCAGTAGCTAGACTTGAAGCTATTAGAATGTTACTAGCTATTGCTGCACATAAAAACATCAAACTATACCAAATGGATGTAAAAAGTGTGTTTCTAAATGGCATCATTCAAGAAGAAGTATATGTTGCCCAACCACCTGGTTTTGAAATACTGGAAAAAGATGACTATGTTTATAAACTTAAGAAAGCACTTTATGGTTTAAAACAAGCACCTAGAAATTGGTATGAAAGGCTCAAGACATATCTTTTTGATAATGGTTTTTCTATTGGAAATTCAGATTCTACTTTATTTTTCAAAACATATACATCTGATTTCCTAGTTGTGCAAATATATGTTGATGACATTATTTTTGGAGCTTCTAATGATTCATTGTGTACACAATTTAGTGATATTATGCAAAAAGAATTTGAAATGAGCCTCATGGGTGAACTAACTTTCTTTCTTGGGTTTCAAATTAAGCAAACACCTGCCGGAATATTCATAAGCCAAGAAAAATATACTAAAGAACTCTTAAAACGTTTTGGGATGGATCAGTGCAAACATGCTACTACTCCTATGGCTATTTCTACTAAAATTGATAAGGATGAAAATGGGGAACCTATTGATGATTCTTTATATAGAGCCATGATTGGTAGTTTGCTTTACTTAACTGCTTCTAGACCAGACATTATGTTTCCCGTTGGTCTTTATGCTCGATTTCAATCACAACCTATGCACTCTCATTTTCTAGCAGTTAAACGAATTCTTCGTTACCTAGCCGGCACTACTTGCTTTGGTTTATGGTATCCAAAAGGACAATCCTTGGATTTTAAAGCTTATACTGATGCGGATTGTGCTGGTTGTCGACTTGATCGCAAGAGTACTAGTGGTGGCTGTTTCTTATTAGGGAGAGCTTTAGTATCTTGGTTTAGCAAGAAACAAAATACGGTTGCCCTATCTACAACTGAAGCTGAATATATGGCAGCCGGGTCTTGTTATGCTCAAGTGCTTTATATGAAACAAGTATTAAATGATTATGGTTTTACTCTTTCATCTACGCCTATTTTTTGTGACAACACGAGCGCTATAAACTTAGCACACAATCCTATTTTACACAGCCGAGCTAAACATATTGAAATCCGTCATCATTTTTTAAGGGATCACATCTCCAAGAATCATGTTTCCCTTCATCATGTTGATACGGAAGATCAATTGGCTGATATTTTTACAAAACCGCTTCCACTAGATCAATTTAACAAAATTAGGAAGCAATTTCTTATCACTCCTTTGGAAGATGTTTTCTTTGATATTTGTGCTACTTAAACAAAACTCTTATTTACATCATGATATTTTGGTTTTTAAATGGACATCTTTTTCTTTAGATTTGATGGGACATCTAATTAAGGGGGAGTTTTTATTTCTAAACGGATATCTTTTTGAAATGACAAAGGGGGAGAAATAAATATAAAACAAAAACTTATAAAAAATCAATCAATGAGTTTCATAAATAAACTCTTGGCTTTACATTGAAAGTTGCTATATTCCCTAGTGAATTGGATTTCATGTTCCATAATTCAAGGGGAATAATAAGCACACATTTTATAAACAAGAGGAAAAGCTACAAAAGGTAATCTAAAGGTATGAAACTCATATGGTTTATATTTCCTTTATTTTTATATTTAGGAAATGTTTGTCATCGTCAAAAAGGGGGAGATTGTTGGCTAAATGGACATCTATAAATCCCTTTGTTTTGATTATGACAAACATTTCACTCTTATTGATCTAACGAGCTACTTGAGTGTGCAGGATTAAGGTGGATGCCAAAGCAACTAGGGAAATCCATATGCTTACATTTATGTTTTCATGCAATGTAATCGCTTTGTAAAAACTTGTACAAATATATAATGTACAAGTACTTAGATTGCATGTAAATCAAGTGTTATATCTTCCCTAGCTAAACATCACATTTAGATAAGTCATCCCCTTCGAATAGGATCACATATGCACACTCATACATATAATTAGTGCCTAAATTGAAACATTGAAATAGGATCAATCTCGGTCGACAAACTCCTCGACCGAGACACTCTCGGTCGACAATCTTCTCGACCGAGAATGATCCAAAGTAGCCATTAGACACAACAGACAAGTTAGTTGGCAGTTGGAGAAAGACGTTGCAAATCACTTGTTCCAGAGTGCCTGTCGGTCGACAAAAGTTCGACCGAGTAGGTGTCTCGGTCGACCATTCCTCGACCGAGACGGTCTCTGACAGCAACTGCAGAATTAATTAATTAGTCGTTGTTAAAGCAACAACTTTTTACCTAACGGCTAGTTAAGCACATAGAAACCCCTAGAAGTTGTCTAGAACGTCCTTAAGCATCCTTAGGCCATTCCTATAAATAGGACAAGCCATAGGACACTCAAATATACTTGCTACACTTGAGAAATCCTTGAGCATACTTTGAGCAATCTGTTTGTGAGCAATTTGAGCATTGTGACAATTGGCCATTTCATTTCTTAGCTCATAATTCGTGTCCTATAGGCTAGTATCTCCTACCCACTGCAATCACAAGTCCACACACTTGGTTAGGAGATCTATACGCTTGATCTAGGCAAATCAAGCCTTGGGCTACAAAGGATAAGTTGTAATTTCCTTTTTCTTTCTTGTTCTCTATTACCGTTTGTACTCTCCTTGCTACTCCTAGGTTGGAGGCTGCTGATTGGAGAGGGTGGAGTTCTTCTTGGTGAAGAAGGTGACTTTGAGCTACTTCAGAAGGCTGGTGCAACAGGAGGTTACTTATAGAGAGGAAGGCTACTTCAAGGGGGAGCTTGGAGTTACTTCAAGAAGGCTACCTCAAAGTTGGTGCACCTACTTCAAGTGAAGGCTGTTCAAAGGGTGTTAAGGAAAGTATTGTATTTTGTATAAATCCTTGGGAAGGTAATAAAATAAATACTTTCAAAATCCCGGTTGGGTAAGCAACCGGGTAGTGGACTGACAACTTTAGTAGTTGCTAAAGTTGGAACCACTCTAAACACCTGTCTCCTTGTTCTAATTTTTAATTGTGATTGTTTGAGTTAAAATAAATTGTTAAAATTATTTAAAAACTCTATTCACCCCCCTCTAGTGTTTTTCAAAGGTGACGTACTCGGTCGGATGAAGCCTTTCTCCAACAACTCTTATAACTTCTTCTTAAGCTCTGCCATCTCCACTGGAGCCAACCTATACGGTGTCTGTGCAACTGGTTGCATTCCTAGAACCAGATTGATCTTGAAATCAATCTCTCAGGGTGGAGGAACACTAGGAAACTCATCAAGAAACACATCGACAAACTCTCGGACAACCGACACCTCCTCAAGGCTAGGACCTTTCGCCTTGGTATCTACAACGGTATCCACAAAGTGAGCTAATAACGCCTCACATCCTTGTCGTAGCAACTTCTCTGCCACCATAGCTGATACCAAACACGTCGGAAGAATCTTCCTACCTCCTTGGAAGATCCACTTCACTCCATCATCATCAAACACTGCCTGTTTGGAACCACAGTCCAAAACAACCTTATACGTCTCTAACATATCCATCCCAAGGATAACATCGAAACATGCATATCAAGTGGTAGAAGATCCACTTGTATGTTGTGTCCTAAAAAAGATAAGACACAAGATGGACACTCTTCTCGAAGCATCGAGGAACCATCAATAGGGGTTTCTAACAACAAGCTATCTTTCTTATAGCTAACAGGTAAACGACAGTTCTCAAGCATACTATAGGCGATAAAAGAGTGCATAGCACCTGAGTCAACCAGAATAGATATAAAGCAAGAAGATGGCACATCAGAATAAAATAACTCCATCTGACCTCTCACCACTCGTGGGTTGACTATCACCTCCGGATGACTCATAACATAGAATTGAGCTGTTGCTTGTTGTCCACGTCCTCTGCTTCCTTGAGCAGACGATCCCGCTTGCGATGCTTGACCGCGTCCTCGCCCTCCGCTACTACTGGGCTGTTGTCTATCTGACCCTTGTTGATTCTGCCTTGGCTACTGTGTCACTTCAACATCTCTACTCGGGAAATTGAACCTCCAATGCCCGATCTGACCACACAGATGGCATGATTGGTCTCGCTGTTGTGGCCTAGACGGCCCTGTCACTGCCACAGAAGCTGTACTATGTGCCTTTGACGGTGAAGAAACATATCCTCTCCCCTTACTCGGAGACCCCTGCGATGGTAAAATGGAACCTCTCATCACGGAAGGTGTTGAAACCCTTGACTTCTTGAAGCCACCAAACCTTTCTCCCTGGAACTGAGCAGGCCTCTTTTTAGATATGGATTCTCTTTTCTCCCTGACTGACCGTTCAATCCTCCGGACAGTTTCCACAAACGTAGCAAACCTCTCTCGATTCTCCAATGCAGAAGTAGGTGTCGTTAGCTTAGAACTCAGACCTTTCTCAAAGCGTCTGATCCGCTCTTCATCTGTCGTCTCCATGTAAGGACAAAACCTCAACAGTTCCATGAACTTGGCTTCGTACTCAGTGATATTCATCGTTCCTTGGCGTAAGCACTATCACTGGCTGATCTTCTCATCCAGATACGTCTTCGGAAAGTATCTGCTAATGAACTCGCGCTGAAAAACCTCCCACTTGATCACCTCACCAGGCCGCTTCTCTTCCCTGATGGTCCACCAGTGACCAGCACTACCCTTCAGAAGGTAGACATCGTGCTTTACTTTGTCTGCTTTGGGGATGTTGAGGATCCGAAAAGCCTTCTCACGACTTGTCAGCCACAGATCTGCATCCGCTCGATCAACCGTCCCAGCATAATCTGAAGCTTCGACTCGGTGAAGCCGCTCAAAGGTCTTCCCAATACCCGATGTTTCACTATGGGGAGCATGTGCTCTCGGCGGAGGCACTGGCAATCTCTCTACCATGAGATTCATCGTAGCCATCATCTGCCCCATAAGTTGTTGGTAGGCAGGGTGTTCAAGAATGGCTGGGTTAGGTTGGGGGACCTCAGGCACCCGATATTCATGTGCCTGACCTATAGCTCCATCAACTGATGCAGCATCGTTGTTCACAGCAGCATATTCTTCATGGTTTCCAAACATCTTGGCTTTTCTTCCGCTGAGGTCAGAAGATGATTGTAAGAAAATCTGGAAGACTCACAAGAACAGACACAACCTAGTGCTAAATCCCTGTAGACTCAGCGAACCTAGAGCTCTGATACCAAACTTGTGGCAACACATCCCACTATCACACAGACAGCGAGGTGTTACGTGAAAATGTGCGGAAAACACCATAAACCACAATTACCAAAAACACGGGTTAATTAAAACCAATTGCAGAAAACGGAATAACTAAGAATCTATTACATTTAGGTCCTCATCCTACAAGGAAACAAGTTATATAAACATGTACAAGATCTTGACACATGCCCACAGCTTAGGGAATCAGTTGTCTAGTCATCACATGAGTTTATCACCTATTTATATGTACATAATGGCCCACAACCGGCCAGCAGCAGGATATACAAAACATCATCAGCTATACATCGTAAAACACGTCAAAACACCTCCAAGGACCTGAGAGTACAGGTATGACTCTAAGAGTCTACTACAAAACAACCAAAACAGCAGCATACCCACCTCTTGCCTTCTACTGCTCGTCTTGCTGCTCGACCACAACTCCACGACCACCACCACGCCTAGCTTGAACACCTAAAAAGGTTGTAAACTAGCGGGTGAGACACACAGTCCCAGCGAGAAACATAACTCCCCGCTGAAACTATAAAACCATATAAAGATTTAAGCAACAACAGCAGATAATTGATAGAGAGTATAACCAGAGCATTTTATAAAGTAAAGCTATTCATACCATCAAGCTTACCAGAATGTACGGAAGGTGTATACCCATGTATTTCTTTATGGAACATGATTAACAAGATAATATTTATAAGATCTCATAACATAAGGAACGTATGAGTAACTGTAAGGTATAACAAGATTAACTACTCAAGCAAGGCTTCAACCAATATACCATATTTTGCCTTAAGCAGTAAATACTATTCGGTTGGGTTACGTATTATTATGCCCTGAGGAAGTGAGTCATACCGCTCAAATCCAACCTTCAATTGTGAAACCCAAGCCGGTGCCATACAAGGTCAATGGAAGAGCCAGACTCCACAACCTTCCACCTCGTGGTCAGTGCATGAGTACAACACAAGCAGGACCACAGTCTCGTGCTTAGGTGGCCTTAGCCACAGGGTCAGGCTACCCTCTGCCTAGCCCGCCTTGGTACAAGTATCGGCGCTAGTGAAACTGAGCCATGGGCCTGTTCACCGTGCTCTGAGCCATGAACGCATTCATGCTCCCATATCACACATCCTGAGCCATGGGCCTGTTCACCATGCTCTTATCATATTTGGGCTACGGGCATGAATCCACACCCTGGAGTCTACAATTGAAGTTGCACTCTTACCTCCTCACTTTAGGCTAGGAGAAACCTCGCATACTCAACAATATGCGCTCTGGGTTAACCCGCAGGAGAACCTGTTTCACCATCACCTGCTCCTGACGATGATGGATCTATGGCCAGGGCAAACTACATGATATATTCCATTGTGATTAATTAATATCTTTTAGGTGGATTGCAAGATTCAACCAAGTTATATAACATGCAAACTATAACAAGAATAAATAGTATGAAACTCAATCATTGTGCTTTTATCACCCTGATCCATCACAAGGATCCAACATTACATGTTATCACTTGGCTTCTTGCCAATAATCTAGATCCATCTCAAGGATCATCACATTGCCATGGGATCTAAATCCCTCATCACATAGTGCCAATGCCTCTCAAGGCTTACATCATCACCATGGGATAACAATCCCAGCACTTCAGCCAAACTCAAGTCCTCATACCAGAACACATATATCATTTCATCATCAAGAGTAACCATTAAAGCAATGTTACTCAACATATATACCTCATAGCCCTTTTTCCTAGCTATGCATCACCTGCATGGTTGATATACTCAATCATCATGGATTAACAGAAGAATTATATTATCAACATAGGGCAATCATTGAGAATTATATATGTTATTATTCATGCCTCAACCTATGACCATTGACATAGGTCATATCATCTCGCAAGGCTTCTTACATACTTATCATTTACTCAACATTATACGTATCATTTCAAATGATCATAACACATGTAGAATCATGTCAAGTTACATAGATGAGTTCTACTATAACGATTACCATTAAGTATATCTAGGGTCACCATCATAACCAAACGTGTTAACAAGAGCAACATCCAACATATCGGTTTTCCATAAGGAGCAAGACCCTCACTAAAAGTGCCCACTACCCTCATAAGAAGTGTGACGGGTAGGGCACCCTCACTAGAGGTGATATCGGGCAGGGTACTCTCCCCTATCGTTCATCACTCAAATGCATACCAGCACCTATCGGCCAAGCATAACAGCAAGGGTGTACCATGCAACGCTATGTTGTGCAGTAGGGTCTATCGTGCAACTGAGCCCAAGGGGTGTGTTGTGCAAGGTGTATTGTGCACCATGTCGTGCAATGCTCCGTCGAGTATCAAGGATAACGGGCAACCAAGTGTGCAACTAGCCAAAGAAGTGTACCATGCAACGGTGTGCCGTGCCTCATGACATATCGGTCAGCACAAGTATCGGGCATTAAGGTTTCATGTTGTTGGCCGACACACAGAGAGCTAAGGCCAAAGGGTGACACCCACCATAGACTAGCTAGCAACACTCCACCACAACAAGGTATAATGATACCAAACCATCACATGGGCTAAGTGTATCGGGCAGGTTACTCATCAAGGGGTGATGCCCGACACACACTCAAGGCAGGGACCAAGTCCAATGCCCGACACAGCCACACATGTGTCGTCCAAGGCTCAAGATCAAGAGGAATATCGGGCAGCACCTCCCCCAAGATCATAACGGTCAAGATGCAACTCTACAAGGTCGTCATCAACTTCAAGCACAAGGGCACCAAACCCTAATGGATCAAGAAGATGGCTCACCTCTCAACAACTAAGAGAGAGGGGTCTTGCACATCTCTTATCACTAATCGGGAAACACAAGGAACAACCCTAACAAGGTTTAGAACCGCCACAAAGCTCACCTTTCAAGTCCATGGTGAGAGGAGGGTGTTGCTCAAGCAACTAGAACACAAGCTCACCTCTCAACTAAAATGAGAGAGGAGTATTTCCCATATTACTAGAACTCAAGCTCACTCCTCAAGACCTAGGAGAGAAAGGGGTGTTGCTCACTAAGAAACCCTAGAACATAGGTTCGGCCAACAAGGGGTAACTAAGCAAGAAACTAAACTAGCAACAAACATAGTGGATATGATCATAACAACATATAAGAACATAAAAGAAGGTAGTGTAGTTAGGGTTAGGAGTTATGTAACCCGCCTTAAGAAAGCTCCAAGCTCCATGCACCACCACAAGAAGGAGAGCAAGGCACTCTAGGGTTCGGCCACCACTAGAGGAAGCAGGAGACTCCAAGGCAAGGATCGGCCACCAATCTTGCAAAGGAAGGGGATGTCATGCACCAAGGGAGAAGGAGACTAAGGAACTAAAGGGATCTTTAGCAAGGGAAAGGAAACGCATATATAGAAGGGGATGGAGGAGAAACCAAGGTAAAACAAAGCAAGGTGTCGCCCACCTAGGGACACTTGTCCATGTGCAAAGCCACCACTCTAACATGTCTTAAACACATGTCCAAGGCCATTGCCACATGCAAGAATCAAGCACCAAGTGTCCACTAGTGGTGACACAAACGAGGTCAAAGAAGGTCAAAGGGGTCCATGGGCGACACACCCATACCATTGGCCGACACAAACCCTGGGCGACACACCACTAGGCGACACACTCTGGGCGACACACCACTAGGTGACACACTCTGGGTGATACAAGCATGGCCGACACACCACTGGCCAACACAAGCTCTCTTGTCTGACACAAGGTCCAAAGAAATAAAGGCAAGGCACCACAAAGCCCAACAAGCTCAACCAAGCCCAAAGGGACTCAAGCAACGAGCCCAACCCTTCCTCTCAACACTAGAGGAAGTAAAGAGAGGGAGGAACACCTCACAAGGTGACAAACTTTCCCACAAACCCTAGACTTGGGTTAATTGCAAGTAGCACCTCCATCTCTCAACAAAACACCAACAAACCCTAATCACCGCTAAAGGTGATTAGCAAGCAACTAAGCATCAAGGTTAAGCAAAGAAAATAGGATAAGCCCTAAACGGAGGTCAGGGTCCTTACAATATTAATGTTACTAATCAACACTCATACCCAAACCCTAACTCACGACATTCCCATTGGATCATGGATGCATAAGGTGAATCATCACCATCACATTCCAAACTATTCTCTAGTATGAACCCACAAATAAATCAAGGTGTAACCATTGGGTTATAGCATACTAGGGTTTCAAAAACAATAAGAGAGTACTCCATGATTTTATTAGTCATTCAAGGACTATTCATACCCAATTATCATCATTTAGTTATATTAAAGATAGGTATAACAAGTTATACCTCATTAGGGTTGCCCATTAATTCATTATGGGGATTATAAATCATAATAATAAGGGGGCAAGGGTAATACTAAAAGTTTAAGGCATTGGACCATCAAATTTTCATCATCAAAATCATAATATTACACTACACGCTTCACCCAAAATAATGGGAATATTGAGGCATCAATTTCTAACCATTAAATGTTGAAAAGGTAAAGCCATTGGTCATTTACATAAGTAAACATTATGAATAAACCACCTATGAAGTCATTGATTTGTTCTCTAGAAAGAGTCACCATCTAACCCTAGACATCCCTTGATTAACAATATAAGAAGTTCCATTGAGAGTAGGGTAAAACCCACAGGTGATTGTTTATTTGAAGCAAGTCGTCAGTAAATGAGATTCTTAAGTTGATCTCATAAAGGAAACCATTTAAGTCACTTTATTAGGACTAAAAAATTACATTAATGCATCATTCCAATTTATTGGATGAAGAAAAATTAGATCTTAACCATTAGGTCAAGTTCATATATTAAAACCATCGATTGGAGTATAGGTCTGACCATTACATCAAATGACCCAAGAAACCATTGGTTTAATGCTTCATTGATGCTAAAACTACATGTTTAACAAACCATAGGTTGTGGAGACCTGATCCACTATCAGTAGTGACCATTACGAAACCATAGGTAGTTAGATCAGAACAATATTCATTAATTACCATCAAAATTTAAACTAATATCACCATTGATTCATATCATCATTATGGTACTTAGTTGTTAATCACTAAGTTTCTAATTAGGTCAACACCTGACCTAAGGGGTGAACATCAGTTGAAACCCTTGGTCACCACCATCAGTTGTCATGAAGACAACACCATCGATTGCTGCAATGGTACCACCATTGAGTCATGTGTTTATAGAAGAAATCAACTTTAACCCTAAAATTGATCATTGGTTGATAGGTGTTTAGCACCATCAATTATCAAACCAAACTGTTAAAAGTAATATTATACCTTTGGAATAATATACACATGATCACAGGTTCATCTAGAGCTGAAATCAGAATAGGGAACATTATAAAAATCGAAATCCAATTCAAGCATAGCTTTTTAGTGCATGGATCATCATTTAAAAGCAAGAACATGAGCTAGAAAGCTTATGGTAAGCAATAAACGTGGAGAAAGTTATACAACTTGACTCTAATTAGAATATAAAGTCCCAAATAGAATAAAAATATGAGCAGTTAGGGTAGAAAATCCAATCATAAGTTCTGAACTCGTCCATCTAGCACCTTTCTTCATCAAATGAGCAAACCCTAAGCATAAGGACCAAGAAAGGTAGGGTTTTTGATCTTTAGAGAAATTTCTACCATGGAATAGCAAGGTTATGACCTATAGAAAGCTAGTAGGAAGGATAACAAAGAAATAAATATAGGATGGAAGGGGATTCTTACTCATTTATGTCAAGATCACTAGAAGGAAGCTTTTTAGACCCTAAACGAGAGCAAAACAAAACCCTAGGAGCTTCCACCAAGAAATTCACCTTCTTCTTCTAGCTTGGATAGGTCCTCCACAACTAAACATATAGGGAAATAGGTTCTTAGAAGGAGAGAAGTGGTGGAAAGAAAAACTTTCATTTGGGAACTCAGAAATAGATATATAAAGCTCTAGGATAAGGGAGAGAAGAAGCATGAGGTGTCTAAAAAGCTCTCCATGCATCCATGGCCTTAAACTATTAAGGATATACAAGAAGACACACAAGAAGCCGACCCACCATCCATGGAGACCTTCTTATCCCTCATTTCTTGATTTTGCAAGAAAAGCAAATAAACCATTTGCTTGAGAGATCCTAAAGGCAGCTCATCCATAAAGGGGTAAACCCTAAAATACCCTTGAAGAAAACACCTCCAAACCAAAGTTCAAATAGGCGCCCCACAGATCAACAAGCTCAAGAGTGATGAGAGAACATTGAAACCACATAATGCAAGTGATAAATTGCAATGAAAACCTCTCAATTAGGGAAATTGGAGAAATTTCCAAAATGTGCATAAAATTGCATAACTTGCACAAAACATTTTTCAAATTGGACCAAACTTGAAACATCTGCTTGTCTTATGATTCCAAATCAAATCACAAGGTGATATTATAGTTTTAAGAATCCAATTATGATAATTAAGCATGTTCAACCAATTAAGCAAGGTTAGGGGTCCTACAATCATGGTCGGGTCAAACTAGGGTACCTCAGGCACTCCATCAACCCTCTCCTTCCTCATTGCACGACCTCCATGTGTAGCAACACTACTCTCAACAACATTTTCTTTTATTTCTCCAATAATCTTTTCTTCTCTTCTTCTTCTTCTGCATAAGTAGAAGTTGACATTAATAGACTGGAGGACACTAGAACAGACATAAACCCTAGTCCTATATTACTATAGACTCAGTGAACCTAGAGCTATAATACCAACCAAACTATGATGCCTCGGGCCACATAAAGTGATATTACTCAAATCAAAATGTGGAATTAATGCTAAATCACCAGGTTAATAGAAAACATAGAAAAGTAAAACCATTTGCACATATGCATAAAGGATGTATCTTATCACATATGAGTCCACAAAAGCCACATGACACATCACATATAAAAATGTTATTACATAATATTGTTCACTAGCTCACCAGCCACAACCTGCAGGTATGATAACTTGTCACGTGTATACATGCCATATTTGTACAACAAAGACATAAAGCCAAAACACTATCTCGATATACAACATCTACCAGGCACCTCAAGGACCTAAGTATACAGGGATGACACATAGGACTCTACTACAAAGCACTATCAGTATATCCAACCTTTCAAAGCTACTTATCCTCTTATAGCTCATCCTCAAATGCACGTTCTCTACCTCATCATGAACGACCACATAAAAAGAGTGGAAACCAACGGGGAGAGACCAAACATCCTAGTGAGAGATATAACTCTCCACCAATGTCTATTACAACACATACAACTAAGCAGGTAGATAAATTACTAAACAAATTGAGTGGATACAGCTAAATCATACATATTAAACTTATAAAGCAGATTAAGCAAACTAGGCAGTTACCACTGAGAAGTATAACAACTAATACTCTAAGAAGGAATATGAAGAAAATGTATAATAGTTTATTTATATTACCACATTATAATTCAAGGAATCAGTATGAAGATAAGGCAAGGGGTCATCCAATGTTATTCATATTTGACCCTAAGCAAATGCACTACACGATTGTGTTACGTCTTTTTATTATGCCATGAGGAGATGAGGTATACTACTCATGCTCCAACTGACCACTGCTAAGTTGAAATCAGTTCCATACTAGATCAATGGAAGAACCAGAATCCAATGATCTCTCCACACCCCTTGGTCAGTCTGAGTCCGTCGTAGTGACATATAGAGTCCAACTGCAAAACAACCTAGGCTGCCTTGGTATATAGGCACAACACCAGTGATACTGAGTTATGACTGCAGCCACACTCTTGTCGAGGTATGATTGCAACCATCCTCAAAACATATACTATATAAACATTATATCACATCTTTGAGATTCTGCCTCGACCATTCTCCTACCAAGGTATGACCGCATCCAATCCTATAAAATGCATATACTTAATAGTATTTGACTCTGAGCTTCCACTAAGGAAGAACGCATTTCACCATCCAACAAGTATTGATGCTTCACCATCCATGATTAGGGTTTTACTTGATTAGTTAGTCCAATTGGGCATCCTTTAGCATCAATCAAGTTACAACGTACAAACCCTAAACAAACTTTACAAAGATAAGGGGATAATACAACTTCAAAAAATATGAAACTTATAAGGTGTGAACTTGTCACATCACCACATGATACTTGTAGCATTGCCAATGACAAGGACAAAATCAATGTCAGATCACTATGGGATGCCAATCCCTCAATATTGTCACTGGAAGACACTAGGCAATAAGCCTCTATAGGTCATAAGACCCATCACATCATATACCTTTGTGTCTCATCATTATCTCAACATGCCTCATAAGGCTCATAACCATCATCATAGCATTCACGAGCTATGACATTCATTCAACCTGCAAAGTTAGGATCACACAATTAGGATAGTGAAAATGTAATCACATGCCATTCATCTAATGAACTAAATAAATATAGAATACCCTAAGATTAGGGTTAGGGTTTCAAACACATATCTGTTTGAGTTTCATAACATTATTAAATCACAAAACCCTAGTCTTATCACCTCCCACTTTCTTGGATCATACTAGGATTACAAAATTGTCACTAACTTGGTTAATCAATTATCTAAACAACATTAGGTATCAACCAACCTTTACAGGTACATGTGTAACAACCTTACAATGTCACACATATGTAGAGACCATGCACCATTGTATGCGTACCGACCAACCCTCAAACATGTTTCTTGACCACAACCAAGACAAGTGTCTCAACCACCCTCAAGACAAGTGTCTCGAGCACCATTAAGATAAGTGTGTCAACCACCATCAAGATAAGTGTCTCAACCATCATCAAGATAAGTGTCTCGAACACCATCAAGATAAGTGTCTCAACAAACAAAACAACATGTGTCTCAACAAAAACCAAAGAATATGTCTCGACGAAAACCAAAGCATATGTATCGACCAAAACCAAAGCATATGATTTGACAAAGACAAAAGCATATATTTCGACCAAAACCAAAGCATATGTTTCGACCAAAACTAAAGCATATGTTTCTACCAAGACTAAGTCAAAAGGGTAGTGACCACCAAGGTCAGGCTACCATGAAGGCAAATAACCATCTTCGAAACATGGATGATCCACGATCAAAATAGAAGATTAGCACCAAGGGAAACTCATCAAACCAAAGGAAACAACTCCATACGAAGATGATCACCAAAACCCTAAAACATGTGTTATGGAAGTCACCATGAAAGTGCCTTATATAAGAGAGACAAAACTTACATTCAACACATGCAAGAAAGAACCAAAACTCCATGTTACACTAAGGTACTTGAACCATATGCGTGTTGATGGAAAACCTTGATCAAAGGCAAGAGAAAATCATTCATCTCATAACCATCTCAAAATCAAGTACCAAAGATTAGGGTTTATAGTAAGCAACACGTCACATAGGATTATCATATAGATTTAAAACCTAGATCATGATAATATCATCTACATGTTAAGATCTCATTTTAGAGTTGTAAACAGCAACATGCATGTAAGAAAAGTGTAATAATAGAGAAGGAGAAATGTTATATAACCCGCCATATGTAGAGATCCAAGCTCCAAAATTGAAGGCTCAAAGAGAGAAGAAGATACTCCAACATGGATCAACACTTTGGCCACAAGATCACCTCAAAAAATAAGAACACCATGGTACAAAGAATGCTTAAGAGAAAGGGTGAAAAAACTTAGGCCAAGCAAAGAAGAAAGAAGAGAGCTCCTTCTCACTTGGGTATCATCGTGTCAAAACATAGTCTGTGAACTTTGTGAGGAGAAGATCTTCAAGGTAGCCACCATCACAAAACATGGTCTAATGGATGAGAGGGAGAAGATGGAGGGGTAGGGTTCAAAGGAAAATAGATGCAAAGTTCCAAAACCACTTACCAAGAGAAGGGATCACCAAGAATCACCACAAGGAAGGTGATAAAGATCCAAACCACCACATGCAAGGTTGATCGACCTACAAAGCACCTAGGTCAACCCTTCTCTACTCCTCAAAGCTCCAAGGTCGAACACAAGAGAGGGGAGAAGAAGGAGGGTCGAAAAGATCACTTTCATGAAAGAGAAAGGGGTTATATATTGAAAGGAGAAGGGAAGTAAGGTAGGTGTGAGGTGTCAACACAAGAGAGCACCAAAGGGATACATGTCCATGAAGAAAATAGCCATGAAAGCACTAAACATATGCATGCAAACTATGGTGATAAAATATAGGTGAGGTTTTGAACACATGGGTCACTACCACCCTAGGGTTCGAAACAAATATCAAGGTACCTTGTTTCAACCACTACAAAAGGTCACCAAACCAACAAGGTCGAAACACATCATAAGAAGGCCAACAATCTCGACCAAACCACACCAAGACCTCCATGGTCAAAACAAGCATCGAATATGGAAAGTATTAAGGTAGCAACACACCTCCAAGTGAGATGTTGCAGTCGCAACACACTCCACATGAACTTAAGGTCGATACACATCACCTAGGTCAAAACCTTAGGAAACCCTAGCATCACCACATGATGCCACCTCATCGACCAAGGTCCAACAAGGAACCCCCTAGCATCATTCTCTCTTTCGTGATACTAAAGCACTATGGGCACACTGTACATGTGACTAATTGCAAGATAATCCCTCAATATGGGTAAATTGCAACTTGGTCTAAAACAAGCATACAAAGCTTAAACATCATCAGAACAGGACCAAACTAGAAACATGAGATTATCACAGGTTAGATAAGCATCTCAAAGGATTCCATTTAGGTTCTAAGCATCTTATTAAGCAAACCAAGAATACTCAAGCACTATTATAGGTTAGGGGCCTTACATTACTCATGTAACATAAGAACCTTGCAGCTCTAGTAGGACATGCCTTGAACCTAAAAGATTTGGTTATCTTGTTACTCAAGAAGGAAATGAGTTGGTCATAGATGGTAAACCAACAACCTACCTAGAATTTGTTAAGGGGCCAGGGTGCGAGAATTGGCTTGAGGCCATGAGATCTGAAATGGTTCCATATACACAAATAAGGTATGAACCTTGGTGGATCCATCTAAAGGAGTAAAACCCATAGGGTGTAGGCGGGTCTTCAAGAAGAAGACTGACATAGATGGAAATGTACAAACCTATATAGGCCATTTGGTTGCAAAGTGTTTCAAACAAGTTCAAGGTGTTGACTATGAAAAAATCTTTTCTCCAGTTGACATGGTTAAGTCCATCAAGATCATGCTTGCCATTGTATCTTATTATAACTAAGGAATTTGGTAGATGGATGTTAAAACCAGATTCCTTAATGGGAACCTTATTGAGGATGTGTACATGACACAACCCGAGAGTTTTATAAATCCAATGGAAGCCAATAATTTATGTGATCTACAATAGTCAATCTATGGATTGGAGTAAGCATCTCAGACATGGAATCTTTGATTTGACAAAATAGTCAAAGAGTTGGGCTTTAGTAAAAATAAAGATGAACCATGTTTTTACAATAAGATTAGCAGGAGCATGATTTTATTCCTCATATTGTATGTAGATCACATACTATTGATGGGAAATGACATCCCTCCCTTACAAATAGTAAAAATTTGACTCGAAAATACATTATCTATGAAGGACTTAGTCAAAGAATCATACATCTTAGGAATCAAAATATATAGAGATATATCTAGAAGGCTTTTGGCCTAGGCCAGAGCAAATACATTGACTAAATGCTGAAAAGGTTCAACATGGAGAAATCAAAGAGATGAGACATACTCGTGTATCATGGTGGTAGTATCTCTAGATCTCAATGTTTTAGTTCTTGTGAAGAATGAGAACACATGAGTAAGATTCCATATGCATATGAAATTAAATCTATCATGTATGAAATGGTATCTACTCATCTTCATATCTTGTATGCCTTGAGAATGACAAGCATATATCAGTTAGATCTTAGTGAAAATCCTTGGACTGCCATGAAGAGAATCCTTAAGTACTTAAGAATAACTAAGGATCAGTTTCTTATCTTCAATGCTGAGGAAGAGTTGGTGGTACAGGGTGACCCCGATGCAAGCTTTCAAACGAACAAAGGTAACTTTAGATTGCAATCTAGATTTTTGTCTTTCCTGAACAATAGATTTTTTAACTGGAAGAGTTCCAAGAAAGAAACAGTTGTTAATTCTACAATAGAGGTTGGGTACATTTCTGCCTCCAATGCAACAAAGGAAGTTGTTTGGATTAAGAAGTTTGTCATTAAACTAGGTGTCATTTCAAAGCACTAGCGATGCAATAGAGTTCTATTATAACAAAAAATGGAGCGATTTCACAAGATAAGGAACATAGATCTCATCAATTTTCCAAGCACATACATCAGTGGTTCCATCTCATATAAAAGACCGTACATGAAGGAGATGTGAGGATTTGTAGAGTACCAACTAAAAGGAATGTTAATGACCCCCTAAAGAAAGCACTTTCATAGTGTAAGCATGAAGGTCATGTTAGATCACTTGGGATTAAATTTATGGGTGATTAGATCTAAGTGCAAGTGGGAGTATGTTGGTTTGTATGCCTAGAGATCCAGTCATACATTAATTACAATGCAACATCATGTAATAGATTTGATTAATAATAAAGGAAAGTTTTGTATATATGGTTGCTTATTTATGAGATGATGGTATAATATTATATGTGTCTAAAAGAATGATATTACCCAATGACATATGTCTTCCATTGAGGACATGAACAATGAGATTGTATCTATGGTAAGAGTATATATATTCTTGTTATGTCCCTAGTCATATAGTATTGTGGAAACAATGTAAACATCAACAATACATAAGACTAGAATGTGTGTTGAATGGTGACATAATCTCACTTTTCATGACATATGATATCAAGCCAAACATAGGTACTTGTTAGAGAACAAGTATACCAGACAGACCCACCGTGAGAGTGATACATCGAAACCCATTGAAAGGTAGTCAGAATCAGGTGACATAGTGATAGTGGTGATTGTGGTTGTTAAGACTTGAAGTCACTACAATCATCACATTTCATTCATTGTACTTTGACACCATCCTACATGACTTTGAATAAGGGTTACTATATTGGTGGTGTTTGGGTACGTTGTGACATATGGGGATTGAATGTGAGTTGTGTAGATGGGATTTATCCCTTTTTCTAGAATTGATGTCATGGTCACTTGATAACCAAGGCTTAGAAATGTATGGCCATACTCATCTAAATCAATATATGATATGTGACCTCACATGCATATCAGAAAGTCTACTCTAGTTCAAAGAACATGGATTGAATATTAAGAGGATGATGATTCCATTCATCGAGTTCAAACTGGATATCAGTGATAGAGGAACATTACAATTATGGTAACATTAATCACAGATTGGAGTTTGAAGTTGTTCTCCAACTTTCCAATTACATGGGTAGCAATGATGTGTTTCAAGATATTGATCATTGTTTGTGATGTCATAATCTGGTTATCAACATTAACTGTCAACGTAATTTAAGACCTATAGGGTGACACACATAGGATTCACCAAGAGTAGGAGTTTACTCATGAAGAAGGTTTTTGTATGATGAGGAACCCCTCCCGATGAAGGCTACAATTGGACCCCAACCCAGCCAAGGGTAAACCCCACAACCATTTGCATACTTTGGGGGCACTACCACATGCTCAATACCATGGAGCCTTGTTACACCCCAAGAAGGGAAACATCCAAAGTCGAGCTCGATTCCCTTCATTGGGGATTTCCAATCTACACTGCTGGGCTACTCCCTTACCCCTTATTCATGGATAAGGTTTAACTTGATTAGTAAGTGTTTAGGTAATCAACTTAAACAACGTTGGTTGTCAGTTGACTAATTGGAGTGTCCAATCGACCTCCTAGGAATGTCAGTTGACTGACTGGGAAGTTTAGTCAAGTAATTGGATGATCATAAGATTTGATCAAGGAATTTATGATGATGTTATGATGTTCATTAATCATTGCATTGAAATCTAATACTTTTACAAATAGGAAAACATTTTGATTGACCGACTAGGAGCCTAGTTGATTGTCTGGTGATTCTAGCACTTGAAAACTCAGAAAATTTGTCTCCTCATATCCCCAGGTTTTTGGAAAACCTAACCCATCCAATCCTACATAGGGGAGTACAAGACTCTTAGAATAGACCTTCCCCATCTCAACGTTGTGGTAACGTGAGAGAAAGAGGGATCTTAACCATTAAAGAGAGATATAGAAAAAGGGGATAATGTCGATATTAGCACATTGACAACATAAGGGACTCCTTCTAATTAGTTTCGGAAGAATGACAGGAGTTCTCAGTAGTCTTTGTGGACTACATAGAGGTTTGCATGTTGTCACCATCATGCTAGGAGGATTTCGTCAACTATCATTTAATGTGCTACACCTAGAGGCCATCCCCAGCAACCATCTGGGTGCTACTTGCGAAAGAAGCATATCACTGTAAGGATTATCACTAGACTTGCTCCAAAACCACATATATTCCTTGAAACTATTATTCATGTTCATAGTTATTGATGTGATCCACTATTTTATGGGGAATATGGCAAGAAAGTTTTTTCTTTTAGCTCCCATCTCTGTCTTCGTATTTCCATATACTAATTCCTCCTCGTTGCTGTAAAAACCGGAGGAGGCACTTCCTTTTCTTCCATCCAAGGGACTATCATGCCCAAAACCACCCCGGACATTGTGACTCCATAATTGTGTGATTCTCCTCATAACCCTAACCTCTCTTGCACACTAAAAATGAAAAAAAGCATAACTTCCAAATAGATATATCTCTAATCCTAGATTATATGGTATGATAATATAATGACTCATCACATTAGGGTATACTAATTAGGAGTCTTATGTGTACCTCATATGGTCGTATATATTTCTTCTATCATTTCATGCATGATTTTCACAAAGGGTAAAGGCCCTTTACATATCCTATGTGAGAAGACATGGGATCTAAGGGAGATAAAATTGAAATAGTTAGAATCAAACAACCATAGATATGATACCACCATGTAAGGAGTGGACCAGAGAGAGGATCCACTTCCCAAAAAATAAATAAGACTCATCACCCATATAACAAACATGCACCAATTTTCACTATGGATGGATAACTATTAATTGATCTTTCATAAATACAAATCATAAAGACCAGAGTATAGCATTGGAATAAAATATAATGACCATATAGAATTTTCAAGATAACATAAAATTCCTCAACTTGGGTTTATATGAAGGTAAGAACTTCAAAGTCTAAGAAAATTGAAGTATTTTCTACTTCTAGCCTATTTGTTAAAACTCAACTCCACAAAACAAAGTCATGACCATCACGTCAAATCCTCCATGCCTTTCACCCAAGGGGTCATAAGCCTACCCCACAAAAGAAGACACTTTGAATGTTGTTAGAATAAAAATAGGATATGTAAATAAATATAGATTGAGAAATACTAAGGGAAAAGGACATCCATATACTTAAAAAGTCTTCTTGTAACATCCCAAGAATTTTAGTATAAAATAAAAATGGCCAATAATGCTTAGTCACCAAGTTCATTTTCTATTAATTATGAGAAACCCTAGATTAAGTCTTACATGTGACGATCTAATATTTTTGCACATTAAATTTAATTATGCACATAACTCAATGTGGATTATGCGACAAGGGTATGTGGGGGTTAAATAACAAATTGTCACATAAATGTTCATAATATGCTTTATTAATTAATATATGAGTATGTAATGATATATTAGAAATTTATTTAATTTTGATAACATACCACTTATTAAATAATTACAATGCTTTGATGAAATTGAGTACCTAGAGTTTTGAATCACATTATTCCCTAACTCAATACTAAAATATAATTAGATATTTTCATTCCTCATAGTTTATTTAGAAAGATTGCAAATTTTCCCTAAATTTCAATAACCCTAAATAAGCCAAATAATACTAAGAAGAAAGGAAAATAATCTTATACATATTCACTAGATTAAATACCCATTTAGCTGATAAAGATACTCTAAGTATGAACATTATGCCAAAGTTCAGTGTGTCATGCACTATGGACTCAAGTGATTATTTTGGGTTTTTTAGAACCGTTTGATGGAAATCATTAATAGGAGACTTTGTCTCCTTCCTCGAGCGAGAAGAACATATATGGAAAACAAGACAAGGCCACATTACTCAACCTCTGTATCTTCCCATCTCCCATGACACCCCAAGAAGTTGTCCATTTTGTCTTCGTTTCATACTTTTGATCCTAGAGACACTGGATTTCACATGGTCTTATCCATCATAGTTCTCTACCTAACCTTGAATCTACATCCCACCATTACCTAACCTCTAATGACCATGCACATCTCTCAATTCCTTCAAGCATGGAAACCAAAATCTGAAAACCATCCAAAGACTCATGGAACTGATTTTTTATTGTTGCAGCACCTTTGAGGTCATTGTAGTGTAGAGTCTGGAGCTCATCTTCCACTGCACCCCTCTAGATGTTAGAGGCAATGCCTCAAACCACCAGGACCCCTAATTCAGAAGTGGGTAAAACCCCTTATTCTTTAAGGACCCTTTTAACCTTCTATTTGAGTCCCATTGCAGTAAGCATCATTTCCCCTTATCATTTTTGTTTTAGGAATTTGCAAATCGATAGATGGTTCTCACACTTTTGGTGATGGTTTCACTTTTTCACTCTTTTTTACCTGTATTTGGACTTACCTTAGTCTCCCATATGATAATTCTTTTCCTTGTCTCTGTATATTTGCACATGTAATGATCTCCTCGACTTGTGACATGGTACGAGGTGGTTCTCAAGACTCTGAACAGTATGACACCTTTGCCTTGGGTCTAGAGCTTTAAAAGGCATGTTAGAGTTGTTGATATCATTTTCCATTCATGATCCATCTTCGAATCTTGGTTCTTATCAACTACTTTGAGGTTTTATGTTGTAGTTGTAGTGTTATATTGACCAGAATGATATGGGGGTAATTTACCTAAAGTGCCCCTTCCATGATTTCATGTTGGTCATCTAGATAGGGGACATAATAGTATTTTTCATATTGTCATATGTATACACCTCACTTAGGAAGATCCGGGCCAAGTGTCTAGTTTAGTTAGATCCACATCAATGATAGTGAGACCCCACAGAGAAGTTTTGTTTTATTTGATTATTTGAAATATCGATGTATCTTTTGTTGATTGGGAAGGCCTAAGGAAATTCATATCTTTAACATTCAATGTCATAAAATTATGTAAAAATACTCATTAGAAAGGTATTGAGACAAGGAAGCTCCTAATACCAAGAATAAAACATCACATTCCAACCTACTTCCCCTGTTCTATAAAGAAATCCTAAAACTATAATAATCAAGTGTGATTTACTCATGGTTTGTTACATAAGAGATTTTAGGACTCAAATCACTGATAATGTATCTCTTCAAGATTAGGTGAGTGGGTCATGCACACTGAGAACTCAATTAACGTTTATATTTTCATATTATTCACATATTTATTCATAAAGTCTCATTTAAAGTATTAATACATTGGTATTCAATACATGCTTATGGAAAAATATGCTCATGCTAAGAATTCAATTTTTCTTCTATTTTTATCTTTATGTCTTCATATTGAATATTATATATTACTTCCATGTTAATGAATCATAAAACAAGATAATAATGTTTAATGAGTTAAGAAATCATCTTATGTTAATATAGTCCTCTCAATCATGTTTAAGTGAGCCTTGACCTTGTGAGCTCTATGGGAGTATAATGTGAGCCTTAACTGGTGTTATGAGATCCTTAATCGATGTTATGAGCATTGTGGGTGTATTTAGGGGAGTGAATGTATTAAACAAAGAAAAAATATACTATTTCATGTGTTTGTTCCATTTTACTTAAGTTTCCAAGTAATCATATTAATCATGTTAACTATTATATTTCAAGTTATTTTCATGTCATTTCAAGTAATTAAGTTATTTTTTTTACTACCCTATGCCACTCACATGTGTTATGTTGCTTTGCATGGATGGGTACTAGATATACATAGGTGAGAAGGACAAGAAGTAGAACCAAAGGTGTTTGTTTATGGAAAAGTAGGACGCAGTGAAAGACTATGAGTGCCCTGGTGAAGTGACATTACCCGCACCATCTTTTATTAATTTCTTAAATCAAATTATTTATGTCTAGGATTTTTGGATGATGGCATTACTTGTATTAAGTTTTCCATCTTATCAAAACATTTGGGGATGAGATATGTTTTGTTTCTCTATGTTGGTTAAACTTTTAGTTATTTATTATGCATGATATTCATTGTGTGTGACACCCCATCAATGTCATGAGTCATGAATTGATGCTTCTGCTTATGTGTATGTGTACGTTTAGGGTGTTACACACTTGGTATTAGAGATAAAGGATAATTGGCCACAAGGCACTCTCATGAATCACAATTTGTTAGATGGCCTTATAGACCCACTAGGTTATGACCTAATTATGCTTCTTGGAGTGAGGAAATTAAGTCATGAGGTTAGAATGAATATCCATATACAAGAGGGTTGGTCAGAGGTATCAAATATTGAAAATGAGTATGAGGCTTGAGCTTTACATATGATAGGATATGTAATGGGACATATGTCCATCTAGTATGGATCTTATGTATTAACAATTATATGTAATATGTCCTCCCTTATTCTCAACGGTCAGTGCACACTGATTGAGAGTTCCAGAGGAGATGTAGTTTCAGACTTATTGTGTGCCTCTTCCCTGCTTACAAGTGCATGTGGTTTTGAATATGTGCACTATTTAGTTGATTTAGAGTTGCATAATGATGTCTCACATCATTGGGTATGTGCCTAATCAACACATATTTGGGTATGTCACAAATATGGGTAATATTGGAGATCCAAATTGGATAGTCACCTAAAACATAATATATTAGTTAGTGAAAAACTAATTTTATGCAAAGGTTAGATGTTAAACATGTGTATGCTTATGTTATGATTATCAAAGATGTAAAGAAGAGTAATTTAAGAAATTTATGTTAATCAAATGATTCTCCAAGATAAATGATCACATTAGTAAATGAGCTATTAGGTGAAATGAACTCTTTGAAACAATGAGCTCTTTGGAGTAGTGGGCAATTTTGTGCAAAGTTACATGGAGAACTCACCTTAATTAACTCAGTGAGTAACAAGGTCATGCTAATGATAAAGGTATTCTAGTATTTTTTTCATGGAAGGTGATATAGGCATTGTTTAGTTTTAAAGTTTCATCAGTAGCATATGTGCATGTTACTTTACCTATCATGATAAACACAATAAAGTTATATATGTGAAAGTCATATCAACTACACGTCAGTGTAGAACAATAATAATTAATGAAAATATTAAGGTGTTAGTGTACATATATGTAAAATCCTAAGGTTTTTAGTACCGTGTTAGTGCATGCCAATTTCCAAGATGAAAATTCTTAAGGTGGGTAGAATTGTGACATCCCAATAATTTTAGTCTCAAATAAAAATAGCCAATAATTCTTACTCACAAAGTTAATTTATTTTCTAATTATATAAAACCCTAGAATAAGTCCTACATGTAAAAATCCCATCATTTTGTACATCAAAATCTAATAATGCACACAATATTATTTATGCAATACGGGATATGTGAAGGTTAAATAACAATTTACTGCATTAATGTTCACAATGTGCTCTATTACTTAATATATTATGTATTGATAGATTATAACTTCCTTAAATTTTAATAATGTATCTCCTCTAAAATAATTATTAATGCATTTATCACCCTAGGTACATAATTATGTGAATCACATAATTCTCTAACTCGATCTAAAATATAATTAGATATCTGGGTTCATCATAATTTAGAAAGAATGTAAATTTTCACTAAATTTCACTAATCCTATATATGCCAAGTAATACTAAGAAGAAAGGACAATAATCATAGACATATTAGCCAAATTAAATCCATTTAATTGATAAATCAAGATACATATAAGTATGAGCCATATACCCAAGTTCAACATGTCATGCACTACAGACTCAATTGATTATTACAAGTTCTTTAGAATCATTATATGGGAATCAATAATAGGAGACTTTGTATCCTTCCCCATACAAGAAGTGTAGCAGGAAAAAAGACCCAATGACTTTCCTCAACCTCTATCTCCTCCCATATCCCACGAGAACTTGAGAAGCCAACCATTTCATCTTTGGATCAAACTTCCGATCTTAGACCCAAAATTTCTCATGGTAATATCCATCAGATTTATCTACCCAAACTTGACTCCCCACCTCTGATGGTCATCCACATCTCTCAACTGCTTCAAGCAAGGAATCAGACATGTAAAATACCATCCAAAGACTCATGGAATTTGTTTTCAATTGTTGCAACACCCTTGAGGTCATTACAGTGTAGAGTTTAGAGCTCATCTTTTGTTGAACCTATCTAGAGGTTAGATGCAATGCCTCAGACCATCAGGACCCCTGATTCTAAAGTGGGTCAACCCCCTCATTCTCAAAGGACCCTCTTGGTCCTTCAATTTGATCCCCAGAGTAGTAGTCATCGTCTTACCTGATACGAGTTTACTACACATCAAATGCAATTGTACGTATTAATATAATATAGGCCTTAAGAGGCCCAAATGTTGAACTTAGGGAAATGTTAATCCAGAAACTACTAATAATTGTAATGTGATCAGATAGGCTGATGAAAACTTTGATTGGAGGTTTAATTAACTACGATGTAGAAAACAAATTTGTGCCAGTTATGCCCAAAAAGGTGTGCAAACTAGAAAGCAAAATTCCGTTGCGGTTCTACTTTCCCTAGCCCTAGAGAGGCTAGGTCATCCTCTTCGACGGTGGCTGGCTGGGGGAGGGGGTTTCTAGCCACTGTAAAGTGGCGCCCCACTCCCCCTCAACCTCTTATCACTCGACGTCGGTGGGATTTCTTCTCGGGGAGGTGTGGTCATTTCTCTCCTCTGGTTCCAGCCGTCGACAGTGGAGGCGTTTTATTCTAGACTTTTGAGTCTGGATCTTGAGTGTCTCAGAGGCTTCATGACTCTTGTGAAGCATTCCGGTTTCTAAGCTTGCTTGGTGGCCGATTTTTGGTGCCTTTGGAGACAACAATCTTCTTCTATCCTATTGTTGAATCCTGCTACGATGAGTTTCCTACCCCCTTTCTCCTTTTCTTGTTCTTTGAGAATAGGTTTTTTTGTCTTGTTTTGTCTTTCTCGCTGTTAATTGGCGTTTCTTTCTCTCCTCATAGTAGGTTTCTTTTTCTCAGTTAATTTTGTTGCATAGTTGTATGGAAGCAAGTGTAGAGGTGACTTCCTTTCAAAACACCAGTTTGGTGCAGTTACTCTACCACAGATACATGCCCAAGTTGAAGGTATCCTTCATGGAAAGTTGCATTAGCCAGCGAAATAGAAGAGGGATCTATGCATCATTGTTCTTATCAGATTCCGATATGAGTTTTTGTGGTAGGATGTATCTGTTCTTGACCATTGTGTGGTCTATAAGTTTTTCTTCCTCTTCATGTAGATGATGTATGGCTACTCCGTAATAAAATTAGTCTGTTTATAAAAAAAATTGTAGAAAACAAATCTAAAATTACTAGTTTTTTTATCTCAATTGGAGTGAATTCTTGATGATTACGATTTCACCTCAGTTAACATTGCAATTAACATCATAACATAAATAAACATTGCTCCTAACCCTAAACTAAGAGACCTATAGCAAGAATTACTCGTTCTCACAGTGTAATTCACTACTTAATCTAATACCAATCCCACTCTCGTAATGTTCATGTTATTAGTTAGGTGTTTTATCGAAGACTCTGGGTAATCTCTTCACATTTGTAAGCCTCCTTTCTCAAAGGGCGATATAAAACATGTACTTCTATGAATTTCCAAAATTTAATCCCTTTTTCAAAGCAATTAAAGATCTAGTTATCTACATATGGTGATCAAGCATGGATAGTCCATGATGTTTTCATAGAAATAAGTTCAAAAATTAAGATAAATAGATATATTAATGCATAAAAGTCAATTATAATGCATAATTGAGCTACTCATGGGTCCTAAGGAACAAGGAGTTTAGCCATGCATGATTTCCATTGTCAAATACATGAGATAGAAGAAGAAAATGTGGGGAACATTAGAAAACTAAGAGAACCCTTAAAGAAGATGGTTCAGTTGACCCCCTCCGATGAATGTGATAATTTTCTACCTTCCAGATGCAAATCCATCCACAGGAGGTGCTTGAATCGTACCACGTGGCTTTCTTCTCGGCTTTCTCATCTCCTTGCCATCAGTTGTCGTCAAACAGAATAGAATGATATTATTAGGTCTAGATGAAATCCCCCTTAGTCATAGAAGTGACTTAGGTGTCATTAATTGCCAGCCATAAGATTAAACTTAATTTTTAGATCTACTTGATCCCATCATGTTGGTACTACTGATTGGGTGTCAGTACTACCAATGCCTTCGATAGTTGTAGTCACATATTAGGTTTTCAGTACTATCGAGTTGATGTCAGTAGTACCAAGACTTTTTGTTAAATTCTAAAGCATACCTATAAGGTCGGTAGTATCGACTTCTAGGTCAGTACTACCAAGATTTCCCGATTTCAACATGCTCCCAATTGAGCAAGTATCGGTACCACTTACAACAAAGTCGATAGTACCGAGCTATGTAGATTCTTTTAAATTTACATGAAATCCACAAAAACCAAACATAAGCTCTTCAATAATATTAAATCATTCGGGAACATTAAAATTACCTTTATTTGATACAATTAAGTATCACAGGATAATGATAGTAAATAATGCACAAATTAATATGAAAATGAACAATTAGTGCACATAAACCAATAATAAATAGCCTATGAAAACTAAAATTATCTGGTTCATCAAATTCCCATAAGCTTAAATGTTTCTCATCCTCGAGCAACACACCCGCAGATTTGTTTGAGATGATTCAACAAAAGGACATAAAATATGAATTTCATTTCTCAACTATCCCCACTCGACAGTCCCAAACTGGCCTTCTTGAACAATCAACTACTCTCAAGTGACCAAAAATATCCATAAAAGATGTCCACCCTTTGATCAGTGAACATTATCAAGAGATAAGTTAATATCATAGTTAGTTTGGCATTCTCTTGGTGAATTATGTGATTCCCTAACTACATTGCTCTTCCCAAACTGCCAACTACTTGGAAGTAGTTCTCCTTATAAGAACAAATGAAGAGAATAATCATTTAAGTGGCCTACTGATAAGATAAATGGATGCAAGAAATGGGTTTCTAATGAAGAATCACAAGTAACATCTGAATTATTTATGCAAACATAAAACATTATGAACCTATATGGTGAAGATAATGAAAAATACATGAATCCTAATGCTTAATATCACGGGCAAAATGATGCATGTATTGAGAATCTCATCAACTGGATGAGAGTGAAGTACATAAGAGAATACATCATGTGAATGTTTCCATCTCTTTGTGAAGAGTTTAGGGCATCATTTCTCTCTCTTTATTTCAAAACATTTTTCTCATTGGCCCATTATTTTAGCATGACCGTAAGTTATGCTTGGGCTTCATTAACATATCTCATTCATTTTTTTTCTTTTTGATTTTTTTTTAAGATTATGGATGTGCATCCCTACATTCTCATTTTAGAGGAGAAAAAGTGTAACCATATGGTATAAAAATGAATCACAAAAAATGCATGCAATCTACTTGGAATTGTTATGCAACTAGATTAATATGCACAAAAATTGTTTATGAATATTTTTTTTCATTTTGTAGCTAATGCAATAAAAGAGAAACTAACTATCATGTCACCTATTATGCCACATAATGCAAATAAGAGGAAATAATTCGAATTACTTGATCATCTTAAGATGGATAGTCAAAATGAATGCAAAATGGATGCAATCACATAATTAGAGACAATGCCTTTCATGGACTAATATGGATCCCTCTCTAATGACCTGTGAATAGGGTAACCTTAGGGCTTCTTTTTTAAAATTTCAATTTGAGATCTAATTAATTGTTTGATCAATTTAAGCTCAAACCCTATCTTCAAGTCTTCAGTCTTCAAGGGATTACCTATCTTTCTTGAGCGATTGCCTTGACTATCTCCTTCACTTGGAGATCTGGAACACCTTTCCTTCTTCAACCTTGAAGAACAACAACCTCTTCTCCTTCACTCAAAGAAGATCTTCAACCTTTTCTTTGATAGGAAAGAGGGTAGGAAGATGGTGGAGGAGAGATTTACATCAATACATGGAGCAACTCTCTTACAAAGGAACCTATCTCACTCATACTCATAAATTTGACTTGAAGGTAGAGAGAGAAAGGGGCTCAAAGGGTTAGAACACTCTCAACTAGGCTAGGACCAAGCTTGTAATGAATGAGCAACATTGGAATGAACTCCAAGAGGTCCTATTTATAGTTGAGGGTGCCCCTTTAATTTGTGGGACACTTATACAAAATTTAGCCATTTTTCTCAAAGAAATGACTCTATTTTTGCTCAAAATACACACCAATGGTCACAATCACTTTTTTTGCAAATTCTTTACAGTGCAATCGGTCAAGTTTCAATAAAGGTAACTCAACCAATAGAGTAAAAGACAAAGCTGATATTCAAATCATCAGTTGAGTTTATCCTAGGGAAACTCTACTGACCAATGAAGATCAAATTGGCTGGGTACTCGATCGGTCGAGTTCTGTGAACACAACTCGACCGATGCTATCTTCGGAAACTTGATCTAGGAGGATCGATCAAGTTTGCAACTCGACCGATTGACTACCTGTGGTCAATTTTCTAAAGTGCATCTAAAGTGATTAAAATTTGGTGTTTAATGTCCCAATCAATTTTCTCAACTAAGTTACAAGCCAATTCATCATTATAAGTGATTACAAAAATGTTCTAAGGTCATTTACATAGATTTCCAAAAATTGCACTCTTGTCGCCCTTTTGACTTGAACTTGAGCCAATCTAGGGCTTTTGATTTTTATCCTTTTATTGTACCTGACATCTGAAATCAATCTTTAATACACATATTAGATACATATGAATGGAATGGTTAAGTTATTATTAAAATATGGATAATGTATAACCTCTAGGTCAACATTCTCCCCCTTTTTGACAATGACAAACCATTCCTCAAACATATTGAAAAGGATATAGAAGTTATACCTTTGCCTTGTGAATTAAGGGGATTCATGATGTGAACAATGTGAATTGCTCCCCCTCAATCTATGCTTCTTCTAACCTACATGGTTAGTCTATCTACACATAGCAGTCATAGCATATATGCACTGTGGTCCTTTTGCATGTCACATGATAAAATAGTAAATGAACAAGAAAAGGATATCATAAAATAAGCAATAGTATAACAACGAATAAAAATATTATTGAGTTTCAAACTAGTGAAATATCTCTCCCCCTTTTGACATTATCAAAAAGTAGGGGGGTAGAAGAGCATAAAACTTGATCTTCTCCAAAACACAATCAACCTGATATACATATAAGTAATCTCATATCATATGGCAAACAGAGACGAAAGCAACATACAGTCTCATTCATAATGAAAATATGGTGAAAGATGGCACCAAAGAATAAGATATATCAGAGTAAATAGCAAGAGTGCACATCACATATATTACAGCTCGAATGCATGTTCTCATAAAAACAACTACAAGGAAGAAGCGATGAAAATAGAAGATAAAATAGTACAACTCAGATAAATGTGCCCAGATGTTTCATTTACAAAATAGCCTAGAAAGATGTATATGATCAGCATGCTAGACTAAAAACTAAGAAACAAGCTAGACATCTAAACTATCTATATCAATGACGTCATCATCATCGGCTCCTGGCTCATTGTCCTCGTCTCCATCAGAAGGTGCAGCAGTAGTGCCTTCATCACCAGATCCAGCACCATCACCATCATCTGAAGCATCCTCACCATCACCGCCATCATCATCATTATCCTCAACATAATCACCCTGGTCAGGCATCCCCTCATCAGCAGGAGGACCGAACATCCGACTGGGCCAATGAGCATTCTGCTCAGCCCACGACATACCAAGAGTGTGGAGCTCATTGGCCTGCGGATAGGACAGAGCAGAGTCACTAAGGCTGGCAAGCAAGGTGACCAGGGGGCCAGTAGGAAATAGGAGGTAGGTAGGGACGGAGCTACCAATAGCAAAGGGTGGAGGCGGAGGAGCAGCAGCGGAAGGCTCAGGAGAAGGGTAGTAATGATTGTATGAATATGGAGCATAACCACTACCTGGATATGGCTAGTAGGTGGGGTAGGGGTGAGTATAGGATAGGTTCATGGTAGACATGATAGAACACAAATCCTGATGTAGGTGGTCCTGAACCTGTTGGTTGTATGCTTGTTGGTGCATCATGTAGCCCATAAGGGTTTCATTTGATACACGGAATGAAGCATGACTAGGTCTAGGAGGAGGATGAGGAGGTGGAGCTTGGGCTGAGGAGGTAGGGGCTGTAGAGGCTAAGGCAGAGGGAGAAGCACCAGGGGTAGAGGAGGCAAACACAGACACAAAATTTTGAATTGTGGTCTCACTGATACAAACACCCTTTGTGGCTACTTTGTAATGGAAGTCATAAAAGAGAGATTTCTCAGTGGCGAACTGGAATAAACCACAAATCAGGGTTGGGTAGGGAGGGTGGGTGCCTTTAGTGTTCTTTCCAGTGTCAAAGCAGGTCATGTGGTGTAGATTGTATCTGGCCCACTTGACATTGATGTTCTCTAAGATGCAATACATAATGACAGCAGTGTTCTCTACAATATCTATTTGATTTTTCTTCAGATGAATATTGCAGTTGATCACTAGTGCCAGAATGCGCTTCCTAAGGTCAAGGGAGGATGAAGGTAGGGTTGACTTCTTATTATATGGAACATCAGGTTTCTTTAAGTAACAATGAAAATCAGGTAAAGTCAATTCATTTTGCTTGTAGAACCCTTTCGGGTCCATAAGATCGAAATACTCTCCATAATCCTTGTGCCAAATATCATTCTCCTCATCTCCGGAAAAGAAGACATTTAATATATCCTCAAAGATTTGGAATCACTTACCGATGATCATCTATGTGAGGATTACTTGAGTCTTTGGTGGGGGAATGAGGGAGTCATAGTTCCAACACAAATTAGTGTAGAACTCGTGGACTACTTTAGTGCTTGACATGGAATTATTAAAGCAATCATGTTTGACGACCAGGGTGGAAAGATGGTGGATGGCTAGAAACCTAGCAACCTAGTCTATGACCGCTTGACGCCTAGGACTAGGCTCAAACAAGGCGCGAAAAGGAAAAGGACTCCTAGGAAGAAGATCCTTATACCTATTAACAGCCTCAATCGAGATAAACAAGGTATCGTCGAAGGGAATCAAGTGATTTGATGAGGAAGATGAAGGTGCATTGCTTGGAGCAGGTCATTTTCTCCTTTGGCAGGCCATGGAGGTGAAAAAAGAGAAAGAAAATGAACAAACACATAAAGCAAACCTCAAAAACCACCTACAAACCACCAAGGAGCGCCTGAGAAGGTCTAGGTCGAGCTATCTAGGTCGAGATATGGCTAGGATAGGGAGGATTAGGGCTGGGGGTGAGATCTTAGGGCTAGAAGAAGAGGATTTGGTCGTCTATTTTCTAGTTGAGAGGGAGAATAGTTGGTTGAACCTAACTTAAATTTACTTCAGCCTGCAGATCGATCGAGTTTTGAGAGTCGGAAACGCGATTGATTGGTCCTCTGAAGAACAACTCTCGGCCACTGATCATCAACCTAACCTAAAATCACAAACTTAATTTCTAGCTATATACATGCTAATTAAATTCATGTTTTGAGTCTACTATGTACATTGAACATACTTAGGCACATATCACTTATCATTGGGTGCTATTTTGCGATAAAGCCAAGAATGTAGAGAAAACCAAAAAACAAGTGAAACTAAGCATGTCAACAAGAAAGTTAAGCACATTTTAAGCATATATAGGCAAATAATGTGAGGAAAGCATGATCACAACATATAGGATAGAAACAACCATCTAGATCACATATCAACATCATCCAAAGCAGCAATGAGTAGTTTTGATCTAATAAAGTTAAATTTCTCTCTAGCTAGAGTTTTAGTGAAAATGTCTGCCAACTGATTTTTTGTGTCCACATGCATGATATAGATATCCTTCTTGGCAATGTGATCACGAAGAAAATGATGGCAAACCTCTATATGTTTAGCTCTACTATGCAATATAGGATTATAAGAGATTTTGATTGCACTAGTATTATCACAATAGATAGGAGAAGCATCAAAATGTATGTTAAAATCTTGGAGAATTTGCTTCATCCATAGGACATGGGCACAACAACTCTCGGCTGCAATGTATTCAGCCTCGGTAGTTGATAATGCCACGATGCTCTGTTTCTTGGAAAACCAAGACACCAAACATGGTCCTAGAAGGAAGCAAGTTCCACTTCTGCACTTTCTATCAACCAAACAACCCACGTAATCTGCATCACTATATGCCACAAGAGTAAAGTCCCTTGACTTAGGATACCCTAGTCAAAAATTTTGAGTTTTGGCTAAGTACCTCAAAATCCTCTTAACGACAATAAGATGCAATTTCCTAGGGCTAGATTGAAAGCGAGCACACAAGCCAACACTAAACATAATATCAGGCCTAGAGGAAGTTAAATAAAGTAAACTTCCAATCATACCTCTATAGAGCTTCTCATCTACCTTCTCACCTTCTTCATCTCTATCAAGTTTGGCGGTATTGGAAATGGGTGTATCCATCGACTTCATGTTCTCCATCCCAAAGTGTTTGAGTAGTTCATTGGTGTACTTGCCTTGGTTGGTGAAGTTTCCTTCTTTTGTTTGCTTGATTTGAAAGTCGAGGAAGAAAGTCAACTCACCCATCATGCTCATCTCGAACTCACTCTGCATAAGAGAACTAAATCCTTACAAAGATCAAGATCAGTCCCGCCAAAAATGACATCATCCACATAAATTTGAATTATAAGAAAATTGCTAGAAGTGTGTTTTAGAAATAAGGTAGAATCAACTTTGCCCATGACATACCCATTATCTAACAAAAAGTTCTTTAATTTCTCATACCAAGCTCGAGGTGCTTGTTTGAGTCCATAGAGAGCTTTTTGTAACAAATAAACATGATTGGGTAACTTGTCATTTTCAAAGCCCAGAGATTGAGCAACAAATACTTCCTCCTCGATTGTACCATTCAAAAACACAATTTTAACGTCCATTTGATATATCAAGAAATGTTTGTTACTAGAAAAAGCAAGTAGAGTTCTAATAGATTCAAGTCTAGGAACAGGAGCATAAGTTTCATCAAAGTCAATACTTTCCTATTGATTGTAACCTTGTGCCACTAACCTTGCTTTGTTCCTTACCACTTTGCCTTGTTCATCAAGTTTGTTGCGGTAGACCCACTTGGTGCCAATAATGTTTCTATCACTTGGTCTTGGCACTAGAGTCCACACACGATTCTTCTCGAATTGCTCTAATTCCTCTTACATGGCTAGTATCCACTCATCATCACCAAGAGCTTCTTTGATGTTCTTTGGCTCCAGCTGTGAGATGAAGGCATTGTCTGCTTGTTCTTTGTTGTAGGCAGCTCGTGTCTTCACTCTCTCAAATGGGTTTCCAATGATCATCTCTTTAGGATGCTTCTTTGCAAAGCGAGGAGTAGGATCCTTCTTTTCTTCATCTTCTGCTTCTATCACCTGCTTACCTTTTTTTTTCGAGAAGTCAGAGGGTATTCTTATTCATCTCGCCCCTCTCGTGCAAGCTAAATCAACTGGGATAATACAATTAGACATACTAGGAACTGAAATAAATTTGGTAGTACTACTAACATTACAAGCATCTAAATTGACTAAATCAACAAGATGATTAGGTGGCCTCCTATAGTAATAAGAGCCACTGGTGTTTTTAATGTGAAACTTTGCCAGCTGGTCCGCAACCTTGTTCCCCTCTCTTTTTGTATGTGACCAGGACCATCCCGGCTTTACCATTATTTTTGCAGTTGTAACCCACCTGGCAAGTTTTGGAAAATTTGTCTCCTTTCCTTCCATGGCTTCGTTGGCAAGAAGAGAATCAGTTTCAATGGTAATTCTATCGCTGTTCAGTTGATTTCCGACCTCTATAGCCAACTCGATCACCCGAACCTCAGCTTCTAGGGCACTCTCTACCTTAATGGTTCTCCCCCAACCCCCGCGCCAGGCCCCATCCGCATCGCGGCAGATGGCCACAATGGTAGACTTTTTGGTGGCTCCATGAAACGAGGCATCGGTGTTTATCTTCAGCGTTCCTTGCTATGGCTTAGTCCAGTGTACAGTAGCTCTGTCTCTCTTTATTACCTGCTTGTTATCAGCCTTAGTCTTAATGCTTAGTAACACTTCTTTATCAATTAAGGATTTCATGTGAATAGTAGTGAGCTGCTTCTTCTCAAACAGTTGCATGTTCCTGTGTTTCCACATCTGCCAGCAGCCTACAGCGAACCTTATACTCTGAGTAACGGGCGTCAACAGGTTGTTATGGAGCCAATTCCCAATATTGGTTTCGCTGAAGAAGGGACGCCACTGGTCCTGAGCAAGAACAACCTTCCACACACTCTTCACATGATTGCAATCCCTCATGGTCCTGCTTACCTTTGTTGTTGATGTTGAGGTCTTTCAAGATAGGAATCAAGTCATCTGCAACATCATTATCAACAACATGCTTGCCAACAACATGGTTAGTTTCAATAAACTTAACATTAATAGATTCTTCAATTTTAGACAATTCAATATTGAAAACTCTATAAGCCCTGCATGTAGTGCTATAGCCTAGGAAGAAAGCCTTGTAAGATTTCAGATCAAACTTGTCGAGAGAATCCTTTGTGTTTAAAACAAAACAAGGAAATCTGAAAACATGAAAGAAATCAATGTATGGCTTTCTACCACACCATACCTCATAGGGGGTTTTCTTCAAAGAAGGATGTGTAAAAACTCAGTTTTGCACAAAATAGGCGGTACTAATGGATTCAGCCCAAAACTTCTTAGGAATGCCATATTCAAGAAGCATTGTCCTCTCTATCTCTTGAAGCGACCTATTCTTCCTCTCTACTACCCTATTTTGTTGAGGCATACGAGGAGAAGAGAAATTGTGTGAGTAACCAGATTCTTCACAAAAATGCTCAAAAAGATCATTTTCAAATTCTCCCCCTTGGTCTCTTCAGATAGAAACAATCCGGCAAAAAGCTTCATTTTCAACCCGTTTACAAAATCTCAAGAAAACATCAAGAGTATCACTTTTCAAAATGATAAAGAAGGTCCAAGTATATCGAGAGAAATCATCAACAATATCAAGACAATACTTAGAACCACAAAGCGTTTGCATTCTCATTGGTCTGAATAGATCAATATGAAGAAGCTCAAGAGATCTTTTGGTACTCATGACTCCTTTGGATTTGAAGGAGGATTTGGTTTGTTTGCCTTGTGTACAAGGTTGGCATTCCTCATCCTTTTCAAAATCCAAATTGGGAAGTCCTCAAACTAAATCCTTTTTTCTCAACTTCTTCATTTGATGCATATTCACATTACCCAAACAACGATGCCAAAGAGAAATATCATTTTTATCCACTACCAAGAATCTATCAAGTACGGGCTTAAGAGCATCAAGAAAAATAACATAAAGATTACCATTTCTAGTTCCCTTATATATGACATTGTAAGTGATGGAATGTAGAAGCAAACATTCTAAAGATGTAAACAACACAAGATATCCATTATCACACAGTTGGCTTAGACTAATCAAATTGTGATGTAGGCCATCAACAAGCAAAACATTCTTCATACATAGCTCATTGCCTACGTCACCCTCACCTATGACCTTACCCTTCATGTTGTCCCCGAAGGTCACCGATCCTCCTTTCTTTTTCATGAATTTGTTGAAATGGCTGAATTCACCTATCATATGTTTTGAGCAGCCACTATCAACAATCCATCTCTTTTTAACCTACAAGAAAGAAGGATGTCAGTACTCAACTCAAACTTTGGGATCCGGGGTTAGCTTAGGGACCCATTTCATCTTTGGGTTGGTCCCCTTGGGCTTGTAAGGACAATAAGTGGAGTAATGATCATCACATTTACAATGAATACATACCATAGGGTTCTTAGAGCTGGATGTCTCTCCATGGAGGATGGGAGGTTCCACACTCTTCTTCTTACCCTTATTCTTGCTCTTGATCTAACCTTTGGGAGCAGTCCCATCATATCCTAAACCACTAGTACCAATTTATTTGGTAGAGTGTTCTACAGAAGCATTGAGGGATTTCTTTCCCATAAGAAACTTTTGCAAAGAAGATCTTAACTTGGCATTATCATCACTAAGGTTAATAATAGTAGTAGATAGACTAGCAAGATCATATCTAGCATGTAATAGATTGGCCTCTAAATAGTGGGCTTTAGTATGAAAGGAATCACTTTCTAAAGCTATGCTAGCAACTTCATTACTTTACAAAATAGGTCTAGAAGATAGATCATTAACTTGAGCAAGTAACTTAGCATTTTCAGATTTAAGAAACAAAATTTCCTTTTGATAAACATGAATCTCTTACTTCCTAGCATCATCAATAAGAGTTAGTTCTACATTTTTAGTTTTAATAATATCTAACTCATCTTGGCATCTGTGATTGTCTTCATTAAGATCTGCAATAGTCTTAAGATAGACCCCATTCTCAACCTCTACTCCATTATGTTGAAGCTCAAGGTCAAGAAATTACCCTTGCAAAGAATCTATGCTATCAAGGAGCAGTTTTTCATTTTTATCATGAATCTCAATTTTAGCATAAAAATCATTTACTATCATGCCTAGTCTTTTCCTTTTCGATTTGCATTTAGTAAAGGATGACCAAAAATCATTTAGTATATCAATAAGAGTTTCCTTAGATAGCTCATGCAAATTGACATTACTTACCTCACTTACCTCACTCACCTCACCTACATCTTCACTAGTAGAGGCCATGAGGGCAAGGTGGCATTCTTCATCTTCAGATCTTGAGGAAGACTCCTCCCAAGATGCATGAGTTTCATCTTTGTATCTTCTTTCTTTCTTTTCTTTCCTCTTGTACTTGCCTTCTCTCTTGTACTCCTTGTCTTTCTTGTGGCTGCTCTTGTGATGGCTCTTTTTGGCCTTTGGGCAGTCACTCTTGTAATGGCTTTTTTGGCCACACTCATAGCATCTCGGAGTTGATGAAGAAGGATTCCCCTTGAAGTGCTTGCCCTTGGAGTAGTTTTCTTCATGCTCATTTGGCCCTTCATCTTCACTTGAGGAAGGAGTAGGGGACTTTAGAGCTAGTTGTTGTTGCCGCATCATTTCTTCAATTTGGGCTTTGAAGGCTGTGTCCTTTATCTTCTTAGACTCCTTCTCTTCTCTTTTCTCTTCCTCTTCTTGCTTATCAAGCCTAGGTTCATGGGCTTGAAGGTTACCAACCAGCTCCTCGTTTGATAACTCACTTACCTTGCACCTCTTCAATGGATATAACCTTGGGCCCAGATCTTGGAGTTGATAGTGCCTTTGTCCATCACACTCCTAAGGGATGCCAATTCATTGATGATCACATTGAGCCTAGTGTACATATCAGCCACTCTCTCATTCTTACCCATCTTGAAGTTATCAAGTAGTCCACCAAGCATGTAGATCTTGGCTTCCTTTACTTGCTCTGTACCTTCATACGTGACACATAGCTTGTTCCAAATTTCATGTGCAGTGTCCCAAGAAGATATCTGGTTGAACTCAGATGGAGTGAGGGTTGCGTAGATGATGCTCACTGCCTTTGAATTGAGTTGAGCTTACTTCATTTGTGCTTCAGTCCATGTGGAGATTTCTCCTTTTGGGTCTTCATACTTGAGGTGCACCACTTTCCACATCTCATAGCTCACACCTTGAAGGTAGAACTACATTCTTCTCTTCCGATATAGGAAGTTGGTGTCGTCAAAATATCGGAGGTCTCATGGAGAATCTCCCTTCTAGGTTGAGGGATCCAAAAGACAAATTGCCCATCTTCTCCTACTTGTTGAAGTATCTTGGAGAAGACCTTCTCTGATACCACTTGTTGGATCAATGGCTCTAGAGGGGGGGTGAATAGAGCTTCACAATTCTCACAAAAAGGATTAGACCACCAAATTATAGTAAGTATAGAAACTTAAACAAACAACAAATTTGATGTCTTAGCTAGCAAGCACAGCAAGGATGAGAGACAAGGAAGAGAAAGCACTTGCACAGGTGGTTTAGAGTGGTTCCACATCCTAACTAGGAGCAATGTCAGTCCACTACCTAGAGGTGGTTAATCTCTAGGATTTGCAATCTTGGTTCTCTTATATTCCATCATAAGATTACAAGACACAACAACCACACATCTAAGGGCTTAGTACCTCAAGCAAAGATCTTTAACCTATAGAAGGAGCTTACCCACTTGAACCATGGAGTCTTCAGACATCAACATGGACTTACCCACTCTTTCTTCAAGTCTTCAGCCTTCAATTGATTACCTATCTTTCTTGAGTGCTTGCCTTGACTATCTCCTTTACTTGGAGATCTGGAACACATTGCCTTCTTAAACCTTGAAGAAAAGCAACCTCTTCTCCTTCACTCAGAGAAGATCTTCAACCTTTTCTTTGATGGGAAAGAGGGTAGGAAGATGGTGGAGGAGAGCTTTACATCAATACATGGAGAAGCACTACTACAGAAATGGCTTATAAAGTCACTTTTCAAGGTGTCGGTTGTATACATAAACCGACCCCTAAACTCTACAGTGTCAGTTGATAACATAAACCGACATCCAATCTATGAAGGTCGACCAGACATGGGTACCGCTTTTATTAAGTGTCGGTTAATTAATAAAAAACCGACACCTAAAATCAACCGCGAAAAATTCCAGTGAAAAAATTCTAGCGAAAAAATTACCTCCAAAATTTGACATATGGCGTCGGTTCATAATTGAATAACCGACGACTAAAGGTTATTCACGGGACAGGAATAGTTGTCGATTATCTTTTAGTTAAAAACCGACGACTATAATCTAGTATAGGCGTTGGTTGTTGGAAAAGAACCGACACTTTTGGTTTAGTTGTTGGTTATTTTGAATAACTGACGCTTATTGTCAACTTAATAGATCACCAGCGCGAGCGACTCTTCCCCTTTCCCTTTTTCATTCCCGATTTCAGTTAGGTCCGGAGATTTTCTTGCTCGCCCCCGCCGGTCGTTGCTTCATGCTCACGCCCGCCGTGCTCCTGCTCCTGCTCCTGCCCTCGCCGCTGCTCCGTGCTCACCGGCGGCCGTGCTCCTACTCCTGTCCTCTGTGCTCACCGGCGGCCATGCTCCTGCTTCGTGCCCTCGCCACTGCTCCGTGCCCTCGCCGCCGCTCCTGCTGCTCTCCCTTCCGCCGCCGCTCCTCTCCTTACTCCGGCCGCTGCTCTCCTCTGCCCTCAAGGTATGCCCGCCCTGCCTTCTTCCTTCTTCCTCTGCTCTGGCGGCTGCTTGGGCGGTGCCAAGGCAACCACGGCCTTCTTCCTTCTTCCTCTGCTCCTCCCTGCTCTTCTTCTTTCTTCTCCCTCTCCTTACCAACAGCAACCACAGCCGTGTGGGCTGGCACGGCCGTGATTGTGTTGGCCGACCACACGGTCGTGCTACCCAGGCTGCTGCTGGGCATTTTTTTTTTAAGTTATTTACTTATTGGTAACTTGATAAATAACTCATATACACTGATCTATGGCAATGCCTTAGTTGATCACTCTTTATATTAGAGCTGCAAGCCTGTAACATTAAGTAATTTTTGAAAGTAAAATAATTATTGACTGTAATATATTGAACTTATATACAATACATGTTCTATGATAAGCCTTAGTTAATTTAATATGCATACTTTGTATGTAAGACATAGTAATCGGGTACTGCTGTATATCTAAGTAAATTACATGTAACTAATCATGACATAGATTTTAGAATGCATACTTTGGTTAAATGTACTGCTGTAATTTTTTATCAAGTGATGATATGTAAATGTAGCACATGTGACATGCTTTGAATGACCCGTTCTTGGTGAGAATCCTAATCACCCTTCTTTCTTAATGATGAATTGTAATACACACATGTGGCATGCTTTGAATGACAACAAGGATTTTAGGTATAAGAATGACAACACATTATTTGTTGGCCTAGAAACCCGTCCAAGATTTACTCATTAGGAGTAAATCTTGGATAGTCCCCGGTTTGGGACTATTCTTGAACACCTAATCTCGCTTAGGATGTAAGTGTATAATGTTTATTGGGTTTTCAAGAAAATTTTGGAAGCATTTCCCCATTTGTTCTCTAAGTACATATGTACTTGGAGAACAGCGGGGAAATGCTGCCGAAATTTTCTTGAAAACCCAATACACATTATACACTTACTAGTGAGATTAGGTGTTCAATAATGGGATAGGTGGTACACATTTATTATATATAATAATGACATCACATGTATTTTTTAACCCTAGACCCTAATCTTGTTGTAATATATACTTGTTTTCTCTTTGATCATAGAATGGATAGATCATGGATGTCCATTCGCAATCGCTGCTCCCCAAAGTTTATTTCTAGTCTTGACCAGTTTATTAGATTTGCCGAGGAACATAGGAAACAACCTGGAGATAGGTTCTACTGTCCATGTAGGCATTACGGTAACAACTTGAAAGTCAACACTGGTGAAGAAATCAAAAGTCATGTCATGTCCAACGAGATTATACAAGGCTATACAGAATGACACTGGCATGGAGAGATTTCAATCCCGAAACCAGTGGATGTCGATAGCAGTGCTTGTGTGGAAGAAGAAATTTCCTACGATGATGTAGATGTGAATGAACCAGTTCCAGTAGACATCGTTGATGCGATGTTGAATAGTTGTGGGGTAGAGCACACTGATCCACCTCCCATTTTTAGAAACATTGTGCATGATGCTGAGATGTCGTTATACACAGGTTGTACTAAGTTTACGAAGCTTAACGATGTGTTGAGATTGTATAAGCTGAAAGCTAACAATAGATGGAGCGACAAAAGCTTCACGTCATTGTTGTCTTTGTTGAAAGAAATGCTTCCTGAAGGAAACGAGCTGCCAATCTCAACATACCCGGTAAAGAAATTGTTGTGCCCAATGAGAATGGATGCCAAGAAGATACACGCATGCCTGAATGATTATGTATTATTTCAAAAGTACTATGCGGATTTGAAAGATTGTCTAAAATGTGGTGCATCACGGTATAAATTGACGACTTCGGGGGAGTCCAAAACTGGTTCTCCTGCCAAGGTGTTGTGGTATCTACCTATAATATCACGGTTTCAACGCTTGTTTGCCAATCCGATAGATGCGAAGAATTTGAGGTGGCATGCAGATGTTAATAAAAGTAATGATGGGATCCTACGACATGCGTCTGGTTCCCCACAGTGGAAGAAGATTGATCTATTGTACCCTGAATTTGGTGAAGAAGTCAGGAATCTAAGACTTGGGCTTTGTACAGACGGGATGAATCCATACGGGACATTGAGCAGCCAACATAGCACTTGGCCAGTCATGCTTGTTATATACAATCTTCCTCCCTAGCTGTGTATGAAAAATAAGTATGTAATGTTGTCGTTGTTGATATCGGGCCCTAAACAACCTAGAAATGACATCGATGTTTATCTTGAACCTCTGATTGATGACTTAAAGAAACTCTGGGGTGAAGGTGTGATGACCTATGATGCTTCACGAAGAGAGACATTTCATTTGCATGCTATGTTGTTTTGCACTATTAATGATTTTCCAGCATATGGGAATTTGTTTGGATATAGTGTCAAAGGAGCTAAAGCGTGTCCTATATGTGAAGAGAACACTGATTCAACAAGACTAAAACATGGCGGTAAGACTGTATATCTTGGTCATCAAAGGTTTCTTCCAAAATTCCATCCGTATCGTAGGAAGCGCAAAGCATTCAATGGATTGAATGAGGAACGGAGTGCACCTAAACCTATACCAGGGGAGGTTGTTTATGAAAGAGTAAAAGACTTTGTCAATGAATTTGGTAAGAGACCACAATGTACTATGGCCACACGGAGTGACAAATCTTTATTCAAGAAGAAGTCAATATTTTGGGATCTTCCTTATTGGAGTTCTTTGACAGTCAGGCATTGTATCGATGTCATGCACGTTGAGAAAAATGTCTGTGATAGTGTCATCGGTACTTTGTTGAATATACCAGGTAAGACTAAAGATGGGATAAAATCCAGACTGGACCTACGTGAAATGGGAATAAGGTCAGAATTAACAGAATTTTGTGAAATGGGAAATCGGAGAACATACTTACCTCCCGCTTGTTACACATTGTCAAGAAAGGAGAAGAAAGCTTTTTGTGAATGTTTGGTAAATGTTAAGGTGCCACAGGGTTACTCATCCAAAATCCGTAGATTGGTATCAATGAAAGATCTGAAGTTGATAGGTCTTAAATCTCATGATTGTCACACTCTAATGCAACAAATATTGCATGTGGCAATTAGATCTATATTGCCGAAGCATGTAAGGTTTGCAATCACCAGACTTTGTTTCTTTTTCAATAGTCTGTGCAACAAAGTTATTGACCCTGATACTCTCGATAAATTGCAAAGAGAAGTGGTTGTTACCCTATGTCAGCTTGAGATGTATTTTCCTCCGTCATTCTTTGATATCATGGTACATCTTGTTGTCCACTTGACTAGGGAAGTGAAAATGTTGGGACCAGTTTTCTTGCATTGGATGTATCCCTTTGAACGATACATGAGCATTTTTAAAAGTGATGTTCGAAACCGTTATCAGCCTGAAGGGAGTATTATCGAGGGTTATGTGGCAAGAGAGGTTATGGATTTTTGCAATGACTTTCTCTGTGGTAATGACTCTCCTGATAATGACAAGAATATTAGCGAGCAATTTGGCAAAGGAATTTTGGGATCACGTGTGAAAGTAATCATCCGTGAGCAGTTGGAACAAGGTCACTTGTATATTTTACACAACATGGATGAAGTGAACGTTTATATCGAGGAACATACCAATTTCATCAAGAGACAATATCCTCGAGCCAATACAATGTGGCTTGCTAGAGAGCATAACAAGACATTTATTAAGTGGTTTGAAAATAAAGTCTTACATCAACTATCTCAAACACCAGATGATATTACTGAAACTATCAAATGCCTCACCTTTAAACCAAAATTGACTGTTATGTCTTATGAAGGGTATGACATTAATGGATTCACATATTACACTAAGCGCCAAGATGATAAGAGTGTCGTCCAAAACAATGGGGTCACCCTTCAAGCATCGACTATGTTTTTTGCAAGTGCAAAGGATAAGAGTCCACATGAAGCTAAAATGTCATATTACAGTGTCATTGAAGACATATGGGAGTTTGACTACATAGATTTCAGAATTCCGCTCTTCAAATGTAATTGGGTTGATAACACCAAAGGAGTTATAGTGGATGAATTGGGTTTCACTTTAGTGAACTTTGAAAAGATTGGCGAGAAGGATGAACCATTCATATTGGCATCACATGTGAAACAAGTATTTTATATCGATGATCCTGCAAATGATAAATGGTCGGTTGTTCTTCATGGTAAAAGACAGTTCATTGAAGATCCTATAGATGCAGAACAGTACTATGATAAGTATGATGACTCTAGTCCATTCTCAGTTGGGTTGCCAACACCAGCAAATATTGAAGCTAATGATGACTTATATGTGCGTGGAGATCACAATGAAGGATTGTTAATTGATAAAAAATCGCAATATTAGAGGCATGTTTATACAATGTTTTTTTATATGTTTTATTTTTCTGAATGTGAACTTTACAATGTGAATGTGAACTTTACAATGTGAATTTTACAATGTGAATTTGACACCAAAAAGTTGACAGGAGAAGGGGCATCACTATGATGAAGAAGTTAATAGCACAAAAGGGCAATGGACCCAAACTTGTTGTGGATTTTGATAATGCAGGAAATGCATCTGGTGTGAATCGCAATTCATTTGTTTCATATCTTGGGTATGTTACTCGCAGCCATTGCGGTTGTATGATAGATTCTTGGCATAAAGTTTCTAAGGAGAAGAAAGACGTAATATGGAGGGATTTATGCGTGAGTTATTATTAATTTGCAATTATATTTTGTAGATTACTAATTTTTTGGATACTAGTTAATTGCAATTCTAATTTGCAGAGTATATTTGAATTTGATGAAAAGCTGCATCGTAAATACGTGATGCAATGCTGTGGGAGAGTCCTAAGGAACTATAGGACAAATCTCACCCGAGAATACATAAAAGAAGCTGACAAGAGGAAGAAGACAGCCACTGAATAGTGGAACTTCCTGGACAAAGAAGAATGGGACACGTTTGTTGCTTCAAGACAAACGGATGAATTCAAGGTATTAGGCGTCAGTCCCAACTCATTAATATATGTTGTATTCACCTATTCAAGATTAACATTTACTGTTACTAACCAAATCATTAATGTACATACTAACTAGGCCCTCAATGAGGCACAAAGATCAAGGCGTGCACTGAATGTGCATGACCACACAATGGGTCCAAAGGGGTATGCAGGCATTCACCAAAGACTACAGTCTGAGGCTACTGCTCAGTCTGCTGCTACTCAAGAGTCCTCCACTGTAGGTAGCACACCTCTGCCTCGCCATGATATCTGGATATCTGGGAGGCAAACTAAGAAGGGAGAAATAAGGAAGCCCGCAACTGCTGAGGTGGCTACAAAAATGTTAAAATACAACTCTTACAGCAATCGTTCAAATATTGATTATTTGTGGTGTTTACTTAATTACAAATTTTTGTTTTGGTGATTAGCGGGAGCTGCATGAGCTGAGGAAACAAGGCAAGTTCATCCCTGAGGGCACAAGGGATGAATTGACAGTTGCTCTGGGTAACCCAGAGCATCCTGGACGTGTTAGGGCTGCAGGCGCTGGTGTGGGCATCAAATCTTTTTTTGGGCCATCCCAGCGCAAACATGTCCCAAAAGTAGGACTTTCACAAGAAGAGGTAACATATTCTTTCTTTATAATGTTACTGTAAAAAGAGAATTCAATAATTAGAAGCTAACGTTTCTTTTATCCATGTATAGGTAGATAAGCTAGTTGATAGGAAACTGGAAGAAGCACTGAAAAAGTGGCAGGCATCTCAGACTGCCACTCAGCAGACAATACTTATCATAGCATCCCGCTCTACTCCTACTGCAGAGGTTGGGAGTAATCCTATAGACCCACCACCTAGCACATCCACTGTAAGTATTTTTATGACATAGTAACTAGTTTTTTAATTCAAGATGATATGTTTTCAAGATGATATGTATATATGTATATAACATTCTTTACACAAAAATTTGTAGGGGTTGAAGCCATGCCGTATAAAAGTTAATGAATATGTCATTGCAGAGGTATCGACTTACCCATCCCTACCAGGGGAACTATTTCACGGGTCTCCATTACCAGCTGGTTGGATTCATGTGAGCCTGGTACATATATTCCCCAAGTGGATGGATCTTCCATTGCCATATGCCCACCTAGATTGTGAAACACTTGGTGAGGCACTAGGAGGAGTGATATTGTGGCTAAAAGCGGATGTCATCTTTACTGAAATTGTATGGTAAATTTACATTACGTTAAATTATTAGTGTGTGTATATGATGTCAGTTGATCTGAAATTATTATATATATACAGGTTAAAAAGAAGACACCCACAACATCTAAGCCTCCACTTCCACCTCCTACATTACCCAGTTGGGTTCCACAGGACCTAACTGTCCCGTTAGGTCCTAACTATAGGGGTATGGCAATATGGTTAGGTGAACATGATATAAATTTCCCTATAACTATTTCTATAGATTCAGATGTTGCAGGTCAATCATACGAAAGCAAACTATTTATACAAGATATTTTGGAGTTGTTTCGATATGATTGGCTAAATACATCTGTGATAGAGCTATGGATAAGGTGAGATCTTCTTTATACATTCATATACCTTTGCTTATTCTGGTGATCTGGTTTCTTATTTATTAATGCATGTGTAATTAATACATATTTTGCAGCTACTTAGACAAGATATGTGCAGATTTTGCATTCGAACATGTAGGATTTTTGATTCCATCTTTGATTAGTCTAGTAGCTAAAGACCCTCTGTCAGTTCAACAATACTGCTGTGAGGCTTTTTCAATTTTTGCTCAAAATAAGAAGACGATGATAATGGCTCCATTCAATGTAGAGTAAGTTTACTTTGCTTATTATAATTTGGACTTAAGAAAATTACATTTTTATTGTGGATTTTGAGTTATTAATTTTTAACTTTTTTACCTCTAGTGGTATGCATTGGGAGTTACTGGTTATTGTCCCCAAGACGTTCACTGTCTATTATCTAGATCCTAAGGGGAGTATATTGAATACAAAATATGGACACATAATGAAAATGGCATTATTCCGGTGAGAAATATTTCATTTTCATATTCGTTAATATATGTTATTACATTACTATTTAATTATGCAATGTACTGTGTTACATTAACATGTAGGGGTTTTGATGAGTTCAAAAAGGCTGGAGGAAAGGTCCCCACGAAAAAGAACCAGCCAATAATTTGGAAGAACGTGAAAGTAAGTTCCCGACTACAATATATGTATATATTATTTATGTGAACAGTGCTTAATTAGTTGTATTTTTTAATATTTTGTATGTTTGAATTTATAGTGTCCTACACAAGACAACAGATGGGCATGTGGATACTATGTGATGCGATTTATGCACATTTTTATCAAATATGCCGCATTGGACATCGATTGTATTGCTGAGGTATTATATAGTCTCATTAGATAATATGAAATATATCAATCTTATTTATAGCTCATTAATTATATATATACATCATTCTCTTTACAGGTGTTTAAAACTGAACACACGACAGGAACAGCCTTACCAGATGTACATGCTCCCTATACGAAGGGAGAATTAAATGAAGTAAGAGAAGAATGGGCAACAACCATACAAGTAGTGGGGGGTTTAAGATATAATTGGGATGTTGATAGTGAATAATGACTAAAGAATGATATTTTGTAAATGAATTTCTGAATTATAATATATGTGTGAATGTTTCTACATGTTTGGATGTTTCTACATGTGTCTGAGTGAAAATGAATGAAACTGTTGGTTGCTATATGAATGTTTCTATATGTGTGAATGTGAAAATGAATGGAACTACAGATTGCTATCTACATGAATGATTCTAAATGTGAAAATCAAATGGAACTGCATGTTGCATTGCTAAATGTGTGAATATTTTTGTTGTTAATTTTGCAGGTTTGTAGCCTGTTGTTGGCTGATATCAATGGATGTCGTAAAACCTATAGTTCATAACTCAACTACAGGTTTCTCATCCTGCGACCAGCCATACAGCAGGTCTACAAACTGACAGAAAAAAAATAAAAAATAGGCGTCGGTTATTTGTATAAAACCGACGCTAAATAGTTACAGTGTCAGTTTGTAATAGAAACTGACGTCTATTTCCTTAACACCACGGCCGTACTGGCCAACACGGCCGTGGCAGCGGACCAGACACCACGACCGTGCTGGACAGCACGGCTGTGGCAGCGGACCAGACACCACGGTCGTGCTGGCCAGCACGGCCGTGGCAGCGGACCAGACACCACGGTCGTGCTATCCAGCACGGCCGTGTTGGGACTTATATGGCGTCGGTTATTAGCTACTAAACGACGCCTATAGTGCCCAAGTTGGCACCCTTCTATGGTGCGAAGGTATATGGCGTCGGTTTCTTAGGTAATAACCGACGCCTATAGTGCCCTGCTGGCGTGTTTTCGTTGGCGCGCGAAGGGTTTTGGCGTCGGTTTTTTAACCGACACGTAACGGCTGGGCTTTTAGCGTCGCCCACATAGGTGTCGCTTAGAAACCGACACTAAAGGTCATTTATGTACTAGTGAATCTCTCTTATAAAGGAACCTATCTCACTCATACTCACAAATTTGACTTGAAGGTAGAGAGAGAAAGGGGCTCAAAGGGTTAGAACACTCTCAACTAGGCTAGGACCAAGCTTGTAATGAATGAGCAACCTTGGAATAAACTCCAAGAGGTCCTATTTATAGTTGAGGGTGCCCCTTTAAGTTGTGGGACACTTAGATACAAAATATAGCCATTTTTGCTCAAAGCAACAACTCTATTTTTACTCAAAACACACACCAACAGTCACAATCACTTTTTCTGAAGATTCTGTATAGTGCAATCGGTCGAATTTCAATAAAGGTAACTCGACCGATAGAGTAAAAGACAAAGCCAATATTCAAATCATCGGTCGAGTTTATCCTAGGGAAACTCTACCGACCAATGAAGATCGAATTGATCAGGTACTCAATCATTTGATTTCTATGAAACTGCAACTCGACTGATGTTATCTTCAGAAACTTGATCCAAGAGAATCGGTCAAGTTTGCAACTCGACCGATAGACTACCTGTGGTCAATTTTCTAAAGTGCATCTAAATTGATTAAATTTTGGAGTTTAGTGTCCAAATCAATTTTCTCAACTAAGTTACAAGTCAATTCATCATTACATGTGATTACAAAAATGTTCTAAGGTCATTTACATAGATTTCCAAAAATTGCACACTTGTAGCTCTTTTGACTTGAACTTGAGCCAATCTAGGGCTTTTGATTTTTGATCCTTTTCTTGTACCTAACATCTGAAATCAATCTTTAATTCACATATTAGATACACATGAATGTAATGGGAAGTCATTATCAAAATATCGACAATGTATAACCTCTAGGTCAACAGAACTACCAATTTGGCTCATTCTTCCAGCATGATCTTGTATTGGAAGAAACTAGGGGAGATCCTCTTTATGTCTACAACAGACCATACAAACGTTGTGTGGTGGTTTTTCAAAACCACAAGGAGATGCTCTTCTTCCTTAATGCTCAATGAAGTTGAGATGATGACCGAAAGCTTCTTTTCTGTTGCCAAGAAAATGTACTTCAAGTGTGGAGGCAGTGGCTTCAGTTCTAGATCCGGGGGGCTCTAGAGAGATGGGATCAATGGTGGAGGAGGTGGACTTAGATCCTGACACAATTTTAATGTGCGTGAAATGCAAGTGCACGCGTCAGAGTAATATAGGCCTTTGTGAGGCCCGAGTCGAACACAGGGACACTGAACTATCGGTAGACTACTTACTAACTACTCGCGATCAGCTAGACCGATTAAAAGGTTTTGAGAGTTGATTGAAAAATAAAAGAAAAATTAAAGAAAACAAAGCAATCGATTAAATTTTTAGTTTAATCAATTTAGATAGGAATCTTTAGGATTGCAGTTTCACCGTAGGTTCTTGTTGTATTTATTTCTATATAGTTAATCAAATTCATCTCTCATTCTGGGTAGTGGCATGTAGTCAGAATTATTCACTGTCGTGATACAATTCACTACTTAAATCTAGGTCGGTTCCACGGTCATAGCAACCTATACCCTAAACTAGGTGCATGAAGACCAAACTCTGGGTTTCCACCATTAACCGTACATCACCTTGTTCAAGGGATTTATTAATTAATGTGAATTTCATCTCTTTTCAGTCGTTAATTCTTCTTTCAAAGCAATTAAAGGCATTAGATTATCATTAAGGTGATCAATCATAATGATATAATGGAGAAAATGAAATCATACCATGGATTTAAGAGATAAAATATGAATTACTATGATAAAAATGTCATACAACGATTACCTGGGTTACTCCTGGTCCTAAAGATAAAGGGGATTAGCCCCGCAGGTTCATCTCAACTAAAGACATGATGGAAGAAGGGGAAAACATGGAGAAACATGAATGAAAGTGATGTAAACCCCTGAACGGAGTAGATCTAGGCATTCATTGACGTAGAGTGTGCGATCTACAGCCTTCCAGTGGTGGAATTCATCTTCTACGGCTCTCGGAATGATCAGGGCGTGATTCTGGGCTCCGTTCTCCTCTCCACACCTCCTCGGGACTTGTGCAGTGGCTAATGATGTGATTCCCTTCTTAGTGCCTCCGTCATTAGGTATATGGACCACTTTTGGTCGCCAAAAGATCACCACCATCCGATCAAGATCGATCTGAAACAAAACATATCCTGACGGCGTCGATACCATCGACGCGGGTCGATGGTATCGACCCGTCATAGTATCGGAAAGTTCTCTTCTCTTCTCTGACGTTCCTCCTGATGCAGACTTGATACCATCGACGCGGGTCGATGGTATCGACACCTTTAAGTGTCGGTTTTTTCACCATTCTAATGATGAAGTCATGCAATGTCGATAGTATCGACTTTTGTGTCGATAGTATCGACCGTCTGATTGCTAGTTCGCTGAGGATATCTCGCTACCATTGACTTCCCAGTCGATGGTATCAACTCTACTTGGCTCCTTGCGGCTATCTCACTGTGCCTGTATCGATACTATCGACATATGTCAATGGTATCGACAACTGTGTATATGCGTTTTTCCTGAAATTGCAAGACAAAGCCGAATCAGCTATGCTAAAACCCATTATTATGATCGTTTATAATAAAAAAGATAAAATATGAGAGATTTGATACGAACTGAGATTATAGACTAAAGAGAATGAATCATGCGATACTAACCACAAAAGTGACTAATAAACACATAAAACGCATGTAAATTAGGTCTATAAATGTGACTCAAAATCCTCACATCAAACTCCCCTAAGCTTAAACATTGCTCATCCTCGAGCAACAAAACTATAGAATAAAATTGTGAGGGTCAACTAAAGAACATACTATCACAACAGACATTGCCATATGATCCCCGCCAGACATTCACATACCGGCCCTTACTGACCACAGAATGATAATTACCATCTAGGTGACAATGATCATCCATAAGAGATATCCACCCCAAGATTGATGAACACTATCAAATAAGGCAGTTAATATAATAAAATCCGCCAGTTCAGGCTTGGTGCATCTTTGTGATCTCTATCTACGTTGCTCATTTCCTAACTACCATCTAAATGGAAGCAAATCTCCTGATATTAATGAATGAGGAGATAATCACGGGTGGCCTACAACTTAGAGCAACGGGTGGATGGAATAGGTGGTTGTGGAAGAAATGGAAGCATATAACAATTAATCATGCAATACAAAAATTAATGCCCTATCATGATGAAAAATGCACATGAAAATGTCCTAATGCTATATTTTAGGTGGAATGATGCATGTACTACCATTCTATCCCAATGAGAGACAGAATATCTACAAACCTACACATGTGCTTGCTCTTCTTATTCTGCATATGAACAAATTCCTTTCTCCCTCTGATCTTCATGCTTTTTTTAACCCTTATCTTGCTTAATAGAACAAGATGAAATTTTCAATATCTTTCTCTTGGGCTTATTCACATATCTATTATATATATATATATATATATATATATATTTATTTATTTATTTATTTATTTATTTATTTTCTTTCAGAGAGTATGAAATAAGTCCTTTATTTGCAGAAGAAGCAAAGCACATCATTGTACAAGATGATTAGGGTTGTGCAAAATGCAACTAAAATGACATTGACATGCACTCTACAATTTGTGAATGCAGGATTATAATGCAACATTTTTTTCTTTGTTTTTTCAATGCAACAAAAGTGAACACTAACTACAATGCAATCTTAACTACATGTCATGCAACCAAAATATGACAAACTGTATGGTGCTCCCAATTCTTATGGTGGAGTGTTAAATAAGATGAAGTGGATAGATCACAAGATTAATTGACAGAACCATTGGAAGATATTATATGTCCCTCCTTACTAACATGTGTAAAATCAAGAGGTTTCTCTCTCTTATTTCAGATTAAAATCTCATTACCATTTGATCAGTTCAGGCTCAACATCTAATTCCGTCCACTTTTCTTAAATCATAGGCATGTACATTTGTGATTTTATGTTCTTAAGTTGACAAACCCAATTATTTTCATAAGTCATATGCTCAAATTCAAACAAAGCAAGCTTGCAATTTCATTAAAAATTTCCAAATTGACCCATGACTCCCATGTGACAAACAAAGAGATGACACATTAAATTAGACATCCACGATTACACTAGATAAAATGTGGATCCTAAAAACTAAGAAAAATTCTAGAACAATAGAAAAGGAAATAAATGATAAAAACTAAAAATAAAAGATAGAAAAGATAGAAGTTGTTCCATTTCCCCCCCCTAAGCTTGAATTCGACTATGGCCTCATAGTCAAAAAAAATCTTAAAAGGTGGAACAGTGATACCAATCATTGTTCAGGTGGTGGTGGGTACTGTGGGGCGGTGGGATCCCATGATGGATACTGCCCCTGGAAACTTGGATCATACGGGGGCATGGGTGGTGGTTGTGGATATCCCCCGAAGTAATTATGGCACTAGTAATGATCGTAGAACGGTTGTTGTTGCATCTCCATCCTATGCAACCTGTCATGAATGTTTTCTAGGTTGGCGAGGAGGAGGCGCTCGTTCTCGTAGATGGCCTGCTGATTTAGGAACAACCGGTTTGTAGTCTCCTGAATACCGGTGAAAGAAGCAGTGTGTTGTTGCTGGGTCTACTGAATCTCCTTCAGCATTGAGTACATCCCCTGCATAGAGTAGACATCCTCTCCTTGTTGAGAGGGCTGAGGTGGTGGAGGTTGCGAATATGATGATGCACCCAGGTGGAAGCGTGGACGCTTTTGCAGTGCCACTCGTGAACGAAGAGGAGTGAAAGCCTCCTCTTCCTCTTCTTGCTCATCGCTGTCATCATTGTCATTGTCATTACCGTCATCTTCTTCGTCGGAGTCGTCGATGGAGATGATGGGCCACCGGAAGTGCTGAGCTCCCTGGATGTTGAAGACGGGATCTGGAAGCACACACTCCTGGTACTCCTGGTTGACATGGCACTGTGCATAGGCCACGCCATCACGAAGCGTAAGAAGATTTGAGCAGTGTAGATGATGTAGGTTGACTTTATTCCTATTGGATAGCGGAGTGAGTTGGGAAAAATCCAACCCAAGATAGAGAGCAAGAGGTGTGATAAGCCCCCCAAAGTGGATAGGAGCTTTTCTTGTACTCCTCCGCACGGCCAGCACACGTGTTAAGAAAAACGTGCCCCAGTTGCACTCTTCTCTTTTCAATAGCTTGTAAAGAAAGAACAAGTCTGTCTCCTAAAATTTACTTAGAAAAAGGTCGCCCCGAGAAAATAACATAGTACACAACATGCGATGCAAAATCTGCACAAATGGATGCTCGAAGTCGGCGATGGCTGCATTATGATAGATGATAGACTTTCCTGGAGGCGTGGTCACCAGTAGAGAAAAGATGTCATCATAATCTGTTCGGTTGTCCGGCCTGCTGTGATGAGTTGGAGAATGGAACCAGTTGTAAATGTAATTGAACTGTTTGAGGGTAAGGGTGTAATTGTTGTTGTAGAGCTGGAAAGAAACTCGCCCCTATATCCACTCCCTATCAGTGGCGATCAGGTCGTTGGGCACAACATTAATATCAAGTGATGCCATAAACTCTGCCACCAGCTCTTTGTACATCGGCCACTCGCCAAAAAATGGGTGGCCCTCGGCGTGGAACTGGACCTCATCAGTCCTCTGGGTCGTATGTGTTGCTTTCCCTTGAAGGACATAAGCGAGATTAGCCTCGAACCCAAGGTCGCAGATCATGGTCCGATCTACGTATCGGGTTGGCTCGATTTTCCTCTTGAGAAACTCCTCATATATCTTCTGTACTTTCACCGAAGGATGAATAATCCTCGGATGAGGAATGGATTCGGGTGGTGGAGGAACAAACTTCGGAATCTCTAGTGGGGCTACCTGTGACGACGAAGCTCCTACTGTCCTCACCATCATGAACAAATATGAAGAGAGAATAAGAAAGAGAGCTTGATGAAGTCGGAGAAGGCGATCTCCGCTCGGTGCAGAGCTCGGTGAAGAGATCTCGATCCTTGGACGCTCGTTGAAGGCCTTCGGTCGCTCAACAATGCTCAAAGCACAAGTGGAAGGAAAAAACTATGAAGGTGTGAAGATAATTGACAATCAACCCTTCCTTTTATAACTGAGTTTGTCACTGTTGCCGCTCCGTTGATACCATCAACAGGGGTGTCGATGGTATCGACACCTGTAGGCGCGATCCGCTCTTCGCGACTATCGACGGTTGTCGATGGCAGGATTTGGGGGCCCGGATCGGTGACGTGTCGATACCATCAATGCATGTTGATGGTATCGACCCATCCCACGGATCGACTTCCGAAAATGGAAGATGTCGTTGATTTCTTCTCGCGGATCGGTGACGTGTCACTTCGATACCATCAACAGGGGTCGATGGTATCGACTCTTCATGGATCAATTACCCTCGCGAGGCTCGGGCGCCGCTTTCTTACTGTTGTCGGGTCAATACCATCGACAAGGTTGTCGATGGTATCGACTTAACTGAGACAAAATCTTCTATAAATCTTCAGAGATCTCACGAGTATCGACATTCTAGTCGATACTATCGACCCCGAGCTATCGTTTTTTTGGCGGTACTGATGGTAGGTCGATACCATCGACGAAGTCGTCGATGGTATCGACTCAGAAAATTTTCTGCAGCCGCTTCCCTGTACCCATGTCGCTACCATCGACATCGTGGTCGATGGTATCGACTCTGACTCAGTCCTGCACACTAAACAAATGATTAAGGTATCATTTTTACACTAAAAACAAAATTAACTAAATTAACATGAAAATGCAAAAGAAAATGGAAGAACTATAATTTAAAACTATCGATGGTTGGGTTGCCTCCCAACAAGTACCCTACTTTAACATCTTAGGCTAGACAAAATCGATCTCATCAGCTTGGAGCATCAGAGAGTGTTCCTAGGGGATCACTCGGCAGTTTAAACTCAACTCTATCCTGGCCAATCCCTAATGTCAAGGTACCTCTCCCGATAGCAGTGATAACATTAGCCGTCGCTTGAAATGGCCTACCCAATAGCATCTCACAACCCTTTAGTTGCAGCATGTCCATGACAATGAAATCCACTAGAAAGATAAACATGTCGAATTTGACAAGTACATCCTCACATACTCCGTATGGCTTCACAATAGACCCATCCGCCAACTCAATAGTCATGGAAGATTTCTTTAGTATCTTCAATCCAAGCTTTTGGAACGTGGATAACGACATAAGATTTATGCTAGCGCCTGAATCGCATTGTTCATATGAAAATTTATGGCCGCCAATTGAGCACGGTATGTAGAATCTCCCGGGGTCTTTCATCTTCTTTGGTAAACTCCCATAGATAAGTGAACTCACCATCTCATTCACAACACAAACGTCAGTGTCTTTTATCTGCCTTTTCTTGGTGATGATGTCCTTGATAAACCTTTCATATGCTGGAATCTGTTCTATCATTTCCACTAACAGAATATTAATATGGAGCTTCCTAAACATCTCCAAGAACTTCTTGTAATGTCTATGCTCTTTCTTCGGCCTTGGACTATCCGAAAAAGACATACTTGACTCCTTTAGATGCGTGTGAGGTGGCACATATGGGCTATTCGGGGTCTCCTCCCCTAAGCTTGCTTTGCTGTCACCCTCTGGCATAGGCTTCAACACATCAGTAATGGTTGGTGTGACTCGTGGCTTCTCATCCTTCTCGGCAGTTGTGACTTCACTATGTAATGTCACCTTTACCTGCTCCTCCTGCCTAGATGTGGGCCCTGCTGTGATTGGTTTTTTGGTGGATTTCCTGAATGGGAAATATCCGCCTGGTAGTCCATAAAATCTACGGGGGTATGGAGCCCTAGGCTTAGCCTCCGTTTCAAAATGCATTTTACCCTTTTCATGGACCTCCTCCACCGGTGGCTCTGTCTCCTTAATCACATATATATATATATTTCACTTGATGATGTACTTGAGCAAACTCTACATTACCAGCCGGTCTTTATTGATTTGCATGCTTCATGGCCACCACTTCATTGGAGATTTGAGTCACCGTCATCTCTAGTGTCCTCATCTGCGCTCCATGACTTTGCAATGTCTGTCCAAATTTAGTCAAAATCTCACCCTGGGACTGTAATTTCTTACTGAACATATTCATCATCTCTTGATTTTGTTTCACTACCTGGTTGATCAATTCGGTGCTTTTGTCCTCCACAACAGCCTGTGGTTTTGCATCCGGATCTAGCAGGAAGTTGTTTGGATCCTTCCATGAGAATTTTCTGTCCTTCCTCCACGCATAATCATTGTTCCTATAGCCCTGTTGTTGAATAAATTTGACTTGGGCCTCCTTGTCGGATTCTTCTTCTTTCTCCACAAGCTTCTTGGCTATGGGATCTAATTTATCATTTAGATCCTTGATGGACTTTGACTCACCTGTGACTCGAACCTTTCTGGTGCATCCCTATCACCCCAAGACTACTTTTTGGCCATATTCTTCAAAATCTCCCAACACCTAGTACCAGTGTTGTTCAAGAAGAACCCCGAACTTGTTGAATCCAGGTTGCTTCTATCATGCTCAGAAAGAGAAAAATAGAAAATCTTAACTTGTTTCTCCTTGTCCAACCCATGGTGTGGGCACCTCCTCAGCATTATTTGAAAGTGCTCCCAAGTCTCAGAATATGTTTCACCTGCTTTCTGATCGAAGTTGTGGATCTTTCATATAACATCATTAGTCTTCTCAGGAGGAAAGAATCTCTCAAAGAACACTTTGACCATATGATCCCATGATTCCACATACTCGTCGTCTAAGTTATGCAGCCATTCTCAGGCATTTCCCGCTAGAGAGCTGGGAAATAATTTCAAATAGAGCGTCTCTTGCAGGAACCTGTCAATTTTGATCATATCATAGTTCTCCACGAACTGGCTTATGTGAGTCACCGGATCTTCATTTTTGAGCCCATTAAATGCATTTGATTTGACCAAATTTATTAGGCCTAGATAAATTTTATATTTGGGAATGTTGATAGCTTGTCTCTTGATCGGCCCTTTTGATGCACAGGCGGATGACGCCTTGATCTTCTCCCAGATTGTATGCTCCTCATCCATAGCTTGTGGTTCAGAGTCTGAAGATATATCCTCAGGCTGATCTTGAGTGTTGTTTTCCTCGTCGTCTGATCCCAACGGTGGAACCTCTGGTGATGGCAGTGTGTAGTTTGTGCTATGCGTCCTCACCATGCACTAGTACATGCAGGGTAATAAATTTGATTCAGTACAGTGCTAGACGATTGCTAAATATGAAAGATAAACGATGAATTTCAAAATTAATAATAAAATAAAAAGTGGCCTAGAGTGTCCGCTTGCAGTACTCTTAGTACCGACAGTTGACGTGTCCCCGACAACGGTGCCAAAAATGTCGATAGTATCGACAGCTGTGTATATGCATTTTTCCTGAAATTGCAAGACAAAGCTGAATCAGCTATGCTAAAACCCATTATTATGATCATTTATAATCAAAAAGATAAAATATAAAATATTTAATACAAACTGAGATTATAGACTAAAGCAAATGAATCATGTGATACTAACCACAAAAGTGACTAATAAACACATAAAACACATGTAAAATAGGTCTATAAATGCGACTCAAAATCCTCACATCAGATCCTCAAAGTGTCTGGTGTATTAGCATAGTAATGCCTTAAGAAACAAGACACACTCCTCCAAAGAAAAAGATTGAATGCAATCATCCATCATATTCATGAGACACGCATCCAAAGGCAATTGTGGATATGCTTGCATTAGAGTGAAAGAAGTTGCCTCATCATTTTTTGGTGGGCAATACTCCTCCTCTTCATCATCAAGATATTGAACTGCCTTTGTTAATGAAATCTCCTTTGTATTCTCCAAGATGTCAATAGCCAACGTTCCATTGTGGACCTGTGTCATCACATGAGCCGTATCTAAAAATGGCCTCCTAAGAAAAAAATACATCTTTCCTTGGACCTGCTACATCATATGAGATTGTGCCTTCTCCTCAGTCCTCTTTGCAAACCCAAAAATAATGATTTCAAAATGGTCTTCTTTGATCCCCAGTGTCAATCTTCCTTTTCCCATCCCCAAGATCATGTTTTTTGTGGCTTGGAATGGCCTCCCCAGTAGGAGTTCATTGACACGATCATCTTGCATATCGTTTACCTCAAAATATGTTGGAAATACAAATCTGTCCACCTTGACAAGAACATCCTCACATATGCCATATGGCCTGACCACTAAGTTGTCCGCTAGTTGTATGATCGTATTGCACCGTCTAATTTCTTTCAGACCCAACATCTTGAAAGTAGTCAAGGGCATCAGATTGATGTTTGTGCCTAGATCGCATAAAGCTTCCTCAAACCTTGTCTTCCCGATGTAATATGATATGTTGAAGCAACCTAGATCTTGCCTTTTTGGGGGTGAAGTTCCCAAGATAAAAGCACTAACCTGCTCCTTAAATGCCACTACATCAGAGTCAGTTGTTCTTCTCTTTTTATTGATTACATCCTTCAAAATTTTGATGTACGAAGGAATCTACACAATTGCATCGATTAAAGGAATGTTGAGATGCAGCTTCTTGAAACTGTCTAAAAATTTCTGAAATTTTCAGTCCACTTTGTTTGCCTTCAAGCAGTTTGGGAAGGGCACTGGAGTCACTAAACTCCTATAGTGAGGTGGGAAATATGCCTCCTTTCTAGTCTCCACTGTCTCATAAGATTCATCCTCAGTTGTCTTGACCTCTGTTGTAGTATATGGCTTAGCTTTATTAGTAGTCACTATCGATCATGTGTCACCTGTGGCATCCTTTTCTTCTGGGATAGTCTATTTGTCATTAAGCACATTCTTGCCGCTATGAAGAAACACCTCCTTGACTCGTTGATTTCTAGATGATATGCCTGTATTTCTTGGGAACCCCTGATGACCAAGTTTCTTCAAAGACACTACTTCTACTTCTATTTGAGAAATCTGAGTCTCTATGTTGTAAATTTGTGCTCCTTGGCCCTGTATTTCCCTTTGGGTCTAGCCAATGAGCACTTCATTCTAGCTGACCAACTTACCTAGCATGTCCTCTATGTGGTCTATCTTTCTAGGAGCCCTCTCATGTTGTTGTGCATTTCCTTGATATTGTGCTTGGGATGGGTCCTACTAAAAATTATTGGGGTCCTTCCAAGAAAACTTGTGATCCTTCCTCTAGGAATAGTCATTTCCCTTATAATTTTTTTGTCGTGCAAACATGCATTCTTCTTCTTTTCCTCTAGAAGAGCTTCCATCCTTGCCACATAATTTCTTAGCAATCAAGTCCAATTTCTCATTCAATGCTGAAATCACCTTGGACTCCCCAGCACTTTTAATGGATGTTAGTTGTTCTCTTACTTCTTCCCAAGACTATTTTTTTATCCATGTTCTTTAGGATCTCATGACACCTACATGGGTTGTTTTTTAGGAAGAATATTATTTCTACACTGTCCAATGTGCTCCTTTCCCCTTGATTTAGTCCATAATAAAATATTTTTGCTTGGCCATACAAATCAGTCCCATGATGAGGAACCTTCATCAACATGTTCTAGTATCTCTACCATGCTTCAAAGTAAGACCCTTATGCTTGTTGCTTGAATTTTTATATCTTTTTGACCAGCTCATTTTCCTTCTAAGGTGGGAAGAAACACTCACTGAAAGCGTCTACCATCCCCTCCCATGTTTCAATTGACTCTGACTGGAGATTGTAGAACTAGGATTTAGCATTGTCTGCTAGTGACAACGAGAAAAGATTCAAGTTGATCATAGTATCTAGCAGTGTGTCTAACTTTAACATATCACAGCTCTCCTCAAAATTACGTATGTGCATCATTGGATCTTCAATGTTGTGTCCATGAAAATCCTATGACTTGACCAATGCCACCAACTCAGGATCAATCTTGTAGTTGCCCACGTTTATGGCTTTTCTTTTGATTGGCCCTAGCTGAGATGTTGAGGAAGATTCCTTGATCTTCTCCCAAATTGTCTATTCTTTAGCTACATCACCCATCTCGAATGGTTCTTGTTACACCCCGATCTCACAATTACCATTAATCATGAGATTAGGGCATAAATTGAGGATTTAATGTAATACAAAGATCACCCTTAACTTTTTCTTCTTTTTCAAACTCTTTGTTTTCTGACATTGAACCACATAAACTAACTTTACAAGGGAATCTAAACATTTATCTCTTTAATATGATCTCAACATAAACGATACACATCCATACATTCATTCTCAAGTACATACGACATGATAATCAGATACATTCTCTCTTATTAACGAAACAAAGATACAAAACATTACTTACAACACTCTCACATCTATACAAGGACCTAGAGTGATAGGGACTGACTAAACTTAACTAATCACATACTTAACTCATGTGGTAGATCTATTCTGATGCTTTGACCTATCTTCAAGTCCACGTGGTTTCCCTAAAAATTGTGAGTAGAGGGGTGAGCCTACTCGCTCAGTGAATGAGTACTTCAAAGAAACAGTCTAAAGCACTGATATAGTTACAGATATACTTTTGAGCAACTGACATCAATTATAATAGCAGTATGTTTTAAAGAGATTGATCATTTACAATCATAAATATGGCAGGGTTCTCTAGATATCAATAAGAGTAAATCAATATATGAGCATGCTTGATTAATTTCAAAGAGAACTAATAATTCTGAAACATACAAAGAATAATTGTTGGGAAACTGTACTTGAATCTTTCTTAGCCTTTCTTACTTATAAGAAACTCTTTAAAACTTATATTATCATATTTTAGCTTATTCCTTGATCATATGCAGTGTACTCTACATATGAAGACTCATAGCAAACTACAATCTCACTATACAAGACTTAGCTTAAAACTCGGGAAGCTAAGCCTAGAACTGAATCCGGATCTGCTTGACTTGAACCGTCACATCTGACTAAGGTGTCTAAACAGCTGGCCTTTAACTAGACCGCTCCTGCTAGGCTGAGTACACAGGTGGAGGGTCTGAGACACTCTGTGGGCCTCATCTTGGTATGCTCTGTGGTCCTCATCTTGGTACACTCTGTGGGTACCTCTGGGATACCACCGGGATCTCCGGTTCAAGTTGGGTAACCTATCTTCTCTTAGGAGACTTCCTTAAGGGCTTCATCTCCACACACGCTCTGTGGGTGCGATCCGATCCCCGTATACTGGTTGTTTCCAGGGTGGATCATTTCCTCCCTATAGTGCAGACATTCGTAAGGAATCTACGATGTTCAGGGCAGCTATGTCTATTATTTTATTATTCTTGGAAAGCTCTTTCTACATTGTACATTTCTCTTACTTATACTTGACTCTGGTATCTGTATGGTACCTTGTCTAGTTATTTGAAGTTTATAACACAACATGTATATCATCCTTAACTTGGCAGAACAGTATATTCAAACACTATAATATATTGAGAAATCAACATACTATATATGCAGGCAGACTAAAATACTTAAATAACATAATGCATGTCCATTTGGCACTTATACACTAGAATCATGCAATTAAATATCTTAATATACTGATAAGAGCTAATTACTTGGCATACGAGTAATCATCATTTGCACCCATAAATTATTTGCACTTTCTTGGTAAACATTCACATTGACCCAAATCCTGGGTTGTGTATCTCATACTGAGAACATGGTTATCAAAATTCTTAATTCATTGAACACCCTCTCCTTAGGGTTTCATTTACCTCATTCACTTATCACATGGCTCTCATAAGGATTTAATATGTCATAAACATCCACTAAATACATATTGCTTTAAACAAGTCATATATAATCAACATATGTATGAAATCCTCGAATTGAGCTAAATTAGGGTTTTCCATGCCATTCATTGAGATATTATGAATCAAGAATAACATTGCATAAATAGAGTCTATAATGCCAAGAAAAACACTTCAAATGGATTTCACCATATTTATTCACAAATTTCCAGCTTTCCACTCATATAGGGCTTCACCCTCTTTACGAATATATCAAGCAAACACTATTCACATCACATGAAATCCAAAATAGTATTTGACATATATGTACTATGCATTCAGATAAACAATCATTCATAACCAAGGGGATCCAGATAAACAAATTTCTCGATTTAACTATACAACAATTTCAATCACAGACATATTCCCTATATTTTAGTTTACTCTTATAACCTTTGTGAATACTTAGATAATTCTCATTAGGATGTATTGTATACATTTCTAATATGAATTAATCATCTGAAATTCACACAAATAGAGGAAGAATCAATTTTATATCATTTTACAACAACTTAGATCAAATAGACAATTCAGGGTTTGTAGTCACATACTAAGAAATTAAAGATTATGGATGATTTAACCAATTTTCGTGCAATATACTATTTAAAGGAAGTTCCCACTCATCCTAAGGTGTGAAAACACCTTAAAAACGTAGCTCATCCCTAAAAATCTTGATCTCATATCAAATCCCTAGCAATTCACCCGATTCTTCTTCCTTTCAACTCGGAAACCCTAAAAATGATGGAGTATGAAGAAAGAGTGAGAAAAGGGGAAGTTTTGATACCATTTTGGATCAAATCAGAGGAGGGACGGAATCTTGACATGTGAGAGAAGATTTACCATTAAAGCCTATGCAAAGAAGCTAACCTTACATGATTTTATCATTCCTCGGACTGCAAAACCCTAGGTCAGCATCTCCATCACTTTCTCCTCTCAAACCCTAACTCTCCCTCTGTGTCTAGGATTTCGTTTCTCTGGAATGAATCACGAATTATGAGAGCTTCTAGTGTGATAGGTTGACCACATAGAGCAATTGAGCTGCTTGGGTCAATTGCACATTGACCCCTCACTATACTTTCTCTTATTTCAGCTGAATTTTCTGTCATAAAAAGTTTACTGTAATTTGTCTACTGATAAGGTCTAAATGCATCCAAAAATTAATAAATTTTACATGTTATTTATGATTGAGTTTCAGATCTCCAGTTAAAATTTCAGATCATTTGGAGTTACCAATAAATAATTAATAATAAAACACTAAACTGCTGAAAAGCACTCTGTCAACATTTTGGTCAAAGTATAGTTAGACTGAGAACCACATTTAAATAACACTAGAATATTCTGAACTATTTCTCCAATATGCATGATTGAGTTATCCATATCATATCCAAAATTCAATTAAATAAAAAATTGTAGAAAATATGAAAAATCATTTACCACACTGCTATCCTGATTAAATTCCATATTCATATGCTATCAAAACCCTAATTTTTTGCCGATTCGGGTTTACATTTCTCAAACCCTAATTCTTCAAATCATAGTTAGAGCTTCTTCTTAGGTTTGAAACATCACAATTTATCTATTATCATTAATCAAGTCTAAACGATGTTCAATCTAATCAAGCATGTAATCATTCGGGTAAACCCTAGTTTTCCAATTAAGCAAAAAAAGTGGTCATTACAATTCTCACCCCCTTAAAAAGTTTCTTCCCCGAAACATAAATACGCAAACAAAGTATATTCAAAGTTTATTTTAAGCTTCTAAAATCTTACATGTCATTACATTCTTGTATTTTATACTTGAATGTAGTTTTCGACGTTAAGTCATTTATTTCTTTTCTAATCACAACATGTTAAAATAGTTCTCAATGATAGCAAACAAATTCTCTATACCACAATCAATCATAGGATAGAGAGAGAAACAACCATTTCAATATATTCATACTCTTGAGGTGTTACCTTAACATTGATAATATGATCCAAATATCTCAATTCATACGGCTCAATATGTACTATTGTTTTATATTACCTCTGAGTCACAAAAGAGAGTTCACTATGTTGTTTTGAATTTTACTATTGTGCTACTCATATAGCAAAATAGTCATGAGTTGGAAGACTAGATTCAACAACAATTGTACAATACTACTCACGGCATCCCCATTGCATCATGGAAGCATAAGGTGAAGTATTACCATCACATCTCATACTGTTCTCAAGTATGAACCCACACATAATTCAAGGTGTAACCATCAGGTTATAGCATACTAGGGTTTCAACAACAGTAACAAAGTACTCCATGATTGTATTAGTCATTCAAGGACTATTCATACCCAATTACCATCACTTAGTTATATTAAAGCTAGGTATAACAAGTTATACCTCATTAGGGTTACATATCAATACAATATGGTTATCATCCCTTCTATTCATATGAGTGAATAGGTAAGACTACCTTATTCAGGGTAACCCTTCATTTGTTCCATCATCATTCAACCCATATCACCATACCACAATTGTACAATACTAAGACGGATTACTGGTATGAATGACTACAACTATCAGACACCTTTAATTAACATATTGCTTGCACATATACACTAAAATCATACGTAGAACCAATTTACATCCTTTAATATACCTTCAAAAAATTATACTTCTAAAAATAAATTCACATATTACTAAATGCCATTGTTTTCTCATATCTCTCTCCTCATTTACTACTACTTACTTGTTGCTACTTATTCTTCTCATTTTAATCATGTAGATTAAGCATTCCTAAAATTGAAACATACAAGGTACAAATAGATTATTCATCATTCTTGCTATCACTGCAAGAATTTATCTCATATCACACTTCACTCATATTGTATTTCTCCTTTTGTTCAAAACACACTTGTTGCATTTCAAATTTATATCTTACTCTTTGCTCCGAATCAATTCCATATTGTTTATCTACCTTTTAGATTAGCTACCTTTAAACCCTGGATTACTATCAATGCTAGTTTACTTCTCATAGAGCAAATCTCATAATCTTATTTTATATAGATGCTAGTATTCAAGGCAAAATCACTAGTGACATCCCTTGAACTACTACGACTCTAAACATTCTAGGGTTTGGTCCTTATCAGTAACATGACATTATTGTGATGTGACTTTGCTCCCTTAATTTGAAATTCAAACTTTAGATCTCACAAGTTTTACTAAAGTCTTCTTTATCTTATCGATTGAATTTCCTTTCTCTTACTTGGCCATTTAGATAGATTACATTCTCAATTACCCTACTAGGGTTTCATCATCATATTGTGTGTCATTATTACATTCACTAGATGTATCTACCATGGTGGTTATGCATCATATATGATTCATTTTCTTATCACTCCATTCCCACATTTATCTCATTAAGGAAGATATGAAAGAGAAGATGATTTTGAGATTTAGAATTCTTATCTTCAAACATTCAATAATACATTTCTCATATGTAGGTTTAATTAATTATCAACAAGGATACTTGACTAATTAGCACTCGCTTGAATCTCCTAACCTCTTTCTTTTATAATATATATTACTCCATCATATTTCAAACCCTTCCTTACTTTCCATAATCCTCTTACCATATACTATTTTTCCACCTGACATATTTAACTTCTATTTTCTCTTTTGATCATATTGCTTCTTTTATATGTATGATCATGTATACCATGTTGCATATATTTCCTTTTATCCTTCTACGAATGTGAAGTTGAAATTCTAAATCAATAATCTCTCTACTAGTATAACCTCATGTTTAATACATTACATATCCTTCATTTTAAATCAAATGGCTCATGCATGGGTGAAACATAGTTTCTCTTTCAATCAAGTTTTTCCTTCCTGAATATAGTCTACCTTTGTATGACTTATTCATTTATTTAGCTACACTTTTGTTCTTATTTTAGAAACTAGTTTGTTGTTCAATAGAGACTTAGAATCCAAAGGCAGTAAGGATGAATGTATTAAACTTATTAATAAAGGTATACATTCCATTCTCTCAATTATATCATAACCCTCATTCCTTAATCAAGCTCATTATTTCCAACATTTCTCTTTGTTTCAACTAAGTTTCTTATGCTAGTTTTATGATATACATGCTCATCTAGTTCTCTTCACTTTAACTCTTCTGAAGACTCTTCACTTCTATGTACTTATTGTATACTTAGCTCTTTTCTTCTATTTTCCCTTTACTTTAGAGTACATAAAAACATTGTACTCAATTATATAATCCATTCCTCATGATTGATTCTTAGTATATTATCTCTTACATACTTTTCTCATATCTTTTCCATATTTCATATTTAGAGTTCATATAATACTAATGATTAAACTTAATCAGAATCTTATGTCATGTTCCTTTATTCCCAATTAAGGGTTTCTCATATGAGGCCCCAAAGTTGGATCTTAGATATCAGTCCCAACTGATTCTTAGTTATCCCAATCTTTCCCTTATACTTCAAAATCTTAGAGTATATACATTCATACTAGAATTTGTATCTAATCTATCCAGAATTTACTCTTATTATGTTACTGATAGGAGTCATTAGATCCCAGTAACACATCCTATCAGCCGGACCAGGACAAACCTAAAGTCCTGAAGCCAAGAGCTACTCAAGATTAACCGACTCCTATTAATCTCAAACATGTGGAAGAAAACTTATCCACTTAGGAAAGCTCATTCAAAGATCATTTCTAGTCTACTTGATACAAAGAATGAAATTAATAAATGCTACAACTGCATAGTGTACAACAAATCTTAAAGACACATATATATTTCAAAATACTGAATATCTGAATTCAAACATATAAGAGTTTTTCTATTCATCTCCAATAAAACAACAATATGAAATGAAAGTTCTATCTCATTTTATATTTATGCTCTTAATTCACGTTACTTATCTTGTTTCTAACCCTAATATTTCTAGGGTTCTTCTCTAGATCATCCTTCCATTGTATACTTGGCCAGGGTATACATGAAACAATAGACATAGTAGCTTGATACTAGTTGATCCAAGTACTCAGATACCTGGCCAGGATATCCAAATACTCAAATCTCCAGAGCTAACATCATAACATCTCCTATCTTCCACACTTATGACTCTAACTTTCTAACTTAATGATCTTTGACAACTCAGCCTAAGCTCTGATACCAAGTTGTTACACCCCGATCTCACAATTACCATTAATCATGAGATTAGGGCATAAATTGAGGATTTAACGTAATACAAAGATCACCCTTAACTTTTTCTTCTTTTCCAAACTCTTTGTTTTCTGACATTGAACCACATAAACTAACTTTACAAGAGAATCTAAACATTGATTTCTTTAATATGATCTCAACATAAACGATACACATCTATACATTCATTCTCAAGTACATACAACATGATAATCAGATACATTCTCTCTTATTAAGGAAATAAAGATACAAAACATTACTTACAACACTCTCACATCTATACTAGGACCTAGAGTGACAGGGACCGACTGAACTTAACTAATCTCATACTTAACTCATGTGGTAGATCTACTATGATGCTTTGACCTTCTTTAAGTCCATGTGGTTTCCCTAAAAATTGTGAGTAGAGGGGTGAGCCTACTCACTCAGTGAATGAGTACTTCAAAGAAACAGTCTAAAGCACTGATATAATTATAGATATACTTTTGAGCAACTGTTATCAATTATAACAGTAGTAAGTTTTAAAGAGATTGATCATTTACAATCATAAATAAGGCAGGATACTCTAGATATCAACAAGAGTAAATAAATATATGAGCATGCTTGATTAATTTCAAAGAGAACTAATAATTCAGAATCATACAAAGAATAATTGTTGGGAAACTGTACTCAAATCTTTCTTAGCCTTTGTTACTTATAAGAAACTCTTTAAAACTTATATTATCATATTTTAGCTTATGCCCTGATCATATGTAGTGTACTCTACATATGAAGACTCGTAACGAACTACGATCTCACCGTAATTACATGCCAGGGGGTATTCACAAGTATATAATTACATACTTAGGCAAAACTTCTAGGGTTAGGTTATAACCCAGGTCAGGGATGTTACACAAGTCATCTGTTAAGCATGACCTTGATGATACTCGTGGCTCTCACAACCCATAAATCTCATTAGATGCCACCTAACAGGGCATCAGGATATTTCACTTATTCATAAAGCTTAAGACATGCTTTCAATGAATAAAGTATCATAATCCATACTTGGATATGATCATCATCTCATGACAACCTACATGGTTAACTCAACTGATAACAGTAAACAATTCATTCTAGAGGTTATACTTTCAAACTCTTAGAAGAATCAAGTTCCCCAATTTTCATCAATCAGGGTTTACTATTCATATTACATGTCATCACCCTAGAATTAGGGTTTACTATTTACCTCATGGTGAATTGAACTCATAACATCATCATGTATGAGAAACATCATCATTAAAGCTCTTAGATAAGATTAAGATTCACTAAACATCATAATTAGGGTTTCCATGATCTCACATAGGTGGATCATATCCTAATCATGCACATTCATATGTATTGAAGGTACTTTTACTTGAGTTTCCACCATAAAAGGGTACTCTCTCTCACTTATGATACTTTCTCTCTCCTCTTACTAGTAGATGGTGATAACACCACTCTAGATCAGGTTGGGTTAAGTTCTCATTGACTAATCATAAGTCAAAACATCACTATCATGTGATTAGGGTTTGATTAGAACAAGGTATTACTCAATTAAACCCCTCAAGGGTATTTTGGCAATTTACCTCATGATCACCATCATGGGTCAATTCATTAATCACTTAGTCCCTTAATGTCCTAAGATACCATTAGGGTTTAGTTTAGATCACCATTGAACCAATTACAACTTTAAGTGATTAACTATAAATAACCTTGAGAACCTCCAAACGGTTTCAACCTTCAACCACCAAACGGTTTTGAAACCGTTTGGGTGCGTTGACCGTTTGCTAGGTTTGACTCCAAGACCACATGACCTCAAGGTCGTTTGCCCAAACCGTTTGGGTGTGTTGACCGTTTGTAAAGGTTGACTTTCCAAACTATTTAAGCTTATGCGGTTGTGAAACCGTTAAGAGACCACTAACTACTAACTACGTATACCTTCTACTGACTAAGTGTTAGGATGAAAGGATCCTTCCGATTTCCTGCTGCTGATGATAACCTGAAAATGTTTTGAGTAGAGGTATGAGCCTACTCGCTCAGTGAATAGCATTTCACTTAGCTATCACTAAACAACTCATCAGGTTTATAAATTGAAATTAATCATAAATGCAAAACTAAGCAAGGCAGTTCAAATAACATAACAGATTTGCAGAATATAATCACATTTCCATGCAATAGCACATAATTTGAACATATAATCAGATATAAAGAAATAGCACACAAGTTCGATTACTTTAATTTACTGTGAACCTATATGATTACATATTTATTTTATTATGCCCTAATCATATGCAGTGTACTCTGCATATAAAGATCTGTAGCAAGTTCATGCTACTATCTCACCGTACAATACTTAGCGACACACCCGGGAAATGCTAAGTCTGACGCCAGCCCTGTTCTGCTACAGGACCCCAGGCTCCACGGCCTCAATGCACAACCACGTGTGCTGCACAACCACGTGTGCTCCAGACTCCTCCTGGCAAACCTGAGCACACAGGCGGAGAGTCTCACAGGGTTACCTTCGTGACGCAAGCACGAATGGTGTTGGATAACCCCCCTTTTCCCCAGTGCCATCGTGACACAAGCACGATTGTTGTTAGACACTGCCTCTCTTTCCTCATTTGTCCATGACACAAGCACGGATGATGTTGCAACACGAGTTTCCCCCCTAAGAAGTAGATCTCTCTTAGGGGTTCTACAGTGTTAGGGCACCTAAGTCTATTAATTAATTAACAAATAAACATTTAAACAGGAATATCACATTTCATGCATATTGCACAATCTGAATAACACATGAAGCAAATATATACCCTTTATCATCATTAAACATGATTTAGTATCATTTATCCACTTTCGATGCTAAACATCTATTTTTAAATCAGCAAATACATTGCAACCATAATACAGGAAATTTCATCATTTTCACTAAGCATATTAAGTATTTCAAGTTCCAATGAAACTAACATACTCTATTATATGTACTACACTGTTTAAAAGTTATACTGACTGATACAGAAGCAATTAAACATTTAAATTGAGTTAAATAATGATTACTGAATGAACTACTACTCACCCACTTCGGTGTGTTCGTATACACCTAAAAACGTCCACAACCACGCCTAATTCTGCCCTTTACAGCAGCGTGCACGCCGTGCACCTGGGCTGCACACCGTGCACCTTCAGTGCACCCTTGTTCTACTTTTCTGCCACTTTGCACGCCATGCAAACTGATTTGCATGCCGTGCAACCTGGGCAGAAACTCGTTCCGCTTTCTGTAACTTTGCACGCTGTGCAACCTGCGCAGAGACGGAAATCTTATTGAAAATGAACTCGATCAAAAACTAAGTCTTGGCTTAAGCTACGGATTCTAATTCTATCCTCAAAACCGAACTCCGTTCTGGTCTTACCTTGCTCTTTCGTGCGCCAATCGAACACCGATTTGGATCTATTCAGAACAATTGCAAAGAGCAGATCGTTTTTTTCACAAACAGGTTGAACAAGGAGCTCGGATGGGTGGCTAATCAAGCTGATGGCTGCGGATCTGCACTCGGGACTCGTGGCCGAGCTCTTTGGCACCATTTTTGTGGCGATTCTCGGGCAGAACTGCCCCTGGCCGGCGCTGTTGCAAGTGCATCTATTGCTGCTAGCCGCCTTCTTCTTAGGGGCGTCACCCTGCAGGTCAAGGCTGCGGTTGGGGCGAGGTTGGAGATAAGAAGATAGTGGAGAAGCGAGGCGCAGCAGAGAGGGTCTTCACAGGCTCCAAAAATCGGCCGCCACTACCTCCCTTGTTGCTGCGATGGCATGTAGTTACTGCTGCGGTAGGGAAGCGCTGCTGCAGATAGGATGGTGTTATGGCGCCGCTAGGGCGTGGAAAAGGTGTAGGAAGAAAGAAGGGTGAGGGAAGGTGAGGAGGACAAGACCGCAGAGTTGGGGCTAGGGAGCGAAAATCGGCCGCCCACTCCTCCTTGCTGCAGGTCGGTCGACCTGTTACCTGGGCGCCGCTCTGTGCGGGTCCTGTTCCATCGGGAAGAAGAACAGGAGAAGAGGGGATAAGGGTTAAGTGAGAAAGTAGAAAAAAGAAAATGATTATAAGGAAAAACTTGGAAAATTGCAAATTGACCCCAGGAACTGAAAATCCTTATAACTTTTTCCTCGGAGGTTCAAATAGCGTGATTTATTTTGCAACTTTTCAAGAATGAGGCCCACTACAATACTAAAGAATGGAAGCATGCTAATTATACTATTTTACTAGTTCAAAATTCCAATTGCATCCAAAAATCACTTTACTCAACTTAATAATCATCATTACTATTATCATTAATTACCTCAGATGTTTAAATCTCAACTAATAATTCATGACTTAGCTTATCTTGATTAACCATGCTATTAAATAATATACTCAACACTAATCAAGGTGTTTCATGCTAATAGAGGTATTTACTGGCTAACCTCAATGTGGGTCATAACAGACTACGTCGTGTCGGAGCTACCGAGTACCTTGGGACTGCTGACCCCGCAGATGCTAATCTGTGGCTGACAGAGTTGGAGAAGGCTTTCAAGATTCTCAATATCCCTGAAGCTGAGAAGGTCAGACATGCAGTCTATCTTCTCAAAGGAAGCGCTGGTCATTGGTGGACAATGGAAGAGCAGAAGAGACCTGGAATGGAGATCTCGTGGGAAGACTTTCGGTGGGAATTTGTTCATAGATATTTCCCAAAGACCTTCCTAGACGAGAAGATCTCTCAGTTTGAGAGACTGAGGTAGGGCATGATGAACATTAGCGAGTATGAAGCTAAGTTCATGGAGTTGTTGCGGTTTTGTCCGCACATGGCTGCCACAGAAGAAGAGAGAATCTGGAGATTTGAGAGGGGTTTGAATGCTGACATGACTACCCTTGTGTCTGCCTTAGAAAACCGAGAGAGATTCTCTACCTTCGTTGAGTCAGTCCGAAGGATAGAGAGATCTGTGGTTGAGAAGAGGCAAACTCAGAAAAGATATCCACAGTTCCAGGGTTCTTCATCTAAGGACTTTAAGAAGCCTGGATCCTCTGCACCTAACCCTCCACCACCTAGATCTAGTTCTCAGACTCAGTGGTCTCCAAGTAGAGGTAGAGGACGAGGACAACCACCTCGGGAGACTCAGAGTTCTGCATCAATGTCCGTTACTGGACCACCAAGACCACAAGAGAGAAGCTGCTACAACTGTGGTAAGGTGGGACATTTGATGAAGGACTGCGGGTCTAAGCCTATCAGTGTGACACAGCCTCCGAGACAAGGTCAACAGGGATCCCAGAGAGGGAAATCTCAAGGAGCAGCTCGAGGACGCGGGCAAGCATCTCAAGCTGGATCATCATCACCACCTCAACAACAGGCTACAGTGAGGTTCTATGCTATGAACCCACCAGAGGCAGTGGTTGACCCACAAGTGGTGACAGGTCAGATGGAACTTTTATATTCTGATATGTCTAAATCTTGTGTAGTATCTGTTCTGATTGACCCGGGTGCTACGCACTCTTTTATCACTCGAAGAGTGATTCGCAACTGCAATATGACAGATAGTCATAGGGCAGATAGTTTGTTGTTGGAGACTCCGTTGAGTGGGTCTGCCGTTCTGCAAGAAGTATGCTCTCCCTGCGTACTCTTCTTTTCTAAGCATCACATTCAAGTGGGCCTTATACCGCTTGATATGCAAGGATTTGATGTAATCCTAGGGATGGATACCTTGGAAAGGTATCGAGTTGTCTTGGATTGTGAGTCCAAGTTGGCAATGTTTGCTGATGAAAGCAACACATGGATCTTTCAAGGAGAAAGAAAGATCCTGCCCACCTGTCTTATATCAGCTATGGTTGTTGATAAGCTGATGAGGCAAGGATGTTATGCATTCTTGGCCCATGTGATAGATGTTACCAAGGAGAGTCCCAACCCTGCTGAAGTTCCTATAGTCAGGGAATTCAAGGATGTGTTTCCTGAAGAACTTCCTGGTATACCACCACCTCGGGAGAATGATTTTGAGATCAATTTGGTCCCAGATACGAAACCTATAGCCAGACTCCGTATAGGATGGCGCCTGCCGAGATGGCAGAACTCAAGAAACAACTTCAAGAGTTACTTGAGAAGGGTTTCATCCGACCGAGTACCTCACCTTGGGGTGCTCCAGTTTTGTTTGTTAAAAAGAAAGATGGATCAATGCGGTTGTGCATTGACTATAGAAAACTCAATAAAGTAACAATAAAGAACAAGTACCCTTTGCCGAGGATTGATGATCTTTTTGACCAGTTGCGTGGTGCAACAGTCTTCTCCAAGATAGACTTAAGGTCTGGATATCATCAACTCCGCATTAAGGACAGTGACATATCCAAGTCTACCTTTAGGACAAGATATGGTCACTATGAGTTCACGGTTATGTCGTTTGGACCAACCAATGCACCAGCTGCATTCATGGAACTCATTAATAGAGTTTTTCGACCCTTCCTTGATCAGTGTGTTGTCATCTTCATAGATGACATACTGATTTATAGTAAGGATGCTCAGCAGCATGAGCAACATCTTCACCAAACTTTAACCTTGCTAAGAGAACATAAGCTGTACACTAAGTTTAGCAAGTGCGAGTTCTGGTTATCTGAAGTGTGTTTCCTTGGACATGTGGTATTTGCCTCGGGAATTCGAGTTGACCCTAAAAAGGTAGAATCTATTCTACAGTGGGAACAACCGAAGACACCGACGGAGATTAGAAGTTTCTTGGGATTAGCTGGTTATTATCGAAGGTTTATTAAGAATTTCAGTTCTATAGCCTTACCTTTGACTAAGTTAACCCGGAAGGATGTTCCTTTTGCTTGGAGTGATAAGTTTCAACAGTCTTTTCAGCTGTTGAAGGAGAGGTTGACAAGTGCACATGTGCTTGTGCTACCTGAGAAAGGAAAAGTATGTGTAGTCTTCTGTGATGCCTCCAAAAATGGACTTGGATGTGTGTTGATGCAGGATAAACAAGTGATTTCTTTTGCTTCCCGACAGCTTAAGAAACACGAGGAGAATTATCCGACACACGATCTGGAGTTAGCTGCTGTGGTCCATGCCTTAAAGATCTTGAGACATTATCTCTACAGAGAAACCTTCCATATTTTCACAGACCACAAGAACCTTAAGTATATCTTCTCTCAGCATGAGCTTAACATGAGGCAACGTCGCTGGATGGAGTTAATCAAGGACTACGACTGTACAATTGATTACCATCCGGGCAAGGCCAATGTGGTTGCAGATGCCTTAAGTAGGAAATCAGCAACATACCATGGATAGAGCACAACTAAGTTCCTTAGTATGCTCTAGGAGAGATATGCTTATCTCTTTAAGGCAAGACAATGTGCAGTTGAAGGTATCATTGTTAGCTGGTTTGTTCGCTGAGATGCAGATTAAACCTACCCTAAGAGAGAAGATAAAGGAGGCACAACAAGTAGATGCTGCAGTTCAGCATATTAGATCTGAGTTTGGTGATGAGAAGCGAGAAGGTTTTCATGAGTCAGATGACCAGGGGGCATGCTATCATGGGAGGATGATAGTGCCAGATGTAGATAACCTGAGGAAGTTAGTTCTGGAGGAAGCTCATTCTTCAATGTATGCTATGCATCCTGGAAGCACCAAGATGTATCGAAACTTGAAAGATATATATTGGTGGCCTGGGATGAAGAAGGATGTAGCTGAGTTTGTTCTGAGGTGTCCTGTGTGTCAGCAGGTCAAGGCTGAGCACCAGAAACCTGCAGGAACAATGCAACCTTTACCCATACCACAGTGGAAGTGGGACCATGTGACCATGGACTTTGTTGTTGGCCTACCCAGGACAAACAAAGGACATGATTCCATTTGGGTAGTTGTTGATAGGTTGACAAAGACAGCACATTTCTTACCTGTCAAAACAACCTATTCTGCTGAAAGGTTATCCCAGTTGTATGTTCAAGAGATAGTGTGTTTGCACGGAGTTCCTGTCACTATAGTTTCTGACAGAGGTCCCCAGTTTACAAGTCAATTTTGGGCACAGTTACACAGAGCCCTAGGCACCAAGTTAAGATTTAGTACAACCTTTCATCCACAGACTGATGGACCGTCGGAAAGGACTATACATACCTTGGAAGATCTGTTGAGAGCATGTGTTCTCTAGTTTACCGGAAGTTGGGATCTACACCTGAACTTGATAGAGTTTGCCTATAACAATAGCTATCAGCATAGCATTGATATGGCACCATATGAAGCCTTATATGGTAGACATTGTAGATCACCCTTGTGTTGGTATGAGACTGGTGAGCACCAATTGTTAGGCCCTGATCTTGTGCAACAAACTACGGAGAAGATTAAAGTTATACAACAACAACTTAAGACTGCACAGGATAGACAGAGATCGTATGCTGATAAACGTCGTAGACCCCTAGAGTTCCAGGTTGGAGACAGAGTATATCTTAAGGTCTCACCTTGGAAAGGAGTCCTTCGTTTTGGAAGGAAAGGGAAGTTAGCTCCTAGATTTATGGGACCTTATCCAATTGTTGAAAGAATTGGAAAGGTGGCCTATAAACTAGAGTTACCTCATGAGTTACAAAAGCTACACCCTGTGTTTCACATTTCCATGCTGAGGAAATGTCACCCAGACACCGAGTCAGTTCTACAACCTATGGAAGTAGAATTGAATGAAGATATAACATATGAGGAGGGACCAGTGTCTATTCTAGATAACATAACTAAAAAGTTAAAGAAGAAAGATATAAACCTTGTGAAAGTCCTCTGGAACCATCGTGGTGTTGAAGAAGCCACTTGGGAACTAGAGGATGAGATGAGAAGGAAATACCCTACTCTTTTCTTCTAATACGCTTTATCGATTTCGGGGACGAAATCCTTGTGAAGGGGTGGATAATTTGTAACATCCCTGACCTAGGTTATAACCTAACCCTGGAAGTTTTGCCTAAGTATGTAATTATATACTTGTGAATACCCCCTGGCATGTAATTAAGTTCCTCAGGAACATATATTTTCAATTTTTTCTCCTTTTTAAACAAAGTTGTAGCATTGTGTTGTATGCAGGGACCTATGTGCAAATTACCCAGTTTTAGGGTTCAACTTGCAAATTCACAGGTTAAGATGTTCCTTTGATGTTGAAACATCATGAGGATGTTTATGATGAAGTTTGAAGGATTTCCCAAGCTTGAGCACCAAGGTGCAGCTGTGGAAGCAATCCCTATGCTTGAAAACCCTAATTTAGAGTAAAGTGCAATTTACCCAAATTGAGGGGTGAAACTTGTAATCCTCACTTTCTAGAACATCTTTTATAACTCTTGTCATCATTTAGAATAGAAATGATGAAAGGGACACATCAATGAATAATCAGATAAGAAAAATGATCTTTGTGATAAAAATCACCTAAATGGGTATGGAGACCTTTCATGTATGTACCCTAGTTGAAAGTTGGTTTTCTCTACCCTTTGATCTTGAGATTTCATTAGCTTTACATAAGGTTAGATGGGTTTGGATGTGCCCTTGAGCAAGGAGGGACTTAGATGTAATTTCCATACTTGAGAGGTCCTTATGGTGTAAAAGGCATAAAGTATATAATCCTTTTCCTTGCAAATAAGTGAACGGATCCTTCATTTCCTTCACTTCCTCTCTTCTTTTACAAAACAACCAAGGCTAGCTCTGGAGCTTAGGGGGACGATCAACCTGTTCTAGGTAAGAGAACACCACCTTCTAGCTCGAATTCATGGAGGAATTCTTCCTTTAAGGTTGGTTTTGTGGATAGCTCACTTAGTTTTCTTATTCTAGCCGACCAACCCTACCTTTCCTTGGAGAATCCACCTTGGACGACCTGTGGAAGCTCAAGGACGCCATTAAAGGCTTGGAGCTCGAAAGCTTGGAGCTCAAGGGGCAACCTTTAGGCGGGTTTTATAACTCTAACTCTTTGCTTTATATGCATACTTTGTTCTTGCAATTTAGCATGTTAGTTCTTCTTCTACCTCCCTTCTTCCTTGCACTTTTGCAAGAAAAAAGGTGGAAGAACCGACCTTGACAGAGGTTGAAGATGAGGGGCGTGAATCCCTATGTTACTTTATCAAACGACCTTGGACCCTTTTGGTCCAAACGGTTGCAAATCGTTTGGGGTCAAACGGTTTCAAACTGTTTCCTCTCAAACGGTCTTGCAAGACCGTTTGGATTGAAACGGTCTCAAGACCGTTTGATAGGGTTGACCAAGGGACGAACGTTTGAGGGTCTGTTGGTTATATATTGAATTTCATTCCTGCAAAGAATCAAAGTTTAATTCTTAACCAATTGAGAGTTGAAGGCACTTCAACATCCAAACCCTAATCGGGTCAAAATTGTTGTTTTAAAACATAGATCTTGTTGAGTTTTGGGTTGAAGGACCCAAACGGTCTCAAGACCGTTTGGGGGTTCCTCCAAATGGTCTCAAGACCGTTTGGGCACAACCCAAGACCGTTTGAAGGTCTAGGGTTGAGATAATTTAATGGTTTGAAGGTCCAATTGCATTAAGTTGATGAATTGATAAACATGCTGATTTTTGACCTAATTGGAGTTCAACCCTAATCTAACCGACTTGGTTTTTGGTCAAACTTTGGGCAAATGGTCTCAAGACCGTTTTGATGATGTCCAAACGACCTCAAGACCGTTTGGGCCAAGTTTGGGCCCAATTGGAGGTCTATTGATAGGTTCAACCTTGAATTGATTCACATTGTTGAATATTGATGACCATCCGATTTGAAACCCTAATTGAGTAGAATTCAACCCTAATTGGCTTTCAGTTGAGGGTCAATTTGATGTCCAATTGATTAAGGCTAATCTTAGTTAACTCAATTTATAAGTGGTTATCATGGATTTGGTTAATTGAGGGGTTCAACATACATATCCATGACCAATTGTATCTTTTGAACCACTTTTGAGGTCCAAACGGTTTGAGCCCATTTGGACCAAACGGTCTCAAGACCATTTGGATCCAAACGGTATCAAGACCATTTGAGGTCAAACGGTCTCAAGACCGTTTGAGGTCAAACGGTCTCAAGACCGTTTGAGGTCAAACGGTCTCAAGACCGTTTGAGGTCAAACGGTCTCAAGACCGTTTGAGGTCAAACGGTCTCAAGACCGTTTGAGGTCAAACGGTCTCAAGACCGTTTGAGGTCAAACGGTCTCAAGACCGTTTGAGGTCAAACGGTCTCAAGACCGTTTGAGGTCAAACGGTCTCAAGACCGTTTGAGGTCAAACGGTCTCAAGACCGTTTGAGGTCAAACGGTCTCAAGACCGTTTGGGCTCAAACGATCTCAAGGTCGTTTGGACCAATCGATCTCAAGTCGTTTTGATCAAACGGTTTCAAACCACATGAGCTTCAAACGGTTTGGAAAGTCAACCTTTCTAAACGGTCAACACACTCAAACGGTCTCAAGACCGTTTGAGGTCAAATGGTCTCAAGACCGTTTGAAACCAAACGGTCTCAACACCGTTTGGTGGTTGAAGGTTGAAACCGTTTGAAGGTGTTCAAGGTGATTTGTACTTAATCAATTGATGGTGTAATTGGTTCAATGGTGATCTAATCTAAACCCTAATGGTAACCTAGGTCATTAAGGGACTAAGTGATTAATGAGTTGACCCATGATGGTGATCATGAGGTAATTTACCAAAATACCCTTGAGGGGTTTAATGGATTAAAACCTTATTCTAATCAAACCCTAATCACATGATAGTGATGTCTTGGCTTATGTTAGTCAATGAGGACTTAACCCAACCTGATCTAGTGTGGTGTTATCACCATCTACTAGTAAGAGGAGAGAGAAAGTATCCTAAGAGAGAGAAAGTACCCTTTTATGGTGGAAACTCAAGTAAGATACTTTCAATACACACGAATGTGTATGATTAGGGAATGATCCGCCTATGTGAGATCATGGAAACCCTAATTATGATGTCTAGTGAATCTTAATCTTATTTAAGAGCTTTTATGATGATGTTTCTCATACATGTTGATGTAATGAGTACAATTCACCATGGGGTGAATAGTAAACCCTAATTCTAGGGTGGTGACATGAAAGATGAATAGTAAACCCTGATTGATGAAAATTGGGGAACTTGATTCTTCTTAGAGTTTGAAGGTATAACCTCTAGAATGAATTCTTTACTGTTACCAGTTGAATTAACCTTGCAGGTTGTCATGAGATGATGATCATATCCAGGTATGGATTACAATACTATATTCATTGAAAGCATGTCTTAAGCTTTATGAATAAGTGAAATATCTTGATGCACTGTTAGTGACATCTATTGAGATTTATGGGCTGTAAGAGCCATAAATACCATCAAGGTCATGCTTAACAGATGACTTGTGATGAGATGATTGAGAACTGATGATTGAAAAGAGTTAGGCCTGCTACATTTTAGTATTCTCATTTATAGTTGTTATGCTAATATTATTGTTTGAAGAACAATGTATGATGTTTAAAGAATACTGAATGTACCTAACTAATCAAGTGTAATGTAGAGCCATGATCATAGATCCATCATTGTCAGAGTCTAAATGATGGTGAAACAAGTTTTCCCAAGGGAATTCCTGGATCACATACTTTTGAGTATGTGGGGTATATGGATGTGTAGAACCTTACATCCTAGTGTAGGAATTGATGTAGATTTTTATAGTCTGTCAAACCTTCACTACAAAACCCAAAAGGTGAGATGTATCATTATTCTCCCAAGAAAACACAAACACCGCATCGGTGAAAGATAAACAAGAAATCTTCCGATGACGAAGAGAGTACAGAACGCCACTGTAACTCTAAAATAGCGAAGGTCCAGTTTACCCTGGTGAGCTATAAATAGCAGACGTCCTGCCAGATGTCCTGCAAATAATCCTCTAACTGGCTGAGGAAGATGAGGTCATAAGAATCTGGCTCTTTTAATGACCTATGTATGATACTGATGTGACTTCTTAGCAATCAGTTGGAGTATGAGTGGTATGCCTCATCTCCACAGGGCATAATAATGTTTGAAAAACATAATCAACAGCATAGTATATCTGTTAGAGTTAACTACGAGTTACTTGATTGATGTTACACTGAATAAAGTATATGTTCTTCATGTTTCATAAATGTTGAACTCTTGCTTGTTACCAAACTGCTATTGCATACTCTGAAAGCTTTTACTGCTTAAGTTATTCTTTGTTTTGCTTATAAAGCTTCTAGTGGAGAGTTATAACTCTCGCTGGGGAAATTATGTATAATTGTCTCACCCCGTAGACTTCAACTTTTTAGGTGGTCGTCGAAGACGGAGGAACCGGTCTAAAGGTGACCAATCCCAACAGCAGCAGCACCAAGAGCAGCAATAAATCTCAGGTGGAGATTCAACCTGCTATGTGGTGTAGTTAGAGTTAATCCTATGTGTCCTCTGTACTCTCAGGTCTTGGAGTGTATTGGTTATGAGTTCTTGAGATTTTGTATCATGTTGTATATAATTACTCAAGAAGTAATTTGACAGAGATGTATACAGTTTTAAATCCTTTTTCTATGGAAAAGGTTTGTGGTTTCAAGCTCTTATCTCGAAAAGTTTTAATTTCACGTGATTTTTGTCTTCCGCTGATTATCGATTGCTTCCGCTTAAGTTTATTTCGTGATTTGGAGATCGGAGCCCACAACTTGTGATGAGATGATTAAGAAATGATAATTGATGAGAGTTAGACTTATTACATTTAGTATTCTTTCTTCAGAGCTGCTATGCTAATGTTTATTGTTTGAGAACATGTATGATGCTAAAAGAATACTGAAATGTACCTAACTAATCAAGTATAATAATACCATGCAAAGCCCTGATCATAGATCCATCATTGTCAGAGACCAAATGATGGTGAAACAGGTTTTCCTAAGGGAACTCCTGTATCACATACTTTTGAGTATGTGGGGTATATGGATGTGTAGAACCTTACATCCTAGTGTAGGTACTGATGTAGATGTGTAATCCGTCAACCCTTCACTACAAATCCATACCGCATCAGTAGAAGGTAAACACGAAATCTCCTGATGACGAAGATAGCACAGATACCGTATCAGTGGAAGGTAAACACGGAATCTCCTGATGACGAAGAGAGTACAGAACGCCAATGTAACTCTAAAATAGTGAAGGACCAGATTACCCTAGTGAGCTATAACAGCAGAGACACAAGATGTCCTGCAAGCAATCCTCTTACTGACTGAGGAAGGTGAAGGTCATGAGAATCCGGCTCTTTCAATGACCTAGTATGATACCGAGGCAACTTAACAGTGGTCGGTTGGAGTATGAGTGGTATACCTCATCTCCGCAGGGCATAATAATGTTTGAAAAATATAATCAACAGCGTAATATATCTGTTAGAGTTATCTACGAGTTACTTGTTTGATGTTACACTGAATAGTGCATATGTTCTTCATATTTCATAGATGTTGAACTCTTGCTTATTACCAAAACTGTTGTTGAAAACTTTGAAAGCTTTTACTGCTTAAGTTATTCTTTGTTTTGCTTATAAAGCTTCTAGTGGAGAGTTATAACTCTCGCTGGGACAATTATTTGAAATTGTCTCACCCCGTAGACTTCAACTTTTTAGGTGGTCGTCGAAGACGGAGGAACCGGTCTACAGGTGACCAATCTCAGCAGCAGCAGCACCAGGAGTAGTAGTAAATCTCAGGTGGAGATTCAGCCTGCTATGTGGTGTAGTTAGAGTCTGTCCTATGTGTCCTCTGTACTCTCAGGTCTTGGAGTTGTTGGTTTGAGATTTTGTTACGAATCTTGAGATTTTGAATCATGATGTGTATAATTACTCAAGAAGTAATTTGACAGAGATGTAAACAATTTAAATCCTTTTTCTATGGAAAAGGTTTGTGGTTTCAATCTCTTATCTCAAAAAGTTTTAATTTCCCGTGATTTTTGTCTTCCGCTGTTAATCGATTGCTTCCGCTTAAGTTTAAATCATGATTATATCGTGGTTTGGAGATCGGAGCCCACAATTAAGTGGTATCAGAGCTCTAGGTTCGCCGAGTCTACAGAGACATAGGACTTAGGAAGTCGAGTCTATCTTTAGTATTCCTTCCTTATCTAATAGAATCTTCTACTCCTCAGGAGAAGAAGATACATAAGAATGTCAGAGCCACATGATGAGTACATGGTAGAAAGTAGTGCTAGTGCACCTCAAGGTGGTGCAAGGGTTCCAGAAGTAGAACAGCCTGTACCTGAGCCACTCAGGGAGCCACCCCAGTTTGACCTAGCTGACATGGGTAACCCAGCAGTTCAGACGATGTTCAGGCAGTTTATGACTGCCATGACACACATAACCGACAGGATGCTTATGCCTGCACCCAGGGCACCTGTCCAACCAGAAGGTCAAGGTATCAGAAAGACGTTCGAGCGACTACGTCGTGTCGGAACTACCGAGTACTTTGGGACTGCCAACCCCGCAGATGCTGATCTGTGGTTGATAGAGTTGGAGAAGGCTTTCAGGATTCTCAATATCCCTGAAGCTGAGAAGGTTAGACACACTGTCTATCTTCTCAAAGGAAGCGCTGGTCATTGGTGGACAATGGAAGAGCAAAAGAGACCTGGAATGGAGATCTCGTGTGAAGACTTTCGGCGGGAATTTATCCACAGATATTTTCCAAAGACCTTCCTAGATGAGAAGATCTCTTAGTTTGAGAGACTAAGGCAGGGCATGATGAACATTAGCGAGTATGAAGCTAAGATCATGGAGTTATTGCGGTTTTGTCCGCATATGGCTGCCACAAAAGAAGAAAGAATCAGAAGATTTGAGAGGGGTTTGAATGCTGACATGACTACCCCTATGTCTGCCTTAGAAAACCGAGAGAGATTCTCTACCTTCGTTGAGTCAGTCCGAAGGATAGAGAGATCTGTGGTTGAGAAGAGGCAAACTCAGAAAAGAAATCCACAGTTCCAGGGTTCTTCATCTAAGGACTTTAAGAAGCCTAGATCCTCTACACCAAACCCTCCACCACCTAGATCTAGTTCTCAGACTCAGTGGTCTCCAAGTAGAGGTAGAGGACGAGGACAAGATATGGTCACTATGAGTTCACGGTTATGTCGTTTGGACTAACCAATGCACCAGCTGCATTCATGGAACTCATGAATAGAGTCTTTCAACCCTTCCTTGATCAGTGTGTTGTCGTCTTCATAGATGACATATTGATTTATAGTAAGGATGCTCAGCAGCATGAGTAGCATCTTCGCCAGACTTTAACCTTGCTAAGAGAACATAAGCTATACGCTAAGTTTAGCATGTGCGAGTTCTGGTTACCTGAAGTGTCTTTTCTTGGACATGTGGTATCTGCCTCGGGAATTCGAGTTGACCCTAAAAAGGTAGAATCTATTCTACAATGGGAACAACCGAAAACACCGACGGAGATTAGAAGTTTCTTGGGATTAGCTGGTTACTATCGAAGGTTTATTAAGAATTTCAGTTCTATAGCCTTACCTTTGACCAAGTTAACCCGGAAAGATGTTCCTTTTGCTTGGAGTGATAAGTGTCAACAGTCTTTTCAACTGTTGAAGGAGAGGTTGACAAGTGCACCTGTGCTTGTGCTACCTGAGCAAGGAAAAGAATATGTAGTCTTCTGTGACGCCTCTAAGAATGGACTTGGATGTGTGTTGATGCAGGATAAACAAGTGATTTCTTTTGCTTCCCGACAGCTTAAGAAACATGAGGAGAATTATTCGACACACGATCTGGAGTTAGCTCCTGTGGTCCATGCCTTGAAAATCTGGAGACATTATCTCTACGGAGAAACCTTCCAGATTTTTACAGACCACAAGAATCTTAAGTATATTTTCTCTCAGCATGAGCTTAACATGAGGCAACGTCGCTGGATGGAGTTAATCAAGGACTATGACTGTACGATTGATTACCATCCGGGCAAGGCCAATGTGGTTGCAGATGCCTTGAGTAGGAAATCAGCAACATCAACCATGGATAAAGCACAACTAAGTTCCTTAGTATGCTCTAGGAGAGATATGCTTATCTTTTTAAGGCAAGACAATGTGCAATTGAAGATGTCATTGTTAGCCGGTTTGTTAGCTGAGATGCATATTAAACCTACTCTAAGAGAGCAGATAAAAGAGGCACAACAAGTAGATGCTGCAGTTCAGCAGATTAGATCTGAGTTTGGTGATGAGAAGCGAGAAGGTTTTCATGATTCAGATGACCAGGTGGCATGCTATCATGGGAGGATGATAGTGCCAGAAGTGGATAACCTGAGGAAGCTAGTTCTGGAGGAAGCTCATTCTTTGATGTATGCTATGCATCCAGGGAGCACCAAGATGTATCGAAACTTGAAAGATATGTATTGGTGGCCTGGGATGAAGAAGGATGTAGCTGAGTTTGTTCTGAAGTGTCCTGTGTGTCAGCAGGTTAAAGCTGAACACCAGAAGCCTGCAGGAACAATACAACCCTTACCCATACCACAATGGAAGTGGGACCATGTGACCATGGACTTTGTTGTTGGCCTACCCAGGACAAGCAAAGGACATGATTCCATTTGGTTAGTTGTTGATAGGTTGACAAAGACAGTGCATTTCTTACCTGTCAAAACAACCTATTCTGCTGAAAGGTTATCCCAGTTGTATGTTCAAGAGATAGTGCGTTTGCACGGAGTTCCTGTCACTATAGTTTCTAACAGAGGTCCCCAGTTTACAATTCGTTTTTGGGAACAGTTACACACAGCCCTAGGCACCAAGTTAAGGTTTAGTACAGCCTTTCATCCACAGACTGATGGACAGTCAGAAAGGACTATACAGACCTTGGAAGCTCTGTTGAGAGCATGTGTTCTCCAGTTTACCGGGAGTTGGGATCTACACCTGAGCTTGATAGAGTTTTCCTATAACAATAGCTATCAACATAGTATTGATATGGCACCATATGAAGCCTTGTATGGTAGACGTTGTAGATCACCCTTGTGTTGGTATGAGACTGGTGAACATAAGTTGTTAGGTCATGATCTTGTGTAGCAGACTACAAAGAAGATCAAAGTTATTCAACAACAACTAAAGACTGCACATGATAGGCAGAAGTCTTACGCCGATAGACGTCGTAAACCCGTAGAGTTCCAGGTTTGAGACAGAGTGTATCTCAAGGTCTCACCTTGGAAAGGAGTCCTTTGTTTTGGAAGGAAAGGGAAGTTAGCTCCTAGATTTATGGGACCTTATCCAATTGTTGAAAGAGTTGGAAAGGTGGCCTATAGACTAGAGTTACCTCAGGAGTTGCAGAAGTTACATCCTATTTTTCACATTTCCAGGCTAAGGAAATGTCACCCAGACACCGAGTCAGTTCTACAACCTATGGAAGTAGAATTGAATGAAGATATAACATATGAGGAGGGACCAGTGTCAATCCTTGATAACAGAACTAAAAAGTTAAAGAAGAAATATATAAGCCTTGTAAAAGTCCTCTGGAACCACCGTGGTGTTGAAGAAGCCACTTGGGAACTAGAGGATGAGATGATAAGGAAATGCCCTGCTCTTTTCTCCTAATATGCTTTATCGATTTCGGGGACGAAATCCTTGTGAAGGGGTGGATAATTTGTAACATCCCTGACCTGGGTTATAACCTAACCCTGGAAGTTTTGCCTAAATATGTAATTATATACTTGTGAATACTCCCTGGCATGTAATTAAGTTCCTCAGGAACATATACTTCAATTTTTGGTTCCTTTCAAACAAAGTTGTAGTATTATTTTGTTATGCAGGGACCTATGTGCAAATTACCCAGTTTAAGGGTTTAGCTTGCAATTTCACAGGTTGAGATGTTCTCTTGATAATGAGACATCATATGAGTGAATATGATGAGGTATGATGGATTTTCCAAGCTTAGGCATCAAGATGCAGCTTGTGGAATGATCCTTGTGCTTAAAAACCCTAATTTGGAGTAAAGTGCAATTTACCCAAATTGAGGGGTGCAACTTGTAATTTTCACGTTCTAGAACATCTTTTATAACTCTTGTCATCATTTAGAGTAGAAATGATGAAAGGGATACATCAATGAATAATCAGATAAGAAATGTGATCTTTGTGGTAAAAATCACCTAATGTGGGTATGGAGACCTTTAATGTATGTACCCTAGTTGAAAGTTGGCTCTCTTTACCCTTAGATCTTAAGTTTACATGAGATTTGCATAAGTTTAGATGAGCTTGGACGTGCCCTTGAATAAGGAGGTACTTGGATGAGAATTTCAAGTTTTAGAGGTCCTTATGGTGTAATATAGCCTAAAGTATATAAGCTAGAATCCTTGCAAACCAACCAAACGATCCTTCATTTCTCTTCACTTCTCTTCTTTCTCAAAATGGCTAAGGAAAAGCTTTGGAGCTCATGGAGACGACCAAGTAGTTCCAAGGTGAGTAGGAACCATCTTCTAGCTCGAATTCATGGAGGAATTCTTCTTAAAAGGTTGCTTCTATGGTTAACTTACTTAGGTTCTTTGTTCTAGCCGATCATCCCCACCTTTTCCTTGGATAATCACCTCTGACCGAGTTGTGGAGCTCAAGACACCATTAGAGGCTTAAAGCTTGGAAGCTTGGAGCTCTAGGAACAACGTTCTAAGGCGGGTTTTATAATTCTAAACTCTTTGCTTTATATGCATATTTTGTTCTTGCAATTTAGCAATTAGTTCTTCTTCTACCTCCCTTCTTCCTTGCACTTTTGCAAGCAAAACGGTGGAATAACCGACCTTAACAGAGGTTGAAGATGATGGGCGTGGATTCCTAGGTTACGTTATCAAATGACCTTGGACCCTTTTGGTCCAAACGGTTGCAAACCGTTTAAGGTCAAACGGTTTCAAACTGTTTGATCTCAAACGACCTTGCAAGACCGTTTGGATTGAAATGGTCTCAAGACCGTTTGATAGGGTTGACCAAGGGACGACCGTTTGAGGGTCTGTTGGTAATATATTGAATTTCATTCCTGCAAAGAATCAAAGTTTAATTCTTAACCAATTGAGAGTTGAAGGCACTTCAACATCCTAACCCTAATCGGGCTGAAATTGCTGATTTTATATATATATCTTGTTGAGTTTTGGGTTGAAGGACCCAATTCCTCCAAACGGTCTCAAGACCGTTTGGGCACAACCCAAGACCGTTTGAAGGTCTAAGGTTGAGGAAATTTTTTGGGTTGAGGGTCCAATTGCAATAGGTTGATGAATTGATAAAAATGCTTATTTTAGACCTAATTGGAGTTCAACCCTAATCCAACCGACTTCGTTTTTGGTCAAACTTTGGGCAAATGGTCTCAAGACCGTTTGGAGGTCATCCAAATGACCTCAAGACCGTTTGGGCCAAGTTTGGGCCCAATTGGAGGTCAATTGATAGGTTCAACCTTGAATTGATTCACATTGTTGAATATTGATGACCATCCGATTTGAAACCCTAATTGAGATGGACTTAACCCTAATTGGCTTTCGATTGAGGGTTAATTTGGTGTCCAATTGATTGAGGATCATCCTAATTGACTCAATTTATAAGTGGTTAATATGGTTTTGTCCAATTGAGGACTTCAACATACTTAACCATAAACATTTGTAACTTTTGAACCTTGTTGGAGGTCCAAACGGTTTGGGCCCATTTGGACCAAACGGTCTCAAGACCGTTTGGATCCAAATGGTCTCAAGACCATTTGAGGCCAAACGGTCTCAAGACCGTTTGGGCTCAAACGATCTCAGGGTCGTTTGGACCAATCGATCTCAAGACAAGTTGATCAAACGGTTTCACAACCGCATAAGCTCAAACGATTTGGAAAGTCAACCTTTCCAAACGGTCAACGCACACAAACAGTTTGGGCAAACGACCTTGAGGTCATGCGGTCTTGGAGTCAAACCTAGCAAACGGTCAATGCACCCAAACGGTTTCAAAACCGTTTGGTGGTTGAAGGTTGAAACCGTTTGGAGGTTTTCAAGGTTATTTATACTTAATCACTTGAAGTTGTAATTGGTTCAATGGTGATCTAAACTAAACCCTAATGGTATCTTAGGACATTAAGGGACTAAGTGATTAATGAATTGACCCATGATGGTGATCATGAGGTAAATTACCAAAATACCATTGAGGGGTTTAATTGAGTAATACATTGTTCTAATCAAACCCTAATCACATGATAGTGATGTTTTGACTTATGATTAGTCAATGAGAACTTAACCCAACCTGATCTAGAGTGGTGTTATCACCATCTACTAGTAAGAGGAGAGAGAAAGTATCATAAGTGAGAGAGAGTACCATTTTATGGTGGAAACTCAAGTAAAAGTACCTTCAATACATATGAATGTGCATGATTAGGATATGATCCACCTATGTGAGATCATGGAAACCCTAATTATGATGTTTAGTGAATCTTAATCTTATCTAAGAGCTTTAATGATGATGTTTCTCATACATGATGATGTTATGAGTTCAATTCACCATGAGGTAAATAGTAAACCCTAATTCTAGGGTGATGACATGTAATATGAATAGTAAACCCTGATTGATGAAAATTGGGGAACTTGATTCTTCTAAGAGTTTGAAAGTATAACCTCTAGAATGAATTGTTTACTGTTATCATTTGAATTAACCATGCAGGTTGTCATGAGATGATTATCATATCCATGTATGGATTATGATACTTTATTCATTGAAAGCATGTCTTAAGCTTTATGAATAAGTGAAATATCCTAATGCCCTGTTAGGTGGCATATAATGAGATTTATGGGCTGTGAGAGCCATGAGTATCATCAAGGTCATGCTTAACAAATGACTTGTGATGAGATGATTGAGAAATGATAATTGATGAGAGTTAGACTTATTACATTTAGTATTCTTTCTTCAGAGCTGCTATGCTAATGTTTATTGTTTGAGAACATGTATGATGCTAAAAGAATACTGAAATGTACCTAACTAATCAAGTATAATCATACCATGCAAAGACCTGATCATAGATCCATCATTGTCAGAGACCAAATGATGGTGAAACAGGTTTTCCTAAGGGAACTCCTGGATCACATACTTTTGAGTATGTGGGGTATATGGATGTGTAGAACCTTACATCCTAGTGTAGGTACTGATGTAGATGTGTAATCCGTCAACCCTTCACTACAAATCCATACCGCATCAGTAGAAGGTAAACACGAAATCTCCTGATGACGAAGATAGCACAGATACCGCATCAGTGGAAGGTAAACACGAAATCTCCTGATGACGAAGAGAGTACAGAACGCCACTGTAACTCTAAAATAGCGAAAGACCAAATTACCCTGGTGAGCTATAACAGTAGAGACACAAGATGTCCTGCAAGCAATCCCCTTACTGACTGAGGAGTGTGAAGGTCATGAGAATCCGACTCTTTCAATGACCTAGTATGATATCGAGGCAACTTAACAGTGGTCGGTTGGAGTATGAGTGGTATACCTCATCTCCGCAGGGCATAATAATGTTTGAAAAACATAATCAACAACGTAGTATATCTGTTAGAGTTATCTACGAGTTACTTGTTTGATGTTACACTGAATAGTGCATATGTTCTTCATATTCATAGATGTTGAACTCTTGCTTATTACCAAAACTATTGTTGAATACTTTGAAAGCTTTTACTGCTTAAGTTATTCTTCGTTTTGCTTATAAAGCTTCTAGTGGAGAGTTATAACTCTCGCTGGGACAATTATTCGAAATTGTCTCACCCCGTAGACTTCAACTTTTTAGGTGGTCGTCGAAGACGGAGGAACCGGTCTACAGGTGACCAATCTCAGCAGCAGCAACACCAGGAGCAGCAGTAAATCTCAGGTGGACATTCAGCCTGCTATGTGGTGTAGTTAGAGTCTGTCCTATGTGTCCTCTGTACTCTCAGGTCTTGGAGTTGTTGGTTTGAGATTTTGTTGCGAATCTTGAGATTTTGAATCATGATGTGTATAATTACTCAAGAAGTAATTTGACAGAGATGTAAACAATTTAAATCCTTTTTCTATGGAAAAGGTTTGTGGTTTCAAGCTCTTATCTCAAAAAGTTTTAATTTCCTGTGATTTTTGTCTTCCGTTGTTAATCGATTGCTTCTGCTTAAGTTTAAATCATGATTATATCGTGGTTTGGAGATCGGAGCCCACAAGGATCTTCTTCAAAATGAGAAGATCATCGAAGGAATTAGGAACAAGGTTAGAGGATTGGTCCTTGCTCCATAACTCCCAGACTTGAATAGAAAACTTGCAGCTGAAGAAAACGTGAGAAGAGTATTCTTCACTGTCTTCACATAAGACACATCTTGAAGCTTGAGAGAGACCAATCTTCTGAAGGTAGTTGCTTGTGGGGATCTTGCCAAGAAACCCCTTCCAAAGGAGAAGGGAGCACTTTCTAGGAACACCTTTCCAAATCCAAGTGCCCCAGCTCTTAAAAGAGTACTTCTTTCTAACCATCTCCCAACTATCCTTCATCGATAAAGAGCTTCCACCTTTTAACAGAACCAAGTCATTCAGAGAGGAAGGAGCAGGCTAGGTGGACAAGAAATTACGTAGGAGCTGAGATCCCCTGAAGTTTGGGACAAACCAAGTGGAATCTCTGATGCAAACACTAGCCTTGCAGTTTAGACCTTTGCCTAGCCTACGAGTGAGATTGATGTCAAGAAGATCAATTAATTTCTTCTTACCCGTAGACCAAGGGTCTCTCCATAATAGGAAATCATGTCCATTACCCAAACAGAAAGAGATTTCCTTTAATAAAACAGGTCTTTGTTCGAGTAATCTCTTCCAGAGCCAAGAAGAATTGACCCTAGGCTGAACAGACCACAGAGACTCATCCTTAATATATCTGCCAAGAACCCATTTGACCCATAAAGTATCTTTGCCAGCAGCAATATTCCATAACTTTTTAATAAGACCAGCAGTAGACCAATCACCAATAAAGCGAATGCCTAGACCACCCTCTTTCTTGGGTTTACAGACGTGTTTCCAGGAAATGGTGTGGAGATGTTTCTTAGACTCAGAGTCATTCCATATGAAGTCTCTCATGATTTTCTCCAAAGTAAGAATAACCGACTTAGGAAGAGGAAAGGCAGCAGACCAGAAAATACTATATGAAGATAAAGTGGAAATGACGAGCTCCACTCTTCCAGCTTGTGAAAGGAGATTAGATTTCCAAGAGTCCAACCTAATCCTGAATTTATCAACAATAGGAGCACAATCTCTTTGGTAAGTCTTCCAGTAAACAAGGGTAGACCAAGATATCTCACCGGAAGGGCAGCAATGTTGATCATCAGAACATCCGAGATGCCATCATCAGACACATTCTTGCTAAGAAAGATATGGCTCTTCTCATTATTGAGGTTAAGACCAGAAACACATCTAAAGTTGGACAAGATGTTTTTAATGCAATATGCATCATGCTTTTTAGCTTTAGAGAACATAAGAAGATCATCTGCGAAAATTATATGAGAAATCATAGCATCACTAGCTTGAATAGGTCTGAAATTTCCAGAACTAATCTATGAATTAATAATAGAGGTGAGGCCTTGCATAGCAATGACAAAGAGAAGAGGGGAAAGGGAGTCTCCTTGCCTCACTCCATTGGAGGCCAGAAAACTATCCGTAGGACAACCATTAACAAGAACTTTGTAAGAGGCAGAGTTGAAAGATTCCTGAATCCATCCTATCCAACAAGGAGGAAAACCAAACTTGCATAGAAGGAATATGATGTAATCCCTTCTGACAGTGTCAAAGGCCTTCGCTAAATCAACCTTTATGCACATGTTTATATGAGATCCTACAAATGTGCTAAGAACATCATTTGCCAACAATATAGCATCTCCAATATTTCTATCTTGAACAAAAGCAACCTGATTATTATCTATCAAAGAAGGAAGCACCGTTTTAAAACGATTAGCCAAAACCTTAGCAATGACTTTGTAGAGAATGTTACACAAGGAAATAGGTCTAAAATCTTTAAGGCAAATAGCATTAGCACTCTTCGGGATGAGTGTAATAAGGGTGCTATTGCACTCTTTCAAAAGCTTTCCAGAGTTGAAGAAGTTGAGAGTAGCAGTGGTAATATCTGGACCAATAATATCCCAAACAGACTTGAAGAAGACAGAATTAAAACCATCAGGCCCAGGTGCTTTATCATCCTTCATGCTCATCATGACATCCTCAATCTCCTTCTTAGTAACCTTGCTTTTCAGGAAAACAAACTGAGCATCAAATATACGAGGAAGTTTCCAATCATAATTCCAATGCACTACGTAAGAAGGGGCGCCATTGAACAGACTTTCATAAAAACATTTGACTGAGTCACGAATAATGTACGGATCGTAAGTTAGGACATCATTGTCAATCTTTAACATATTTACGTTGTTCCCCACTCTTCTTGTTTTTAAAGAAGCATAAAAGAAAGCATTGTTTCTATCGCCTAACTTAAGCCATTGAACTCTGCTTTTCTGCCTAAGAAGATTTTCTTCATCATTCAACGCCTTGATACTGTCATTACGCAAGGAAGATAATCTTTGTTGGTTTTCTAGATTGAGGGGGTCAGAATCAACAACACGTTGCAAGGTAGCTAGCTCTTCCTCAAGTAAACGGGCTTTAGTGAAAAAATTGCCAACCACTTCATTATTCCATTTCCGAAGAGCATCAGAGACAGCATGAAGCTTACTATAGACCTTAAACATGGGTGTGCCTACACTGTGAGCATTGTTCCAAGCATTGAGAACAACAACTTTGTAGGAACTTTGGTTAACCCAAGAGTTTATAAAACGAAAAGGGGTAGCGCCCTTCTTACGAGAGCCAAAATGAAGGGAAAAAATATTGTGATCAGGGCAGACTTCACCCCAGCAAGATGGAAAGGAGGAGAGGAAACTAATGTCAGTGAAGATGCGATCAATCTTGGAGAAAGTGCTTAAACCTTTCTTGTTATGGCCGTCCCAAGTGAAGTAGAGACCTTTAGAAGGAAGCTCAATAAGTTTGGAGTTTGCAATAGCTGTATTAAAGTCAGCCATACTACGACTAGACGGAGGTTGCTTTCCAATCTTCTCCTTTGAGAGCCTAACAACATTAAAATCCCCAAGCATACACCAATTACAAGGATTGAGCATATAGATGTCAGAAATAGAATTCCAGAGGTTCATTCTGTCAGTGTCAAGATTAGCACCATAGACTGCAGATAAATGAAAGCACATCAGGTCCTTACGAACAGAGCAATGAATAACCTGGTCACTGCTAAGGATGGTCTTGATCTCTAAATCAGAGTCCCACCAGACAATAAGAATGCGAGTGTAAGAGTGAAAAGCAAAATTATCAATAAAAGAAGATCCAGGCCAGATGCTTTGAACAAAAGCAACAACGACAATGCTTTGGATTCTGGTTTCAAGGATTATGTAGATGTCAGCTTTGTTTCTGTTAACCTCATTACGAATGTAGGGGATCTTATTGCCACCTCCCCTCACATTCCAAGAAAAAATGGTGAAAGGACTATCCGTTGGGAGGAAGAGAAATTGGGACCTCATCCTTCTCACCCAATGGTGATGAATCATTTTCCTTATATAGATCTGAGCTATCAAAGTTAGATAAAGGAGAGTATTTATTCAAGGAATCAGGAATAACTCTCATGGAGTTTTCAGGAGCAGCCTTGGGCATGGATTTAGTTTTCCTCCTGCTACTGGTAATCCACCCTGAATCTGGAGAGGGAGAGGGTGTAATCACAACTGACTGAGGGACATGAGCTTGAAAGGATTGATCAGAATCTGGAATTCCTTCCATAGCATTACTGAAAACCTCCGAGTCATCTTCCTCAACCAAAATTTTTGGAACCCAATGCTTTGTGACTTTCTTCTTAAGAATCTTCCCCTCTTCATTGATAGAATCAGAGCATAGAGAGGGTTCATGACCATAGAGGCCACAGGTCGAGCACTTCACAAGCATTCATTCATATTCAAAGGAGATTGTATCGAGTTTCCCATCATCACTTTCAATTTGCAGCTCCTTAGGATAAGAGAAGTCAGAGGGGATAATAACCTGAATTCGAGCATAGTCCAGCCTCAGAAATTCCATGGTGAGCTTATCAGGACGAAGTGGAGTACCAAGAACAGACCTAATTCTGTTGAACATTTCAACATCCCATAGCTCGTGTGGCAAGTTAAATATCTTGAGCCATATAGGGATCTCATTCAGTTTCATCTTCTCCAGCGGTTCACCACATTCCCATTTCTTGATGATAAGGGGTCTGCCAGCAACGAACCATGGGCCACCATCAATGGCAGTCTTCATGTCTTCATCATCCTCAAACATAATGATAAAGAAGCCTTTCCTTCGAGACCTCACTTCCAGAGATCCTTTGACATTCCAGATCCGTGCAAGATGCTTCACTAGTGTAGGCCAATGAGGTTTAAGACCGACAACATATCCAGTAGCAGTTCTACTCCATCTCGAGATGTCCCTTTCAGAAATGTGTTTGCAGAGCAACTTCCCTTCAGAAAGATGAATCTCTATTTTCTTCAGAGCGATAGGGACACTTGACGCTGGCGATTTTTCCTTGAAAAGGCATGCCCAACTCAGAGGTGCTTTTGGATCTGGGACGTCCTTCACTTGATGAACACTTTCTAGACATGGATCAGGGGGGTTCGATGTCGTTGTCTCCTTGGCGGTAATTTCCACCGTCGCCCCCGCAGTCGCCTTTGCCTTCACCCCAGCGGTCGCCTTCGACGTCGCCACCACGTTACTCATGAGTTTATCTTGGACTTTAGTTCCAAGGTAAAGACATTGCAAAAATATTATCTATACTTCTATAAAAAGAGTATAAAAAGAACGAGTTTGATGTTGCGCTCTCCTTGAGTCACTCTCTTCTCTCCTTTTTTCAAGGAATTTTACTCCTACAAATATTTATTCTCAAACTATCCTATTAACATTATCTTTAATTTTGTATCTCTCTCCATCCCACGGAAATGGTTCCTTGATTCTCTCCTTTCAAACAACCAACACAAATATCTTTTACCGTAGGGACCCTTTCACGGAGAGTCCTCTCCCCGTACATTTCCAACAAATTGTATATGTCACGTGCATGTGCACGTGTGCGTTCACTAGTTTGATATATAGAGAGAATAAAGGTATGATATACCTTAGTGTAATGAGACACCAATTAGGACACTCAAAATTCCAAGTCGGGTTCGGTTCGGATTGAAATCATGTTATCATTCAAGTCAGGATGAAAGTTCTTATTATTTTAAACACATATAACTTATTATTCAATACAAAATACTTTATTAGATGAAAAAATATATAATCAACTACTTAAACTTTAAAACATATATTCTACATTTATATGTAACACATGTCAAATTTATGTGAACTGAGTCATAATTAGGTCAAATACGAAAAAAATAGAGAACATGGTTGGGTCCGGTCCAAATCCGAGTTTAAAAACTATAAGATGAGGTATTCAACTTGATACAAGTTTTCTATTAGAGCATATTGTGATCAACTTGTTTTCTACAAGTTCAATTTTTGGGTCGGATGCATCTCATATCCCATTCTAGGACAGAGACATCTCCTCTGGAGGCCATCCCAACGGCCATCCTTGGAGGAATCAAAGCCCAACAAGGAGGTGACAAACAGACCAGGCAACCTTTCAGGAGTTTTCTATGGCTATCTTCCCCTTCCTCCATTCTTCTGATTCTTTGTTGAGCATGAGGGGCAAAACCCCCATTCTTTAGGACCCAGGAATAATCAATGTAAATTGTGCATATGTGAAATCTAGAGTACTTTGTAGGTATGATGGCTGATGTATTGGTCATATGTTCGTAACACCTCATAAAGACACCTGAAAAACATAACACATCAAAAAAAATATGTGAAACCTGGAGTACTATGTAGGTATGACAGCTACTACATTGTTCATATGTACATAACACCTCATAAAAGATACCTGACAAACATAACACCCCACAAAAAACATGTGAAACCTAGAGTAATGTGTAGGTATGATTACTATGTATGATTAATTTTATACCATCAAAATCACTCCAAATCCCTTAAATTTTGAAAAAACTTTGAGTATGGATTACTATGTAGTATAGTAATCAATCTTCTAACTACACCCTCCTTTAATCTTGATGATTGATGCAGTCTGTTTTCTAACTCGTGATCAGTGTCATGAAAGTATAATTGTAGATGTGATGGGTTTCCATCTTCAGGTATTATTCTGTTTATGAAATGATATATTTGTCCTTGCACCTTGAAAGTGTATATCCCTTTGTTTCTCTTTGAAAGTGTTCTATCTTCATTCACACCTATAGATGTAAAAGCAAAGGTGTTGCTCTATGTTCTGATGCATTGTCTAAAGTGAATAGCCTCTTTGTCCAATGATGAATATAGATAGTATAATTCTGATGGGGTGATATTTGCTACTAAAGAAATTTCTCCATCATAGCAACAAAATGTTTTCACTTCATATGGAAATCTTTTTGCATGACAATGTACACAGTTTGTGCAGCTAGGAAGTATAAATGGCTCTTTAGGTATTGATAAATCCATTATGAATCTTTTCATCATATGAGCACTCTTCTTTTTCATATGTGATGAACATGAGGGAACATAAGTTGTTTCCTTAGCACTCGATGTAGACCCAACTTCCCATGTAGTAACAGTTCCTGGTTGCATGACATGATCACAGATAAAATAATTAATATTTCTTCTTTCCAGATTTTTGTCTTCCAAAGTTTCATTGATTTTCTCTAATTTTCTTTTGGCATAATTTTGTATGCTTTTTTCAAGCTTTGCTATCTTTTTATCTTCAGAGAGGTTGGCATAATATTCTCTTTGTTTTGAATATTTCATCCTATATAAATTATTCAAAATTCATCTTATTAATTATATTTTTAGGAATTATTTATAATAGAAAATAATAAGTGTTATTAAATCCAAGAAACATAATAGACACAAACGGCAAAGAAAATTAAATGAAATATTAGTCATTGTAAACAAAATCGAAATGTAAAATGCAGTTATGATTGTATGCAAAAGCAAATAACAAAATGTATAGAAATTTATTGATGCTAAATTTAAAAATATTTTGTTATTTTTTGAAAGCATCTAAGAAATTTTAGATGCAACGTGAGTGTGAACCATGAAATATTAGTTCAAAATATCTTTCTTTGATTTTTATCAATAATAACTTTGCATACAATGATAAAAATGAACTAAGTAGATACATTATGTGTATTTTTCACAAGAAAAAGTCACATTTGAAAGTCTCCTAGGTTGGTATGTACGTAAAAATGTACATTAAATTAAACACTTTAACTATAACAGTCACATCATGAGACGATCTGATCCATAAACCTCGACGTAAATTCAGCGGAAGCATTCGATTAACAGCAGAAGACAAAAATCACGGGAAATTAAAACTTTTTGAGATAAGATATTGAAATCATAAAACTTCTTTCATAGAAAGGAGATAAACTGTTTACATCTCTGTTGAATTACTTGTTGAGTAATTATATACAACATGATACAAAAATTTCAAGAGCCAAAACCAAAATCTCAGACACTAACTCCAAGACCTGAGAGTACAAAGACGGCATAGGACTATCAAATTACTAACTCAGCAGTCAGTATCTCCACCTGAGATTCACTGCTGCTCCTGGTGCTGTTGCTGTTGCTGATGTTGGTCACCTATAGGCTGGTTCCTCCGTCCTCGACGACCACCTAAAAAGTTGAAATCTACGGGGTGAGACAATTTTAAATAATTGTCCCAGCGAGAGTTATAACTCTCCACTAGAAGCTTTATATAGAAAAACAAAGAACAACATAGGCAATTACAGCTCTTTAAAAGAATCAGCAGCAGATTGAGATTAAGCAGAATATCAGCATTTAAGGAATATGAACAACATATGTAGTATGTAGTGTAACATCATTCAAGTATTTCGTAGTTCAACCTAACAGATATACTACGCGGTTGATTATGTTTTACAAACATCATTATGCCCTACGGAGATCAGGTATACCGCTCATACTCCAACCGATCACTGTTAAGTCGCATCGGTATCATACCTAGGTCATCAAAAGAGCTGGATTCTTATGACCTCATCTTCCTCAGTCAGAGTGAGGATAACTTGTAGGACATCTAGTGTCTCTGCTACTATAGCTCACCAGGGTAATCTGGTACTTCGCTACTAGAGTCACAGTTGCATTCTGCACTCTCTTCGTCCTCGAAAGATTTGTTGTTTATCTCTCATCGATGCGGTATAAGGATATCCTAAAGAGATTTGTGTTACAACATAAACATATAGTGAAGGGTTGATGGATTAAGATACATCTACATCAATTCATACACTAGAATGTAAGGATTTACACATCCATATTCCCCCACATACTCAAAAGTATGTGATCCGGGAATTCCCTTAGGAAAACCTGTTTCACCGTCATATAGCTTCTGACAATGATGGATCTATGATCAGGGCTCTACATGGTATGATTATACTTGATTAGTTAGGTACATTTCAGTATTCTTTTAACATCATACATGTTCTCAAACATTAATCATTAGCATAGCAGCTATGAAAGGAGAATACTAAATGTAACAGATTCTAACTCTCATCAATTATCATTTCTCAGTCATATCATCACAAGTCATCTAATAAGCATGACCTTGATGATACACATGGCTCTCACAGCCTAACATTCTCATTAGATGCCACTTACTGAGCAACAAGGTATTTCACTATTCATAAAGCTAAAGCATGCTTTCAATGAATACTAGATCATAATCCTTACATGGATATGATCATCATCATATAAGAACCTGCATAGTTAATTCAACTAATAATAGTAAACAATTCATTTCACAAGTTATACTTCCACACTCTTAGAAGAGTCAGGTTCCCTGATTTCTTATTAATTAGGGTTTACTAATCATATTACATGTTATCACCCTAGAATTAGGGTTTACTATTCACTTTATGATGAATTGAACTCATATCATCATCATGTATGAGAAACATCACCATTGATAACCTCAGATTGGATTAAGATTCATCATTTATCATAATTAGGGTTTCCATGATCTCACATAGGTGGATCATACGCTAAATATGCACATTCATATGTATTGAAGGTACTTTACTTGAGTTTCAACCTTAATTGGTGCATTCTCTCTCCTCTTACTAATAGATGGTGAATACACCACTCTAGATTAGGTTGGGTCAAGTCCTCATTGACTATCATAAGTCAAATCACCACTATCAAGTGATTAGGGTTTGATTAAAATAAGGTATCCTTCAATTGAACCCTTTAGGGGAATTTTGGTAAATTACACCATTGATCACCATCATGGGTTAATTCATTAGTCACTTAGTCCCTTAATGTCCTAGGTTACCATTAGGGTTTAGATTAGATCACCATTGAACCAATTACACCTTCAATTGATTAAGTATAAACAACCTTGAAAATCTCCAAACGGTTTCAACCTTCAACCACCAAACGGTCTTCATACCGTTTGGCCTCAAACGGTCTTGAGACCGTTTGGGTGCGTTGACCGTTTGGGGAAAGTTGACTTCCAAACCGTTTGAAGCTTATGCGGTTTGAAACTGTTTGATCAAAACGACCTTGAGATCGATTGGTCCAAACGACCTTGAGATCGTTTGAGCCCAAACGGTCTTGAGACTGTTTGGCCCCAAATGGTCTTGAGACCATTTGGCCTCAAATGGTCTTGAGACCGTTTGGATCCAAACGGTCTTGAGACCGTTTGGTCCAAATGGTCTCAAACCATTTGGACCTCAAACATGGATCAAAAGTTACAATTGTTTATGGTTATCTATGTTGAAGCCCTCAATTGGCCAAATCCATGTTAACCACTTACAAATTGAGTCAATTAGGATGAGCCTTAATCAATTGGATACCAAATTGACCCTCACTTGAAAGCCAATTAGGGTTAAATCCAACTCAATTAGGGTTTTCAATCGGATAATCATCAATGTTCAACAATGTGAATCAAATCGAGGTTGAACCTATCAATTGACCTCCAATTGGGCTCAAACTTGGCCCAAACGGTCTTGAGATCGTTTGGACACCCTCCAAATGGTCTTGAGACCGTTTGCCCAAAGTTTGACCAAAAACTAAGTCGATTGAATAAGGGTTGAACCCTAATTAGGTCTAAAAATCAGCATTTTTATCAATTCATCAACTTATTGTAATTGGACCCTCAATCCATCAAATTACCTCAACCATAGACCTCAAACGGTCTTGGGTTGTGTCCAAATGGTCTTGAGACCGTTTGGATGAAACCCCAAACAATCTTGAGACCGTTTGGGTCCTTCAACCCAAAACTCAACAAGATCTATACTTAAAAATAGCAAATCAACCCAATTAGGGTTTAGGGGGTTGAAGTGCCTTCAACTTTTGATTGGTTAGGAATTAGATTATGATTCTTTGTAGGAATGAAATTCAACATGTTACCAGCAGACCCTCAAATGGTCGTCCCTTGATCAACCCTATCAAACAGTCTTGAGATCGTTTGATCCAAACGGTCTTGTAAGACCGCATGAGATCAAAACGGTTTGAGATCGTTTGATTTCAAACGGTTTGCAACCGTTTGGACCAAAAGGGTCCAAGGTTGTTTGATAAAGTTGCCTAGGAATTCACGTCCATCATCTTCAACCTCTGTTCAGGTCATTTGTACCACGGATTTGCTTGCAAAAGTGCAAGGAAGAAAGGAGGTAGAAGAAGAACTAAGTATACTTGCAAGAACATAAATATGCATAATAAAGCAAGGAGTTTAGAGTTATAAAACCTGCCTCAAACGTTGTTCCTAGAGATCCAAGCTTCCAAGATTTAAGCCTCTAATGGCGTCTTGAGCTCCACAAGTCGGCCAGAGGTGATACTTCAAGGAAAAGATGGGGATGGTCGGCTAGAACAAAGAACCTAAGTGAGTTAACCATGGAACCAACCTTGTATGATGAATTCATCCAAGAATTCGAGCTAGAAGATGGTTCCTTCTCACCTTAGCACTACTTGGTCATCTCCCTGAGGTCCAAATCTCTGCCTTGGCCGTTTGAGAAAGAAGAGAAGTGAAAAGGATAAAGGATCCGTTCACTTGGTTTGCAAGGGTTTAAGCTTATATAGTTTAGGCTATTTTTCACCTTAAGGACCTCTAAAACATGGAATTCTCATCTAAGTCCCTCCTTGTTTCAAGGCACGTCCAAACCATGATAAATTTAAGCAAAGCCCAACAAAACTCAAGATCTAAGGGTAAAGAAAGCCATTAAGCAATCTAAGGTACATATGTAAAGGGTCTCCATACTCATAGTAGGTGAATTTTATGCACAAATATCATTTTTCTTATCTGATTATTCACTAATGTGTCCTTTTCATCATTTCTACTCTAAATGATGTCAAGAGCCATAAAAGATGATCTATAAGGTGTATTTTACAATTTGCACCCCACAATTTGGGTAAATTGCACTTTACTCCAAATATGGGTTTTTAAGCACAAGGATCATTCCACAAGCTGCATCTTGATGCCCAAGCTTGGGAAATCCATCATACCTCATCATATTCACTCATATGATGTCTCATTATCAGAGGAACATCTTAACATATGAAATTTGCAAGTTAATTCTCTTAACTGGGTAATTTTCACATAGGTCCCTGCATTACAAAACAATACTACAACTTTTTTTAAAAAAAAGGGCAAAATTGAAAGTATATGCTCCTGAGGAACTTAATTACATGCCAGAGAGTAATCACAAGTATATAATTACAGATTTAGGCAAAACATCTAGGGTTGGATTATAACCCAGGTCAGGGATGTTACAAATTATCCACCCCTTACAAGGATTTCGTCCCCGAAATCGATAAAACATATTAGGAGAAAAGAGCAGGGTATTTCCTTCTCATATCATCCTCTAGTTCCCATGTTGCTTCTTCGATACCACGATGATTCCAGAGGACTTTCACAAGGCTTATATCTTTCTTCTTTAGCTTTTTAATTCTGTTATTAAGGATTGACACTGGTTCCTCCTCATAAGTTATATCTTCATTCAAATCTACTTCCATAGGTTGTAGAACTGACTCGGTGTCTGGGTGACATTTCCTCAGCATAGAAATGTGAAACACACGGTGTAACTTCTGCAACTCTGGAGGTAACTCTAGTCTATAGGCTACCTTTCCAACTCGTTCAATGATTGGATAAGGTCCCATAAATCTAGGAGCTAACTTCCCTTTCCTTCCAAAACGAAGGACTCCTTTCCAAGGTGAGACCTTGAGGTACACTCTGTCTCCAACCTGGAACTCTAAGGGTCTACGACGTCTGTCGGCATAAGACTTGTGCCTATCTTGTGCAGTCTTAAGTTGTTGTTGTATGACTTTGATCTTCTATGTAGTCTGCTGCACAAGATCAGGACCTAACAACTGATGCTCACCAGTCTCATACCAACACAAGGGTGATCTACAATGTCTACCATACATGGCTTCATAAGGTGCCATATCAATACTATGTTTATAGCTATTGTTATAGGCAAACTCTATCAAGCTTAGATGTAGATCCCAACTTCTAGTAAACTGGAGAACACATGCTCTCAACAAGTCTTCCAAGGTATGTATAGTCCTTTCTGACTGTCCATCAGTCTGTGGGTGAAAGGCTGTACTAAACTTTAACTTGGTGCCTAAGGCTCTGTGTAACTGCTCCCAAAAATGACTTGTAAACTGAGGACCTCTGTCAGAAACTATAGTGATAGGAACTCCATGCAAACGCACTATCTCTTGAACATACACTTGTGATAACCTTTCAGCAGAATAGGTTGTTTTGACAGGTATGAAATGCGCTGTCTTTGTTAACCTATCAACAATTACCCAAATGGAATCATGTCCTTTGCTTGTCCTGGGTAGGCCAATAACAAAGTCCATGGTCACATGGTCCCACTTCCACTGTGGTATGGGTAAAGGTTGCATTGTTCCTGCAGGCTTCTGGTGTTCAGCCTTAACTTGATGACACACAGGACACCTCAGAACAAACTCAGCCACATCCTTCTTCATCCCAGGCCACCAATACATATCTTTCAAGTTTCGATACATTTTGGTGCTCCCTGGATGCATAGCATACATCGAAGAATGAGCTTCTTCCAGGACTAACTTCCTCAGATTATCCACATATGGTACTATTATCCTCCCATGATAGCATGCCACTTGATCATCTGAATCATGGAAACCATCACGCTTCTCATCACCATACTCATATCTGATCTGTTGAACTGTAGCATCTACTTGCTGTGCCTCCTTTATCTGCTCTCTTAGTGTAGGTTTAATGTGCATCTCAGCTAACAAACCGGCTAACAATGACACTTTCAACTGCACATTGTCTTGCCTTAAAGAGATAAGCATATCTCTCCTAGAGCATACTAAGGAACTTAGTTGTTCTCTATCTATGGTTGATGTTGCTGATTTCCTACTCAAGGCATCTGCAACCACATTGGCCCTCCCTGGATGGTAATCAATTGTACAATCGTAGTCCTTGATTAATTCCATCCAGCAACGTTGCCTCATGTTAAGTTCATGCTGAGAGAAGATATACTTAAGATTCTTGTGGTCTGTGAAAATCTGGAAGGTTTCTCCATAGAGATAATGTCTCCAGATCTTTAGGGCATGAACCACAACATCTAACTCCAGATCGTGTGTCGGATAATTCTCCTCGTGTTTCTTAAGCTGTCGAGAAGCGAAAGAAATCACTTGCTTATCCTGCATCAACACACATCTGAGTCCATTCTTGGAGGCATCACAATAAACCACATATCCTTTACCTTGCTCAGGTAGCACAAGCACAGGTGCACTTGTCAACCTCTCCTTCAACAGCTGAAAGGACTGTTGACACTTATCACTCCAGACAAAAGGAACATCTTTCCGGGTTAACTTGGTCAAAGGTAAGGCTATAGAACTGAAGTTCTTAATGAACCTTCGGTAGTAGCCAGCTAACCCTAAGAAACTTCAAATCTCCGTCGGTGTCTTCGGTTGTTCCCACTGTAGAAAAGATTATACCTTTTTAGGGTCAACACGAATACCCGAGGCAGATACCACATGGCCAAGAAAAGATACTTCTGGTAACCAAAACTCACACTTGCTAAACTTAGCATATAGCTTGTTTTCTCTTAGCAAGGTTAAAGCTTGACGAAGATGTTGTTCATGCTGCTGAGCATCCCTACTATAGATCAGAATGTAATCTATGAAGACGACAACACACTGATCAAGGAAAGGTCAAAAGACTCTATTCATGAGTTCCATGAATGCAGCTAGTGCATTAGTTAGTCCAAAAGACATAACTGTGAACTCATAGTGACCATATCTCGTCCTAAAAGAAGACTTGGATATGTCACTGTCCTTAATGTGGAGTTGATGATATCCCGACCTCAAGTCTATCTTTGAGAAGACTGTTGCACCACTCAACTGATCAAAAAGATCATCAATCCTCGGCAGAGGGTACTTGTTCTTTATTGTTACTTTATTAAGTTGTCTGTAATCAATGCACAACCGCATTGACCCATCTTTCTTTTTAACAAACAAAACCGGAGCACCCCAAGGTGAAGTACTCGGTCAGATAAAACCTTTCTCAAGTAACTCTTGAAGCTATTTCTTGAGTTCGGCCATCTCGGCAGGCGCCATCCTATATGGTGTCTGGGCTATGGGTTTTGTATCTGGGACTAAACTGATTTCAAAATCAATTTCCCGTGGTGGTGGTATACCAGGAAGTTCTTCAGGAAACACATCTTCGAATTCCCTAACTACAGGAACTTCAGCAGGGTTGGGGCTCTCCTTGGTAACATCTACGACATGGGCCAAGAATGCATAACATCCTTGCCTCATCAGCTTATCAGCAACCATAGCTGACACAAGACAGGTGGGCATAATCTTTCTTTATCCTTGAAAGATCCATGTGTTGCTTTCATCAACAAACACAGCCAACTTGGATTCACAATCCAAGACAACTCTATACCTTTCTATGGTATCCATCCCGAGGATTATATCAAATCCTTGCATATCAAGTGGTATAAGGTCCACTTGAATGCGATGACCTGAAAAGAAGAGGATGCAGGGAGAGAATACCTCCTGCAAAACAGCAGACCCACTCAACGAAGTCTCCAAAAACAAGCTATCTACCCTATGACTAACTGTCATATTGCAGTTGTGAATCACTCTTTGAGTGACAAAGGAGTGCGTAGCACCCGGGTCAATCAGAACAGATACTACACATGATTTAGACATATCAGAATATAAAAGTTCCATCTGACCTGCCACTACCCGTGGATTGACCACTGCATCTGGTGGGTTCATAGCATGGAACCTCGCTGTCGCCTGGGGTTGAGTTGGTGTTGATGATCCAGCTTGAGACGCTTGCCCATGTCCTTGAGCTGCTCCTTGAGATTGCCTTCTCTATGATCCCTGTTGACTTTGTCTCAGAGGCTGTGTCACACTGACAGGCCTAGACCGACAGTCCTTCATCAAGTTCCCCACCTTCCCACAGTTGTAGCAACTTCTCTCCTATTGCTGTGGTCTCAGTGGTCCAGTAACTGACATTGATGTAGAACTGTGAGTCTCTTGAGGCGGTAGACCCCGTCCTCTACCTCTGCTAGGGGATCACTGAGTCTGAGAACTCGATCTGGGTGGTGGAGGGGTAGGTGCAGAGAATCTAGGCTTCTTAAAGTCCCTAGATGAAGAAACCTGGAACTGTGGATACCTTTTCTGGGTTTGCCTCTTCTCAACCACAGATCTCTCTATCCTTCGGACTGACTCAATGAAGGTAGAGAATCTCTCTCGGTTTTCTAAGGCAGACACAGGGGTAGACATGTCAGCATTCAAATCCTTCTCGAATCTTCTGATCTGTGGCAACCATGTGTGGACAGAACCGCAACAACTCCATGAACTTAGCTTCATACTCGCTAATGTTCATCATGCCCTGCCTCAACCTCTCAAACTGAGAGATCTTCTCGTCTAGGAAGGTCTTAGGAAAATATCTGAGGACAAATTCCCATCGAAAGTCTTCCCACGAGATCTCCATTCCAGGTCTCTTCTGCTCTTCCATAGTCCACCAGTGACCAACGCTTCCTTTGAGAAGATAGACAACATGTCTGACCTTCTCATCTTCAGGGATGTTGAGGATCCTAAAAGCTTTCTCCAACTCTGTTAACCACAGATCAGCATCTGCGGGATCGACTATCCCAAAGTACTCGATAGCTTCGACATGATGAAGTCGCTCGAACGTCTTCCCGATACCTTGTCCTTCAGGCTAGACAGGTGCCCTGGGTGCAGGCATAGGCATCCTATCGGTGATGTGCGTCATGGCAGTCATAAACTGCCCGAACATCGCTTGCACAACTGGGTTATCCATGTCAGCTGGGTCAAACTGAGGTGGCTCCCTGGGTTGCTCTGGTACGGGTTGTTCTATTTCAGGAACCCTTGCACCGCCTTGTGGTGCAGCTACGCTACTCTCCGCCACATACTCCTCATGTGGCTCAGACATCCTTATATATCTTCTTCTCCTGAGGAGCAGAAGATTCTATTAGATAAGGAAGAACACTAAGGTTAGACTCGACATCCTAAGTCCTATGTCTCTGTAGACTCGACAAGCCTAGAGCTCTGATACTACTTAATTGAGACGATCCGATCCATAAACCTTGACGTAAATTCAGCAGAAGCATTCGATTAACAGCGGAAGACAAAAATCACGGGAAATTAAAACTTTTTGAGATAAGATATTGAAATCATAAAACTTCTTTCATTGAAAGGAGATAAACTGTTTACATCTCTGTTGAATTACTTCTTGAGTAATTATATACAACATGATACAAAAATTTCAAGAGCCAAAACCAAAATCTCAGACACTAACTCCAAGACCTAAGAGTACAGAGAGGGAATAGGACTATCTAATTACTAACTCAGCAGTCAATATCTCCGCCTGAGATTCACTACTGCTCCTGGTGCTGTTGCTGATGTTGGTCACCTGTAGGCTAGTTCCTCCGTCCTCGACGACCACCTAAAAAGTTGAAATCTACGGGGTGAGACAATTTTAAATAATTGTCCTAGCGAGAGTTATAACTCTCCACTAGAAGCTTTATATAGCAAAACAAAGAACAACATAGGCAATTACAACTCTTTAAAAGAGTCAGCAGCAGATTGAGATTAAGCAGAATATCAACATTTAAGGAATATGAACAACATATGTAGTATGTAGTGTAACATCATTCAAGTATCTCGTAGTTCAACCTAAGCAGATATACTACGCGGTTGATTATGTTTTACAAACATCATTATGCCCTGCGGAGATGAGGTATACCACTCATACTCCAACCGATCACTGTTAAGTCGCATCGGTATCATACCTAGGTCATCAAAAGAGCCGGATTCTTATGACCTCATCTTCCTCAGTCAGAGTGAGGATAACTTGCAGGACATCCAGTGTCTCTGCTACTGTAGCTCACCAAGGTAATCTGGTACTTCTCTATTAGAGTCACAGTGGCATTCTGCACTCTCTTCATCATCGAAAGATTTCTTTTTTATCTCTCATCGATGTGGTATAAGGATCTCCTCAAGAGATTTGTGTTACAACATAAACATATAGTGAAGGGTTGATGGATTAAGATACATCTACATCAATTCCTACACTACGATGTAAGTATTTACACATCCATATTCCCCCACATACTCAAAAGCATGTGATCCAGGAATTCCCTTAGGAAAACCTATTTCACCATCATATAGCTTCTGACAATGATGGATCTATGATCAGGGCTCTACATGGTATGATTATACTTGATTAGTTAGGTACATTTCAGTATTCTTTTAACATCATACATGTTCTCAAACATTAATCATTAGCATAGCATCTATGAAAGGAGAATACTAAATGTAACAGATTCTAACTCACATCAATTATCATTTCTTAGTCATATCATCACAAGTCATCTAATAAGCATGACCTTGATGATACACATGGCTCTCACAGCCTAACATTCTCATTAGATGCCACTTACTGAGCAACAAGGTATTTCACTATTCATAAAGCTAAAGCATGCTTTCAATGAATACTATATCATAATCCTTACCTGGATATGATCATCATCATATAAGAACCTGCATAGTTAATTCAACTAATAATAGTAAACAATTCATTTCACAAGTTATACTTCCACACTCTTACAAGAGTCAGGTTCCCTGATTTTTTATCAATTAGGGTTTACTAATCATATTACATGTTATCACCCTAGAATTAGGGTTTACTATTCACTTTATGATGAATTGAACTCATATCATCATCATGTATGAGAAACATCATCATTGATAACCTCAGATTGGATTAAGATTCATCATTTATCATAATTAGGGTTTCCATGATCTCACACAGGTGGATCATACCCTAAATATGCACATTCATATGTATTGAAGGTACTTTACTTGAGTTTCAACCTTAATTGGTACATTCTCTCTCCTCTTACTAATAGATGATGAATACACCACTCTAGATTAGGTTGGGTCAAGTCCTCATTGACTATCATAAGCCAAATCACCACTATCAAGTGATTAGAGTTTGATTAAAACAAGGTATCCTTCAATTGAACCCTTTAGGGGCATTTTGGTAAATTACACCATTGATCACCATCATGGGTTAATTCATTATTCACTTAGTCCCTTAATGTCCTAGGTTACCATTAGGGTTTAAATTAGATCACCATTGAACCAATTACACCTTCAATTGATTAAGTATAAACAACCTTGAAAATCTCCAAACGGTTTCAACCTTCAACCACCAAACGGTCTTGAGACCGTTTGGCCTCAAACGGTCTTGAGACCATTTGACCTCAAACGGTCTTGAGACCGTTTGGGTGCGTTGACCGTTTGGGGAAGTTGACTTCCAAACCGTTTGAAGCTTATAAGGTTTGAAACCGTTTGATCAAAACGACCTTGAGATCGATTGGTCCAAATGACCTTGAGATCGTTTGAGCCGCCCGTTTGGCCCCAAACGGTCTTGAGACTGTTTGGTCCAAACGGGCTCAAACCGTTTGGACATCAAACATGGATCAAAAGTTACAATTGTTTATGGTTATCTATGTTGAAGCCCTCAATTGGCCAAATCCATGTTAACCACTTACAAATTGAGTCATTTAGGATGAGCCTTAATCAATTGGACACCAAATTGACCCTCAATTGAAAGCCAATTTGGGTTGAATCCAACTCGATTAGGGTTTTCAATCGGATAATCATCAATGTTCAATAATGTGAATCAAATCGAGGTTGAACCTATCAATTGACCTCCAATTGGGCTCAAACTTGGCCCAAACGGTCTTGAGATCGTTTGGACACCCTCCAAACGGTCTTGAGACCGTTTGCCCAAAGTTTGACCAAAAACTAAGTCAATTGAATAAGGGTTGAACCCTAATTAGGTCTAAAAATCAGCATTTTTATCAATTCATCAACTTATTGTAATTGGACCCTCAATCCATCAAATTACCTCAACCCTAGACCTCCAAACTGTCTTGGGTTGTGTCCAAACGGTCTTGAGACTGTTTGGATGAAATCCCAAACGGTCTTGAGACCGTTTGGGTCCTTCAACCCAAAACTCAACAAGATCTATACTTAAAAACAGCAAATCAACCCGATTAGGGTTTAGGGGGTTGAAGTGCCTTCAACTTTTGATTGGTTAGGAATTAGATTATGATTCTTTGTAGGAATTAAATTCAACATGTTACCAGAAGACCCTCAAACGTTCGTCCATTGGTCAACCCTATCAAACGGTCTTGAGACCGTTTGATCCAAACGGTCTTGCAAGACCGCCTGAGATCAAAACGGTTTGAGACCGTTTGATTTCAAACAGTTTGCAACCGTTTGGACCAAAAGGGTCCAAGGTCGTTTGATAAAGTTGCCTAGGAATTCATGCCCATCATCTTCAACCTCTGTTCAGGTCGGTTGTACCACAGATTTGCTTGCAAAAGTGCAAGGAAGAAAGGAGGTAGAAGAAGAACTAAGTATACTTGTAAGAACATAAATATGCATAATAAAGCAAGGAGTTTAGAGTTATAAAACCCGCCTCAAACGTTGTTCTTAGAGCACCAAGCTTCCAAGATTCAAGCCTCTAATGGATTCTTGAGCTCCACAAGTCGGTCAGAGGTGATACTTCAAGGAAAAGATGGGGATGGTCGGCTAGAACAAAGAACCTAAGTGAGTTAACCATAGAACCAACCTTGTATGACGAATTCATCCAAGAATTCGAGCTAGAAGATGGTTCCTTCTCACCTTAGCACTACTTGGTCGTCTCCCTGAGGTCCAGAGATCTGCCTTGGCCATTTGAGAAAGAAGAGAAGTGAAAATGATAAAGGATCCGTTCACTTGGTTTGTAAGGGTTTAAGCTTATATAGTTTAGGCTATTTTTCACCTTAAGGACCTCTAGAACATGGAATTCTCATCTAAGTCCCTCCTTGTTTCAAGGCACGTCCAAACCATGATACCTTTAAGCAAAACCCAACAAAACTCAAGATCTAAGGGTAAAGAAAGCCATTAAGCAATCTAAGGTACATATGTAAAGGGTCTCCATACTCATAGTAGGTGAATTTTATGCACAAAGATCATTTTTCTTATCTTATTATTCATTAATGTGTCCTTTTCATCATTTCTAATCGAAATGATGTAAAGAGCCATAAAAGATAATCTATAATGTGTATTTTACAATTTGCACCCCACAATTTGGGTAAATTGCACTTTACTCCAAATTAGGGTTTTTAAGCACAAGGATCATTCGACAAGCTGCATCTTGATGCCCAAGCTTGGGAAATCCATCATTCCTTATCATATTAATTCATATGATGTATCATTATCAGAGGAACATCTTAACATATGAAATTTGCAAGTTAATCCCCTTAACTGGGTAATTTGCACATAGGTCCCTGCATTACAAAATAATACTACAACTTTTTTTTTAAAAAGGGCAAAATTGAAAGTATATGCTCCTGAGGAACTTAATTACATGCCAGAGAGTAATCACAAGTATATAATTACATATTTAGGAAAAACATCTAGGGTTAGATTATAACCCAGGTCAGGGATGTTACACATCACATCTCCCAACAAAAGACACATATAAAACTTCAAACCATCACATCTCCTAACAACTCACATAAGTAGAGACTTTTTACATCAAAAAGGTATTCACAAAGTCTCCAAGGTCTTTGCATGCATGGTATGATATGTACATAGAGATTCTAACTATCGAAGTGACATCTCATCTCTCAACATTTATGTTAAAATCTTTGAGAAATTATCCGCTACTTCTTCTTTATATCGCACTTTATAATATAAGTCTTTTGCTTCCTTTAACTTCTGTTCAAGTTTAGCTATTTTCTTTATTTTCTCCTACCGTTTCATTTTTATGTATTCTCTGATAGAGATTCTTCCTTTTCCTTTTACACGGATAGTCATAATCGGCTTGCTGTAATACGTCCTTGCCATTAACCTATATCAAATTAATAATATAACTAAATATTATAACATTTATATATTTGCATAATGTCCTTCCCACTGTAACTATTATTTATGGAAGCATATCTAAGTATGCCGATAATAACACCTTTGGCAACTATGTTCAGCTGTTGATGATTACAATATTCACACAAAAAATACAGGTCATGAACGTGTAATATAATAAAAAATGAAGGTAGAAAAAAATTAGCAGAAAAAAATATTACAGTTTAAATAGATACATGAACATGGAATGTAATCAGAAAATTAAATATAAAAAGTCCAAATTATATACTGCTATAATTGACGGGCAAGGAAAATAGAGCATTGTATCAGACCGGAAAACATATATTCCAGAAAGCAATGTCAATAGTAACGTTCCTCTAGTACAACAGTACCCCCATACCCTGGTTCTTTGTATACCAGAGAAACCCGTCTAATTTCCGTCCTTGTTTCACCCATTCTGCGGACATTGTCAGATTCACACATTGGCAATAGACCATAGTCACCCACTGTCCCGATAGCTGCGGAGGTAGCACTGCCGGATTTGGCTGAGACGAAAAAAGTAGTATTAGAAGAGCATCACCATCCGGATACACCGGAACGTTACGTTGTTACCCTCTCTATAGGAACCGTCTTGAACTGATAGGGATAAAAAAATACCACACAAACTACGTTTAAATCCTTCTTCGCCCCAAGTCGGCAAGCGTATAGCCCCCCACTAATGTCTTTGTAAAAACATGTGGATGGATAGCTTGCAATTGGCAGGACTTATCCCCGGAAGCCTCAGTAGGACTATATCTTCTCCCCTATATTCTCTAGCATTCCAGAGGGGGAGTTACTCATCTACGTCGTACGGTTGGAGGGGCGTAGCGGAGACTTCCCTCATGTCAGGGCTTAGTAATGAAGTACTTTCCGACAGCGAGCAAACCACAAATTAAATATACTAACCTGGATGCCGCGTGACCTCCGGCTTCGACTGCTACAATTACGAAGCTACCTTTTCATGACCCCACAAGAAAAACAACATCGTCGACACTCTGTGACCCCACACGGAAAACGCACCGCCTGAACAGGAACAGTCACAGTTTTGTGAAAATTTACGGCCCGCAAGAATCCTTTATTTGCTGATGACGGATACCAATATGTATCCAATAGAAGGAAAGCCTACGATGATAAACCGGTTGTGAAGGTGTCAAAGTTCAGTTCTCTTATTGATAGGTAAATAGACGTGGTAGTAAACAGACGAAAAAAGAAAGCACCTGGAATAGCAGGCAGGTGCACTGCTCTTAAGGCAAGCACCTGGAATAGCAGGCAGGTGCACTGCTCTTATTCTTAGGTAAGTAGATACTATCAAAGTGCACGTGCTAAGCACGTGTGTTGCTGTTAATATATTTTTGAAATAACATCTAATAAAAATTGAAAATTAAAAATTATTTTCATCAATTTTATCTAAAAGAAATATAAAATTTTGTTGAAAAAAATGATCACCATGAGTTGTCAACACATGTCTAATTATCGTGATGTACAATCATATTCATTTTATCCCGATATTACTCTATTTGAAAGTGCCAAAGACTAACCATGTGAAAAAATAGTTTTCTAAAAAAAACTAAAATAATCTCTGAAAAATCACCTTAAATAAGAAAAATGTACATATCACCTGAATCAAGTTGCTTAAATATCCTCTACCACCAACCACTATCATTGTTTTAGTAAAAAAATGAACATGAATTTTTTTTGCTAATGCAAGCTATTCGAACAGAAGTGGTCAAAGCATTTATAGATACTTTTTAGAAAATAGTAGAATCAAGTTGTTCAAATACGCATTGACAAAATGTAGAAGCCGATTTCACTAACCAATTTAGTTGAATAACACCGGTAACAACATATGACCTCTCTTTTATAAAAAGAAAATGAGAAAAAGTCAGTCGAACCATGTTGTTGGAGTATCAATGGTCACTATCGTTGTACTCTTTTGCACGGGTCGCAATTGGTAAAAAATAAAAGATAAAAGTGCAGTGTACACTCTCATGGACCAATTCATAATTATAAAAAGTAATAAAAGAATTGCAACTAGCTCCCTATATAAGCTTTCTTATACATTATGGATGAGTCTCGTCATGTAAAATATCACTTAAAAATAAAAGACAAAATTACAGTGCGCACTCACATGGACCAAATCATAATTACAAAAAATAATGGAGAAAATTACAACCAACACCTCTATGGACTTTCTTATATAGTATTGATTGAGTCTCCTCACATAATATATGATTTAAAAAAAAGACAAATGTAACATCCCTGACCTCGGTTATAACCTAACCCTAGAAGTTTTGCCTAAACATGTAATTATATACTTGTGAATACTCTCTGGCATGTAATTAAGTTCCTCAGGAACATATACTTTCGATTTTGCTCCTTTATAAACAAAGTTGTAGCATTGTTTTGTAATGCAGGGACCTATGTGCAAATTACCCAGTTAAGGGTTTAACTTGCAAATTTCACAGGTTAAAATGTTCCTCCGATGATGAGACATCATATGAGTAAAAATGATGAGGTATGATGGATTTTCCAAGCTCGGGCATCAAGATGCAGCTTGTGGAATGATCCTTGTGCTAAAAAACCCTAATTTGGAGTAAAGTGCAATTTACCCAAATTGTGGGCTGCAAGTTATAAAATACACCATCTAGAACATCTTTTATGACTCCTGACATCATTTAGAGTAGAAATGATGAAAGGGACACATGAATGAGTAATCAGATAAGAAAAATGATCTTTGTGCATGAAATTCACCAAATATGAGGATAAAGACCTTTCATATATGTACCTTAGTTGTAGATTGGTTTTCCTTAACCTTAGATCTTATGTTTAGATGGGATTTGCATACGTTTAGATAGGCTTGGACGTTCCCTTGAATAAGGAGGGACTTGGATGAGAATTTCAAGTTCTAGAAGTCCTTAAGGTGCAAAATAGCCTAAAGTATATAAGCTCTTGTCCTTGCAAACCAACCAAACGAATCACTTCTTCTTTTCATTTCTCATCTTTCTCAAATGGCCAAGGTAGAGCTCTGGAGCTCAGGAGAACGACCAACTAGTGCTAAGGTGAGGGGGAAACCATCTTCAAGCTCGAATTCATGGTGGAATTCTTCTTTAAAGGTTGGTTCTATGGTTAACTAACTTAGGTTCCTTGTTCTAGCCGACCATCCCCATCTTTTCCTTGGAGAATCACCTCTGGCCGAGTTGTGGAGCTCAAGACACCATTAGAGGCTTGAAGCTTTGAAGCTTGGAGCTCTAGGAACAACATTCTAAGGTGGGTTTTATAATTCTAAACTCCTTGCTTTATATACATGTTTTTGTTCTTGCAATTTAAGCTTTAGTACTTCTTCTTCTACCTCCCTTCTTCCTTGCACTTTTGCAAGCAAAACGGTGGAGAAACCGACCTGAACAGAGTTTGAAGATGATGGGCGTGAATTCCTAGGTAGCTTTATCAACCGACCTTGGACCCTTTTGGTCCAAACGGTTGCAAACCGTTTGAGGTTAAGCGGTTTCAAACCGTTTGATCTCAAATGATCTTACAAGACCGTTTGGATCAAACCGGTCTCAAGACCATTTGATAGGGTTGACCAAGGGACGATCATTTGAGGGTCTGTTGGTAACATGTTGAATTTCATTCCTACAAAAATTCATAATCTAATTCTTAATCAATTGAGAGTTGAAGGCACTTCAACATCCTAACCCTAATCGGGTTGAAATTACTCTTTACAAGTATAGATCTTGTTGAGTTTTGGGTTGAAGGACCCAAATGGTCTCAAGACCATTTGGTAATTCATTCAAACGGTCTCAAGACCGTTTGGTGACAACCCAAGACCGTTTGAAGGTCTAGGGTTGAGCTAATTTGATGGATTGAGGTACCATTTGCAATAAGTTGATGAATTGATAAAATTGCTGATTTTAGACCTAATTAGGGTTCAACCCTTATCCAACCGACTTGGATTTTGGTCAAACGGTCTCAAGACTGTTTGTAGGTCATACAAACGACCTCAAGACCATTTGGGCCAAATTTGAGCCCAATTGGAGGTCAATTGATAGGTTCAACCTTGATTTGATTCACCTTGTTGAACATTGATGATTATCCGATTGAAACCCTAATTGGGATGGACTTAACCCTAATTGGATTTTAATTGAGGGTCAATTTGGTGTCCAATTGATTGAGGCTCATCCTAATTAACTCAATTTGTAAGTGGTTAACTTGGATTTGGGTAATTGAAGGCTTCAACAGAGATATCCATAAACAATTGGAACTTTTGAACCATGTTGGAGGTCCAAACGGTTTGAGCCCATTTGGACCAAACGGTCTCAAGACCGTTTGGATCCAAATGGTCTCAAGACCGTTTGAGGCCAAACGGTCTCAAGACCGTTTGGGCTCAAACGATCTCAAGATCGTTTGGACCAATCGATCTCAAGTCTTTTTGATCAAACGGTTTCAAACCGCATAAGCTCAAACGGTTTGGAAGTCAACCTTCCAAACGGTCAACGCACCCAAACGGTTTGGGCAAATGACCTTGAGGTCATGCGGTCTTGGAGTCAAACTTAGAAAATGGTCAACATATCCAAATGGTTTCAAACCGTTTGGAGGTTGAAGGTTGAAACCGTTTGGAGGTTTTCAATGTTGTTTATGCTTGATCACTTGAAGGTGTTTTTGGTTCAATGGTGATCTAATCTAAACCCTAATGGTAACCTAGGACATTAAGGGACTAAGTGATTAATGAATTGACCCATGATGATGATCAATGGGGTAATTTACCAAAATACCCTTGAGGGGTTCAATTGAGTAATACCTTGTTCTAATCAAACCCTAATCACATGATAGTGATGTTTTGGCTTGTGATAGTCAATAAGGACTTAACCTAACCTGATCTAGAGTGGTGTAATCACCATCTACTAGTAAGAGGAGAGAGAAAGTATCATAGGAGAGAGAAAGTATCCTTTAATGGTGGAAACTCAAGAAAAGTACCTTCAATACACATGAATGTGCATGATTAGGGTATGATCCACCTATGTGAGATCATGGAAACCCTAATTATGATAATTGATGAATCTTAATCTTATCTGAGGGCTTTAATGGTGATGTTTCTCATACATGATGATGTTATGAGTTCAATTCACCATGAGGTGAATAGTAAACCCTAATTCTAGGGTGATGACATATAATGTGAATAGTAAACCCTAATTGATGAAAATCAAGGTACCTAACTCTTGTAAGATTAGGAAGATACAACATCATTAAAATGAATTGTTTACTGTTATCAATTGAATTAACCATGCAGGTTCCTATATGAGGATGAACATACCCAGGTATGGATTATGATACTATATTCATTGAAAGCATGCTTTAGCTTTATGAAATAGTGAAAAATCCTGATGCTTTGTTAGTAGCATCTTATGAGATTAATGGGCTGTGAGAGCCATGAGTATTATCAAGGTCATGCTTGACAGATGACTTGTGATAAGATGATTGAGAAATGATAATTAATGTGAGTTACACTTGTTACATTTAATATTCTATTTTCATATCTGCCGTTCTAGTGATTAAATGTTTGAGAACATGTATCATGTTAAAAGAATACTGAAATGTACCTAACTAATCAAGTATAATCATACCATGCAAAGCCCTGATCATAGATCCATCATTGTCAGAAAGCAATATGATGGTGAAATAGGTTTTCCCAAGGGGACTCCTGGATCACATACTTTTGAGTATTTGGGGGAATATGGATGTGTAAATCCTTACATCCTAGTGTAGGAATTGATGTAGATGTATCTTAATCCATCAACCCTTCACTACATGCTGTAACATTCGAGGAAACACAAATACCGCATTGATCAGAGATAAACAAGAAATCTCTCGATGACGAAGAGAGTACAGAATGCCACTATAACTCTAAAAATAGCGAAGTACCAGATTACCCTGGTAAGCTATAGTAGCAGAGACACAGGATGTCCTGCAAGTTATTCTCACTCTGACTGAGGAAGATGAGGTCATAAGAATCTGGCTCTTTTGATGACCTAGGTATGATACCGATGCGACTTAACAAGTGATCGGTTGGAGTATGAGCGGTATACCTCATCTTCGCAGGGCATAATAATGTTTGTAAAACATAATCAACAACGTAGTTTATCTGTTAGGATTAACTACGAGTTACTTGATTGATGTTACACAGTGTAGTATACTTGTTCTTCATATTTCTTAAATGATGAACTTCTGTTTATTCTCAAACTACTGTTGAATACTTTGAAAGCTTTTACTGCTTAAGTTATTCTTTGTTTTGCTATATAAAGCTTCTAGTTGAGAGTTATAACTCTCGCTGGGACAATTTGTACATTGTGTCACCCCGTAGACTTCAACTTTTTAGGTGGTCGTCGAAGACGGAGGAACCATCCTACAGGTGACCAAAATCAGCAGCAGCACTGGGAGAAGCAGTGAATCTCAGGTGGAGATACTGATTGCTAAGTCATGTTGTTAGATAGTCCTATGCCGTCTCTGTACTCTCAGGTCCTAGGAGTTTTTGGTCTGAGATTTTGATTCAACTCTTGAGATTTTGTATCTTGATGTGTATAATTACTCAAGAAGTAATTATCAGAGATGTAAATAGTTTAATCATTTTTCTATGGAAGAAGTTTTTAAGGTTTCAAGCTCTTATCTCAAAAAGTTTTAATTTCCTGTGATTTTTGTCTTCCGCTGTTAATCGATTGCTTCCGCTAAGTTTCAATCGTGTTTATATCGTGGTTTGGAGATCAGAGCCAACCAATTTAGTGGTATCAGAGCTCTAGGTTTGCCGAGTCTACAGAGACATAGGACTTAGGATGTCGAGTCTATCTTTAGTGTTCCTTCCTTATCTAATAGAATCTTCTGCACCTCAGGAGAAGAAGATATATAAGGATGTCTGAGCCACATGAGGAGTACGTGGCAGAGAGTAGCGTAGCTGCACCATAAGGTGGTGCAAGAGTACCAGAGATAGAGCAACCCATACCTGAGCAACCCAGGGAGCCACCTCAGTTCGACCCAGCCGACATGGGTAACCGAGGTGTGCAAACGATGTTCGGGCAGTTTATGACTGCCATGACGCACATTACCGACATGATGCCTATGCCTGCACCCAGGGTACCTGTCCAGCCAGAAGGCCAAGGTATCGGGAAGACGTTCGAGCGACTACGTCGTGTCGGAGCTACCGAGTACTTTGGAACTGCCGACCCCGCAGATGCTGATCTGTGGTTGACAGAGTTGGTGAAGGCTTTTAGGATTCTCAATATCCCTGAAGTTGAGAATGTCAGACACGCTGTCTATCTTCTCAAAGGAAACGCTGGTCACTGGTGGACAATGGAAGAGCAGAAGAGACCTGGAATGGAGATCTCGTGGGAGGACTTTCGGCGGGAATTTGTCCATAGATATTTTCCAAAGACCTTCCTAGACGAGAAGATCTCTCAGTTTGAGAGACTGAGGTAGGGCATGATGAACATTAGCGAGTATGAAGCTAAGTTCATGGAGCTATTGCGGTTCTGTCCGCACATGGCTGCCACAGAAGAAGAAAGGATCAGAAGGTTCGAGAGGGGTTTGAATGCTGACATGTCAACCCATGTGTCTGCCTTAGAAAACTGAGAGAGATTCTCTACCTTCGTTGAGTCAGTCCAAAGGATAGAGAGATCTGTGGTTGAGAAGAGGCAAACCCAGAAAAGATATACATAGTTCCAGGGTTCTTCATCTAGGGACTTTAAGAAGCCTAGATCCTCTACACCTAACCCTCCACCACCTAGATCTAGTTCTCAAACTCAGTGGTCTCCAAGTAGAGGTAGTGGACGAGGACAACCACCTCAAGAGACTTAGAGTTCTACATCAATGTCAGTTACTGGACCACCAAGACCACAACAACTGGAGAGAAGCTGCTACAACTGTGGTAAGGTGGGACATTTGATGAAGGACTGCCGATCTAAGCATGTCAGTGTGACACAGCCTCCGAGACAAGGTCAACATGGATCACAGAGAAGGCAATCTCAAGGAGCAGCTCGAGGACACGGGCAAGCGTCTCAAGCTGGATCATCAGCACCACCTCAACATCAGGCTACAGTGAGGTTCTATGCTAAGAACCCACCAGAAGCAGTGGTCGATCCACGGGTAGTGGAAGGTTAGATGGAACTTTTATATTCTGATATGTCTAAACCCTGTTTAGTATCTATTCTGATTGACCCAGGTGCTACACACTCCTTTGTCACTCGAAGAGTGATTCGCAACTGCAATATGACTGTTAGTCATAGGGCAGATAGTTTGTTGTTGGAGACTCCGTTGAGTGGGTCAGTTGTTTTGCAGGAGGTATGCTCTCCCTACATCCTCTTCTTTTCTGATCATCGCATTCAAGTGGACCTTATACCGCTTGATATGCAAGGATTTGATATAATCCTAGGAATGGATACCTTAGAGAGGTATAGAGTTGTCTTGGATTGTGAGTCCAAGTTGGCTATGTTTGCTGATGAAAGCAACACATGGATCTTTCAAGGAGAAAGAAAGATTCTGCCCACCTATCTTGTATCAGCTATGGTTGCTGATAAGCTGATGAGGCAAGGATGTTATGCATTCTTGGCCCATGTGGTAGATGTTACCAAGGAGAGTCCCAATCCTACTGAAGATCCTATAGTCAGGGAATTCGAGGATGTGTTTCCTGAAGAACTTCCCGGTATACCACCACCTCGGGAGATTGATTTTGAAATCAATTTGGTCCCAGACACAAAACCCATAGCCCAAACTCCGTATAGGATGGCACCTGCCGAGATGGCCGAACTCAAGAAACAACTTCAGGAGTTACTTGAGAAAGGTTTTATCCGACCGAGTACTTCACCTTGGGGTGCTCCGATATTGTTTGTTAAAAAGAAAGATGGGTCAATGCGGTTGTGCATTGATTATAGACAACTCAATAAAGTAACAATAAAGAACAAGTACCCTTTGCCGAGGATTGATGATCTTTTTGACCAGTTGCGTGGTGCAACAGTCTTTTCAAAGATAGATTTGAGGTCTGGATATCATCAACTCCGTATTAAGGATAGTGACATATCCAAGTCTGCCTTTAGGATGAGATATGGTCACTATGAGTTTACAGTTATGTCGTTTGGACTAACCAATGCACCAATTTCATTCATGGAACTCATGAATAGAGTCTTTCGACCCTTCCTTGATCAATGCGTTGTCGTATTCATAAATGACATTATGATTTATAGTAAGGATGCTCAGTAGCATGAGCAGCATCTTCGCCAAGCTTTGACCTTGCTAAGAGAACACAAACTATACGCTAAGTTTAGCAAGTGTGAGTTCTAGCTACCAGAAGTATCTTTTCTTGGTCATGTGGTATCTACCTCGGGAATTCGAGTTGACCCTAAGAAGGTAGAATCTGTTCTACAGTGGGAACAACCAAAGACACCGATGGAGATTCGAAATTTCTTGGGATTAGCTGGCTACTATCGAAGGTTTATTAAGAATTTCAGTTCTATAGCCTTACCTCTGACTAAGTTAACACGGAAAGATGTTCCTTTTACCTGGAGTGATAAGTGTCAACAGTCCTTTTAGTTTTTGAAGGAGAGGTTAACAAGTGCACCTGTGCTTGTGCTACCTGAACAAGGAAAAGGATATGTGGTATACTGTGATGCCTCCAAGAATGGACTCGGATGTGTGCTGATGCAGGATAAGCAAGTGATTTCTTTTGCTTCCCGACAACTTAAGAAACACGAGGAGAATTATCCGACACACGATCTGGAGTTGGCTGCTGTGGTTCATGCCCTGAAGATCTGGAGACATTATCTCTATGGAGAAACCTTCCAGATTTTCACAGACCATAAGAATCTCAAGTATATCTTCTCTCAGCATGAGCTTAATATGAGGCAACTTCGCTGGATGGAGTTAATCAAGGACTATGATTGTACAATTGATTACCATCCAGGGAAGGCCAATGTGGTTGCAGATGCCTTGAGTAGGAAATCAGCAACATCAACCATGGATAGAGCACAACTAAGTTCCTTAGTATGTTCTAGGAGAGATATGCTTATCTCTTTGAGGCAAGACAATGTGCAGTTGAGGGTGTCATTGTTATCTGGTTTGTTGGCTGAGATGCATATTAAACCTACTCTAAGAGAGCAGATAAAGGAAGCACAACAAGTTGATGCTACAGTTCAACAGATCAGATCTGAGTATGGTAATGAGAAACGTGATGGTTACCATGATTCAGATGACCAAGTGGCATGCTATCATGGGAGGATGATAGTGCCAGATGTGGATAACCTAAGGAAGTTAGTTCTGGAGGAAGCTCATTCTTCGATGTATGCTATGCATCCAGGGAGCACCAAGATGTATCGAAACTTGAAAGATATGTATTGGTGGCCAGGGATGAAGAAGAATGTAGCTGAGTTTGTTCTGAGGTGTCCAGTGTGTCAGCAGGTTAAGGCTGAACACCAGAAGCCTGCAGGAACAATGCAACCTTTACCCATACCACAGTGAAAGTGGGACCATGTAACCATGGACTTTGTTGTTGGCCTACCTAGGACAAACAAAGGACATGATTCCATTTGGGTAATTGTTGATAGGTTGACAAAGACAACGCATTTCTTACCTGTCAAAACAACCTATTCTACTGAAAGGTTATCCCAGTTGTATGTTCAAGAGATAGTGTGTTTGCACGGAGTTCCTGTCTCTATAGTTTCTGAGAGAGGTCCCCAGTTCACAAGTCGTTTTTGGAAGCAGTTACACAGAGCCTTTGGCACCAAGTTAAGGTTAAGTACAGCCTTTCATCCACAGACTGATGGACAGTCAGAAAGGACTATACAGACCTTGGAAGCTCTGTTGAGAGCATGTGTTCTCCAGTTTACCGGGAGTTGGGATCTACACCTGAGCTTGATAGAGTTTTCCTATAACAATAGCTATCAACATAGTATTGATATGGCACCATATGAAGCCTTGTATGGTAGACGTTGTAGATCACCCTTGTGTTGGTATGAGACTGGTGAACATAAGTTGTTAGGTCCTGATCTTGTGCAGCAGACTACAAAGAAGATTAAAGTTATTCAACAACAACTAAAGACTGCACATGATAGGCAGAAGTCTTATGCCGACAGATGTCGTAAACCCGTAGAGTTCCAGGTTTGAGACAGAGTGTATCTCAAGGTCTCACCTTGGAAAGGAGTCCTTCGTTTTGGAAGGAAAGGGAAGTTAGCTCCTAGATTTATGGGGCCTTATCCAATTTTTGAGAGAGTTGGAAAGGTGGCCTATAGACTAGAGTTACCTCAGGAGTTGCAGAAGTTACACCCTGTGTTTCACATTTCTATGCTGAGGAAATGTCACCCAGACACCGAGTCAGTTCTACAACCTATGGAAGTAGAATTGAATGAAGATATAACTTATGAGGAAGGACCAGTGTCAATCCTTGATAACAGAATTAAAAAGCTAAAGAAGAAAGATATAAGCCTTGTAAAAGTCCTCTGGAATCATCGTGGTGTCTAAGAAGCCACATGGGAACTAGAGGATGAGATGAGAAGGAAATACCCTGCTCTTTTCTCCTAATATGTTTTATCGATTTCGGGGACGAAATCCTTGTAAGGGGTGGATGATTTGTAACATCCCTGACTTGGGTTATAACCTAACCCTAGAAGTTTTGCCTAAACATGTAATTATATACTTGTGAATACTCTCTGGCATGTAATTAAGTTCCTCAGGAACATATACTTTCAATTTTTCTCCTTTATAAACAAAGTTGTAGCATTGTTTTGTAATGCAAGGACCTATGTGCAAATTACCCAGTTAAGGGGTTTAACTTGCAAATTTCACAGGTTAAGATGTTCTTCCGATGATGAGACATCATATGAGTAAAAATGATGAGGTATGATGGATTTTCCAAGCTTGGGCATCAAGATGCAGCTTGTGGAATGATCCTTGTGCTTAAAAACCCTAATTTGGAGTAAAGTGCAATTTACCCAAATTGTGGGGTGCAAGTTATAAAATACACCATCTAGAACATCTTTTATGACTCCTGACATCATTTAGAGTAGAAATGATGAAAGGGACACATGAATGAGTAATCAGATAAGAAAAATGATCTTTGTGGATAAAATTCACCAAATATGAGGATAAAGACCTTTCATATATGTACCTTAGTTGTAGATTGGTTTTCCTTAACCTTAGATCTTGTGTTTATATGGGCTTTGCATAAGTTTAGATAGGCTTGGACGTGCCCTTGAATAAGGAGGGACTTGGATGAGAATTTCAAGTTCTAGAAGTCCTTAAGGTGCAAAATAGCCTAAAGTATATAAGCTCTTGTCCTTGCAAACCAACCAAACAAATCACTTCTTCTTTTCATTTCTCATCTTTCTCAAACATCCAAGGCAGAGCTCTGGAGCTCAGGAGAACGGACAACTAGTGCTAAGGTGAGGGGGAAACCATCTTCAAGCTCGAATTCATGGTGGAATTCTTCTTAAAAGGTTGGTTCTATGGTTAACTAACTTAGGTTCCTTGTTCTAGCCGACCATCCCCATCTTTTCCTTGGAGAATCAGCTCTGGCCGAGTTGTGGAGCTCAAGACACCATTAGAGGCTTGAAGCTTGGAATCTTGGAGCTCTAGGAACAACGTTCTAAGGCGGGTTTTATAATTCTAAACTCCTTGCTTTATATACATGTTTTTGTTCTTGCAATTTAAGCTTTAGTACTTCTTCTTCTACCTCCCTTCTTCCTTGCACTTTTGCAAGCAAAACGGTGGAGAAACCGACCTGAACAGAGGTTGAATATGATGGACGTGAATTCCTAGGTAGCTTTATCAACCGACCTTGGACCCTTTTGGTCCAAACGGTTGCAAACCGTTTGAGGTTAAGCGGTTTCAAACCGTTTGATCTCAAACGATCTTGCAAGACCATTTGGATCAAACCGGTCTCAAGACCATTTGATAGGGTTGACCAAGGGACGACCATTTGAGGGTCTGTTGGTAACATGTTGAATTTCATTCCTACAAAAATTTATAATCTAATTCTTAATCAATTGAGAGTTGAAGGCACTTCAACATCCGAACCCTAAGCGGTTTACAAGTATAGATCTTGTTGAGTTTTGGGTTGAAGGACCCAAACGGTCTCAAGACCATTTGGGGATTCATCCAAATGGTCTCAATACCATTTGGTGACAACCCAAGACCGTTTGAAGGTCTAGGGTTGAGCTAATTTGATGGATTGAGGGTCCAATTGCAATAAGTTGATGAATTGATAAAATTGCTGATTTTAGACCTAATTAGGGTTCAACCCTTATCCAACCGACTTGGATTTTGGTCAAACTTTGGGCAAACGGTCTCAAGACCGTTTGGAGGTCATCCAAACGACCTCAAGACCGTTTGGGCCAAGTTTGGGCCCAATTGGAGGTCAATTGATAGGTTCAACCTTGAATTGATTCACATTGTTGAACATTGATGATTATCCGATTGAAACCCTAATTGAGATGGACTTAACCCTAATTGGCTTTCGATTGAGGGTTAATTTGGTGTCCAATTGATTGAGGCTCATCCTAATTAACTCAATTTGTAAGTGGTTAACTTGGATTTGGGTAATTGAAGGCTTGAACAGAGATATCCACAAACAATTGGAACTTTTGAACCATGTTGGAGGTCCAAACGGTTTGAGCCCACTCAAGACCGTTTGGATCCAAACGGTCTCAAGACCGTTTGAGGCCAAACGGTCTCAAGACCATTTGGGGCCAAACGGTATCAAGACCGTTTGGGCTCAAACGATCTCAAGATCGTTTGGACCAATCGAACTCAAGTCTTTTTGATCAAACGGTTTCAAACCGCATAAGCTCAAACGGTTTGGAAGTCAACCTTCCAAACGGTCAACGCACCCAAACGGTTTGGGCAAAAAACCTTGAGGTTATGCGGTCTTGGAGTCAAACTTAGAAAACGGTCAACACATCCAAACAGTTTCAAACCGTTTGGAGGTTGAAGGTTGAAACTGTTTGGAGGTTTTCAATGTTGTTTATGCTTGATCACTTGAAGGTGTTTTTGGTTCAATGGTGATCTAATCTAAACCCTAATGGTAACCTAGGACATGAAGGGACTAAGTGATTAATGAATTGACCCATGATGATGATCAATGAGGTAATTTACCAAAATACCCTTGAGGGGTTCAATTGAGTAATACCTTGTTCTAATCAAACCCTAATCACATGATAGTGATGTTTTGGCTTGTGATAGTCAATAAGGACTTAACCTAACCTGATCTAGAGTGGTGTAATAACCATCTACTAGTAAGAGGAGAGAGAAAGTATCATAGGAGAGAGAAAGTATCCTTTAATGGTGGAAACTCAAGAAAAGTACCTTCAATACACATGAATGTGCATGATTAGGGTATGATCCACCTATGTGAGTTCATGGAAACCCTAATTATGATAATTGATGAATCTTAATCTTATCTGAGGGCTTTAATGATGATGTTTCTCATACATGATGATGTTATGAGTTCAATTCACCATGAGGTGAATAGTAAACCCTAATTCTAGGGTGATGACATATAATGTGAATAGTAAACCCTAATTGATGAAAATCAAGGAGCCTAACTCTTGTAAGAGTAGGAAGATACAACTTCATGAAAATGAATTGTTTACTATTATCAGTTGAATTAACCATGCAGGTTCCTATATGAGGATGAACATACCCAGGTATGGATTATGATACTATATTCATTGAAAGCATGCTTTAGCTTTATGAAATAGTAAAAAATCTTGATGCTTTGTTAGTAGCATCTTATGAGATTAATGGGATGTGAGAGCCATGAGTATTATCAAGGTCATGCTTGACAGATGACTTGTGATGAAATGATTGAGAAATGATAATTAATGTGAGTTAGACTTGTTACATTTAATATTCTATTTTCATAGCTGTCGTGCTAGTGATTAAATGTTTGAGAACATGTATGATGTTAAAAGAATACTGAAATGTACCTAACTAATCAAGTATAATCATACCATGCAAAGCCCTGATCATAGATCCATCATTGTCAGAAAGCAATATGATGGTGAAACAGGTTTTCCCAAGGGAACTCCTGGATCACATACTTTTGAGTATGTGGGGGAATATGGATGTGTAAATCCTTACATCCTAGTGTAGGAATTGATGTAGATGTATCTTAATCCATCAACCCTTCACTACATGCTGTAACATTCGAGGAAACACAAATACCGCATCGATCAGAGATAAACAAGAAATCTCTCGATGATGAAGAGAGTACAGAATGCCACTATAACTCTAAAAATAGCGAAGTACCAGATTACCCTGGTAAGATATAGTAGCAGAGACACAGGATGTCCTGCAAGTTATTCTCACTCTGACTGAGGAAGATGAGGTCTTAAGAATCTGGCTCTTTTGATGACCTAGGTATGATACCGATGCGACTTAACAAGTGATCGGTTGGAGTATGAGCGGTATACCTCATCTCCGCAGAGCATAATAATGTTTGTAAAACATAATCAACAACATAGTATATCTGTTAGGATTAACTACAAGTTACTTGATTGATGTTACACAGTGTAGTATACATGTTCTTCATATTTCTTAAATGACGAACTTCTGTTTATTCTCAAACTACTGTTGAATACTTTGAAAGCTTTTACTGCTTAAGTTATTCTTTGTTTTGCTATATAAAGCTTCTAGTTGAGAGTTATAACTCTCGCTGGGACAATATTTACATTGTCTCACCCCGTAGACTTCAATTTTTTAGGTGGTCATCGAAGACGGAGGAACCAGCCTACATGTGACCAAAATCAGCAGCAGCACCAGGAGCAGCAGTGAATCTCAGGTGGAGATACTGAGTGCTAAGTCATGTTGTTAGATAGTCCTATGCCGTCTCTGTACTCTCAGGTCCTAGGAGTGTTTGGTCTGAGATTTTGATTCAACTCTTGAGATTTTGTATCTTGATGTGTATAATTACTCAAGAAGTAATTATCAGAGATGTAAACAGTTTAATCCTTTTTCTATGGAAGAAGTTTTTAAGGTTTCAAGCTCTTATCTCAAAAAGTTTTAAATTCCCGTGATTTTTGTCTTCCGCTGTTAATCGATTGCTTCCGCTAAGTTTAAATCGTGTTTATATCGTGGTTTGGAGATCGGAGCCCACAACAAATATGCAGTGTGCACTCATAGGGTCCGATTTGTAATTACAAAAAATAAAGGAGAAAGTTTCAACCAACCCCCTTTGCGGGCTTTCTTATATATAGTATAGATGAATCTCCTCACATAATATATCCTTTAATAAATAAAAGACAAAACTGCAGTGTGCACTCACAGGGTCCAATTCATAATTACAAAAAATAATGGAGAAAATTGCAACCAGCTCCCTCTCCCGGCCTTCTAATACAATATCAATGAGTCTCCTCATCTAATATGTCATTTAAAAAATCAAAGACAAAAGTGTAGTATGCACTCTGTGGGGACAATTCATAATTTAGAATATAGATGAGTCTCCTCACATAATATATAATTTAAAACATAAAAGATAAAAGTGTTTTGTGCACACACTCACATAGACAAATTCGTAATTACAAAAAATAATGGAGCAAATCACAAGTAACACCCTGTATGGGCTTTCTTATACAATATCAACGAGTCTCCTCACATAATATATAATTTAAAAAATAAAAGATAAAAGTGCAGTGTGCACTCAGAGGGACTAATTCATAATTATAAAAAAGGAGAAAATTGCAACCAGCCCCCTATATGTGTTTTCTTATACAATAATCAGTGAGTCATCTCACAGAATATATCATTTAAAAAATAAAAGACAAAAGTAAAGTGTGCACTCATAGGAACCAATTTGTAATTATAAAAAATAATGGAGAAAATTGCAACCAATCCACTCGTGGGCTTTCTTATACAATATTGATTTTTTTGAAGTTTCTTATACAATATTGATGATTCTCCTCAAATAATAAATCATTTAAAAAATAAAAGATCGAAGTGCAGTGTGTACTCGTAGGGACCAATTCGTAATTATAAATAATAATGAAGAAAATTGCAATCAGCCCCCTCTACATGCTTTTTATAGTATAAGTGAGTTTCCTCACATAATATATAATTCAAAAATAAAAGACAAAAGTACAATGTACACTCATAGGAACCAATTCATAATAAAAAAAATAATGTAGAAAAATATTAGCAGCCCCCTCTACGGGCTTTCTTATACATTATCGATAAGTCTCCTCACATAATACATCATTTAAAAATAAAAGACAAAAGTATAGTGCACTCATATGGACCAATTGCTAATAATAAAAAATAATGGAGAAAATTGCAACCAACCCTCTCTACGGGCTTCCTTATACTGTATCACTGAATCTCATCACATATTATACCATTTAAAAAATAAAAGACAAAAGTGCAGTTTGTACTCACATGGGCCAATTTGTAATTCCAACAAATAATGGAGAAAATTGCAACCAACCCCTTCAGTGGGCTTTCTTTATAATATAGATGAGTCTTTTCACATAATATATCATTTAAAAAATAAAAGAAAAAAATGCAATGCACTCACAAAGACTATTAGGTAGAAAAGTAAATAAAAAATATACACGGACGTGAAGAACAAAGGCAGTAACGTTGGCTTTATTATCAAAAAGGAAGTCCAGTGGGCCACCTCCAATATAATACTCTGAAGCAGGTAAACCAGTAGGTTGCAAACTATTGCATTTCATAGCAAGCAACTCCAATTAACAATCACCGAATACAAAAGCTAGCAGGCAGACAAATACAATATTGATGATTTTCCTCAAATAATAAATCATTTAAAAAATAAAAGACAGAAGTACAGTGTATACTCATAGGGACCAATTTGTAATTACAAATAATAATGAAGAAAATTGCAATCAACCCCCTCTACGGGCTTTTTTTATAGTATAGGTTAGTTTCCTCACATAATATATAATTCAAAAATAAAAGACAAAAGTACAATGTACACTCATAGATGGAGAAAATTGCAACCAACCCCTTCAGTGGGCTTTCTTATATAATATAGATGAGTCTTCTCACATAATACATCATTTAAAAAATAAAAGAAAAAAAATACAATGTGCACTCACAGAGACTGTTAAGTAGAAAAGTAAATAAAAAATATACATGGACGTGAAGCACAAGGGCAGTAATGTTGGCTTTATTGTCAAAAAGGAAGTCCAGTGGGCCACCTCCAAGCTAAAGCGCACGCAGCTCCAAGCTACAACAAATAATAGAGAAAATTACAACCAACCCCTTTAGTGGGCTTTCTTATATAATATAGATGAGTCTTCTCACATAATATATCATTTAAAAAATAAAAGAAAAAATGCAATGTGCACTCACAAAGACTGTTAGGTAGAAAAGTAAATAAAAAATATACACGGACGTGAAGTACAAAGGCAGTAATGTTGGCTTTATTATAAAAAAGAAAGTCCAGTGGGCCACCTCCAATATAATACTCCAAAAAAACTATTTCATTTCGTAGCAAGCAACTCCAATTAACAATCACCGAATACAAAAGCTAGCAGGCAGACATATACAATATTGATGATTTTCCTCGAATAATAAATCATTTAAAAAATAAAAGACAGAAGTGCAGTGTGTACTCGTAGGGACCAATTCGTAATTACAAATAATAATGAAGAAATTTGCAATCATCCCCCTCTATGGGCTTTTTTATAATATAGATGAGTTTCCTCACATAATATATAATTCAAAAATAAAAAATAAAAGTACACTGTACACTCATAGATGGAGAAAATTGCAACCAACCCCTTCAGTGGGCTTTCTTATATAATATAGATGAGTCTTCTCACATAATATATCATTTAAAAATAAAAGAAAAAAATACAATGTGCACTCACAGAGATTGTTAGGTAGAAAAGTAAATTAAAAAATATACATTGACGTGAAGCACAAAGGCAATAATGTTGACTTTATTGTCAAAAAGGATGTCCATAGGGCCACCTCTAAGCTAAAGCGCAAGCCACTCCAAGCTAGCAGACAGACAACTATGAAAAGCAGGCATGTCACATGCGCTTATTTATAGGCTCATAGATGGAGAAAATTGCAACCAACCCCTTCAGTGGGCTTTCTTATATAATTTAGATGAATCTTCTCACATAATATATCATTTAAAAAATAAAAGAAAAAAATGTAATGTGCATTCACAGAGACTGTTAGGTAGAAAAGTAAATAAAAAATATACACGGACGTGAAGCACAAAGGCAGTAATGTTGGCTTTATTGTCAAAAAGGAAGTCCAGTGGGCCACCTCCAAGCTAAAGCGCAAGCAGCTCCAAGCTAGTAGGAAGACAATTACGAAAGGTAGGCATATCACCTATGCTTATTTATAGGCACAAAGTAATGTTGGCTTTATTGTAAAAAAGGAAGTCCATAGGGCCACCTCCAAGCTAAAGTGCAAGCAGCTCCAAGCTAGCAGCCAGACAGCTACGAAAAGTAGGTATGTCACCTGTGCTTATTTATAGGCTCATAAATGGAGAAAATTGCAACCAACCCCTTCAGTGGGCTTTCTTATATAATATAGATGAGTCTTCTCACATAATATATCATTTCAAAAATCAAAGAAAAAAATGCAATGTGCACTCACAGAGACTGTTAGGTAGAAAAGTAAACAAAAAATATATACGGACGTGAAGCACAAAGGCAGTAATGTTGGCTTTATTGTCAAAAAGGAAGTCCAGTGGGCCACCTCCAAGCTAAAGCGCAAGCAGCTCCAAGCTACCAGGCAGACAACTACGAAAAGCAGGCATGTCACCTGCGCTTATTTATAGCGTATACGACTAGCATAATGCACGTGCTAAGCATGTGTATTACATTTTAAATTAATATTAGAAAGAAAATAAATAAACAATCTCAATAGTTGAATCTAAATTAATTAATATTTTTACATATTTAATTATTTAAATACTTCTAAATCATGTTATACTATTTGATTATACATTTGTTTTTTTACTTTCATTTTTGAAACTATCAAGTTAAATTGCTTTTTAGTAAATGGAATGTATATTGAAACATAAATATGATTGTAAATGTCAAATAGAAAAAAAAGCTTAAGATTCAGCTGACTTCTCTTTTATCATAAAAATGTGTCATTTGTATATGTGTCTGTGTGTGTATATATATATGAATTATCTTTAATACACGCGTGGGTAGCTACCCGCACACCCTTTCCATCACTTTTTTTTTAATTCACAATTGTAGAGGAGCATTTTATCTAGCTCTCCAAAAATCTCATCCAAAAACAATATCATTTGCCCCACCAAAATCAAGAAATCTGTCCATATATTTACTGACTGTATATTTTCTGTGCAGTTACTTTTTTAGTCATATAGTTACTCTTTTTATCAATATATTTACTCTTTTGATCTTAGAGTTACTTTTGTGTACCATATAGTTACTCTTTTGGATGTGCGGGTAGCGAAAAATCAGGCTAGCAAATAAATCCCCATATATATATTTATTTATATATATGAGATGTTCATTCGTTGCTCGGCGGGTAGCCAGATTTTTGCTACCCGCTAGAGTAACTCGGGTTTAAAAGAGTAACTATATGGTACACTGGAGTAACTCTTCTGAATCAAAAGAGTAATTGTACTGATATACAGAGTAACTCTGAGCGCAAAAGAGTAACTGCGCAGAAAATATACAGTCAGTAATATATATGGACGGGTTTCTTAATTTGGGGGGGGGGGCAAATGATATTATTTTTTGATCAAATTTTTTAGAAAGCTAGATAAAATGTTCCTCTACAATTGCAAATTTTTTTTTAAAAAAATATGAGCAGTTGTGAAAAAAAATATCAGGAAGTGTTTAAAAGAGTAACTGCGTAGAAAATATACAGTCAGTAATATATATGGACGGGTTTTTTGATTTTGGGGGGCAAATGATATTATTTTTTGATCAAATTTTTTGGAGATCTAGATAAAATGCTCCTCTACAATTGTAAAAAAATAAAAAAATATCAGGAAGTGTGCGCGGGTAGCTACCCGTTAGCTACCCGCCGGGTATTAAAGATATTCCCATATATATATATATATATATATATATATATATATATATATATATATATATATTGTGTGTGTGTGTGTATATACATGTATATATATACATGTATATATATGTATATATACATGTATATATATATGTATATATATGTATATAAATGTATATATATATGTATATATATGTATATGTATATGTATATACATATATATGTATATATATTAAGTCATATTTTTAGGTTTTAATCCAAAAACGATGTTGTTAGTTGAGTTAGATCTAGATTGATGCTAAATTGTCAATCATAAAATTGACCAACAATTGAAGTTATAAAAATTGATACACTCAGAAACATGCAATGTTTCTCGATAGTCGAAGCTAAAATAAACCAATAATTTCGTCAATTAGTTATAGTATAATACAATATCCTTGAACATATTGTTCTAAATATCATGGAGTATATTAAAATTTTCAAGCATGAATGTGTTGAAAATTCCATAGAGTTAAATTACTTATTTTAAAATAAACCCCTAATAAGAAACATGAGTGTAAGTCCCATGAAGTAAAAGTAGATTGAAAATTAATCAAACTAAGCTTAACTTGATATTTACTTCATAACTATACAATTATCCTATAGTATAAATTAGAAATTATTCATTTAAACTTAAGCAAATATTTTAAAAAGAATAATTTTTGTTGTGTTTCTTCTGTTATCTTTTTTTCTTTCCTATATATTTGCCTCAAGGAAGTTTACTTTTTTCTTTTACATTCATCATCATGAATATCCTAATTAAATATGTCCTTTCCATTAAACTATACTAAAGAAATAATATAATCAAATATTGTATTAAATTAAAATCTGATTTTAACCAAAATGGAGTTAATTTGACAATTAAATACAAATGTAACTATATTTAAAATATTGTAGTCACAATCTCTTAGGTCATCTTAGATTTAACTATTTGAGTATATTTAAATGTCAAATATGACTCAAGATTGAATAACATAGAATGAGATCTTAGTTATAGGATTTCAAACCCACTTACCAAACTTTAAGCTAGTTTTTCTAAATTTTTATCGATTTTAATCACCTTGATACATGTGAGATCTCGAGCGTAGGAAGGATTATGCTAATGCATCTTAATTACTCAATATTTATTTATGTTAGCAGTTGCAGTTTTGATTGTCAAGGAGTAACAAAAATGATTATAGAAAATAAATTTGTATATATGATATTGTTATGTGTATAGTTACACACAGTGAAGAATAACAACGTTTCACAGAGTCACAAATATTATCATTGGCTCGTGTTTGGTTCCTCGACAACTCGTGATCTCAAAATCATATAGAATTATAGTGGACAACTAACAATAACTTTACTAAAGATGACGATAAAAAGTAGCAATAATAGTAATAATGGAAACAACAAACTTCTACAACAAAAACAATAATAGTAGTAGTTATAGTAGAGTGGTAGTGGTGGTGGTGGTGGTGGTGGTAGTAGTAGTAATAATAATAATAATAATAATAATAATAATAATAACAATAATAATAATAATAATAATGAAAAGCAATAGTAATTCCTCAATCTAAATATGTAAATAAAATAAATAAAGACATTTTTAGTTTCAGGTACATTTGTACTTTTCCAATAACCACTTATCTATCATCCCATTACAACACAGACAAAGGCACAACACCAATAAAGTGTGTGATGAGAAGTACATCGAGACATGGTCGTCAATGCAGATTCTCTTTGCTTTGCCCGCGACTAGATCAGATGTTTGACATCCCTCAATTCCTTAATCCTTTAATAAACCAAACACCAATAGTGCTACTGTCGGATATTTTTGGCAGACCACGTATTGGTATTGGGCAGTAGGGATGGCAAGTTGAGTTTTTGGGTCAATTTTAGATCGATTGCTGGTTTAATGTTCAGAAGTCATGAAATTAAATATTATACTAAAATCTATGAAAAAATAATTTCGAATCATTTTGGACCAGGTCAAAAATTGTAAGGTAACAGGTCTGTCGGGGTCAAGGATTGCCAACTCTATTTGGGCAGTCACATACATCCTAGGCTGTGGAGCCTCCAAACTAATCAACTGCTGGCATGTCAGTTGTATATCAATAGAACACTACCACACCAACTAATTAAAAAATAAGTTCAATCCCTCCCCAAGTATAGTGTGCCCATCCTCTAGGTGGTGGAGTCGAAGAATTACAAAGTTTAAAGAATACTGAGAGAAAAACACATTGTCTCGTTAATGAGATTATTTTTATAGAGGCACTACTTAGAATGAGGATCGGTGAGCCAATATTCGTTATACCTCATGTCGTCATCCCAATAGATGATAACTCTTGTATAATACGAAATCAAAATTGTTGTTTGATTAGACTTCAATTCATTTCAACATGCACCAAACAACACAACAAATAGTTGTGTCTTACCCAAATATGTTTTAACATGCACCAAACACCTCTGGAGCAAGTGCCATTGGGAGATGGGGGACTGCTGAAAATGCATTTTAATTTGTCGATTAATGACGTGTTCGTTCACCAACGATCACACATACTTGTCAAATAAAATAATAGACAAAAACAAATAGCCCACAAGTACTATGTATTATTCAAAATGTCAGAATCAAGAAAATCGATGAAAACGTGATTAAAAAGTATATCACCCAAAATACCTTCCGAATGTACTGTGCCCACATTATGGTTAAGAAAAATAAATCTGAAACAAATGGAAGAACGAGAGTAACAGAAAATAAACAAAAAATAAAGCGCCTTGCTCTCTCTTCGGTAGTATAGTTTGTTGAAATATTTTATTGGCATATGATTGGCACACATATGCATTGATTGTTGTGCTAAAAGCGTGAACAGTTAAAAAAGAAGTAAAAGTCTGTTGTCATGCGGCAACGCCGCGTTAATCCAACTTTATGACACGGCCAGAGCAAACAGGGACAAATGGAAAGAATCGATATGTGCAAATACATAAACCAGACAGGTAGAGAGTTACCAATAGAAGGCTGGTCACCTTCGTTTATTTATATGGTATAAGACTAGTCGAAAGACACGTGCTAAGCATGTGTTATACAATTAAATTGATTCAATAAAAGAGAATATGCGACTAATTTTAGAAGAAACGTTAATTTATAACATGTCATTAATAATTTATATGTACTTTCCTTCTTGAGTATGCTACAGTTGACGACTAATCTTCAGCTGACTCGTTTAAATTTGTATCATCTGATTACTTAAATTACCACAATTCTTCTCTAAAAAATATTAACTAATACTTTAAATAACACTTAAAAACAAAATAGAAAAAATTTCATATAGTGAAGTAGCTCGACAACACACGATCCCAACTGATTAGTAAGAAAAATCTCCCGATTTCATTGTCGTCAAGCTCGTGATTAGCATTATATTGCATACATAACACTTTGGAATAACCCATTAAGAGATACAACAACTCGCTGACTCCCTTCAACTTAGACGCACACAAAACACCAGAGCGGCTAACATACATGTAGCGTTTGACAAAACGATTAGTCGATCGTCGCTTGGGTGCAGTGAGATGAATCATCGTATGATTTTATTTTGGTAAAAAATTATCAGTTGCAAAACATTGACATCATTACGTTAAGTGTAAAAACAATACAAATAGACAGCGGTAGCCAACCTGGTGCTTTTGTTAACAACGGTTAGAAACTTATGCCCGAAATATATCATCACTAACCAAGCAACTACCGCCTTTTTTTAAAATGAAGCATTTACAACATACAGAATGAATGGGTCAACGAGCATAAAGGCAAACTGTTGGAACACACACAACATTTGTTTAAACCACTTGAACCCTTCCAATTTATACGACATCTTTATAAATTTATCAAAATATACATACTTTTTTTTCATAATTAGTACTATTTTTTTTTTACAGCAAACAGATTCATTCATTACTCAAGCCATACGGCATCTACAAGTAGAGAAGTACAACCAAAAGAAACCTAGATCAGTCAAGAACATAGATCTAACACCACTACCACTCATATTGGAACGAGATTGAAACACTTCTGCATAGAACTCTCTTCTTCGTGGCTGACCAAAACAGCTATTGTGAGAGATACCTTCAACTTGAGCATAAGGCAGCGGCATTAAGCATGAACCCGACCGAGATTCCGTCCGATTGTTGACTCTACCATCCATGGCACGGCTCGAGCAGCAAAGAACCTGAGGTAAAAACGAAAGGAGAGACACCCGAACCCCGAAGGGAGAGACAAACGCCGAAGGAACACGGCGAGAAGAAGGCAAGAAACTGCCTAGAACCAGGATCAAAACGAAAGGCAGGGAGCCGATACAGACTGAACTGAAAAATAGAGTGAAAACAGCAAATCGAGAAACGCCCGCCCCCCAGCAGATACACGCCAAAAGCTTCGTGGCGGCCACCTCCTTGCCTCCACCAAGTGACCAGCTTCGCCGGAGACGAAGCCACCGTCCAGGAAAGCGCCGCTCCACCACCATGAAGCCCCGATCTAAAGGCACGAAGGATGAATGCGATGCAGAGGAGAGCCAGCCAGCCGCAGCCCCAACGCCGCACGATCTACGAAGATGACAGTTGCCCGACGAATGCTCAGGGGGAGAGGGTGGCTACACGCCGGCAGCCGACCACCTCCCCCAAGCGGGAGAGTCCCACACACGAACCCTAGCCGCGTCCGGAGGGCAGCGGGGGAGTTAGATGCGGGGGAAGGGGAGAACTTGGTTCATAATTAGTACTACGTTGCAATATAAGTTATATACAACTCACTAAGAAAGAGTCAATGGTTAAAAGTCTAATAAATACCCTGCATCCTAACTATACATCCATATTATTTAAACACATACACAGACTAAACCAATGTGAACTGGTTCTTTATTTAATTTGATATTAAAAAATATCTAAAATACGGTGTTTCTATAAAATTCTACCTAAGAAATATCTTCGGAACTGAAACGATAACTTGATGACTGAACAAACACTTCGCTAAATGTTTACTAAATTGGTTCTTTATATCTCATCTTTATCTAATTGTGCCTTCACCGTCGTGAATGTATCACCTGTACAGAGTGTATGGTCTGCATAAAAGAAATTTAGATATATCACTTAGACTGAGAGCTCTACTTAGAGTGCTACGTGTTGGTGTTGGTCAGTGGTCTTTTGTTATCGACCCAACTATCAATGGTCAGAGAATAAGTAAAGAAATTAATACAAAAACAACTGAAGCAAACTGGTTGGCAGCTGAAGCAAACAAACTAGTTGGCCGATGAATGAAAAAAAATACTTCATTCAAGTATATCGTCAGAAGCACCGGAGGAAAAAAGTACCTAATTGAAGTATATCGTCCGAAGCACAGAAGCAAACAGGTCCGCTGAGCTAACAAATACACTGGACGACCTTGCTTTGTTATACAGATACAGAAAAAGATGATGTAAAAATAAAAAATTTACACTAATCCATATAGTTTTGGGTGACGGTGACGTATATGTGTGTTTGCTTTTTTTGTGTGTGTTTATTTTTTCCAGCAGCCGGTGCCTTGATATGTAGTTTAGATTTTTTTTTTTCTTTTGACATTTCTGTCCGTAGGAATTGAATGAAATTTTCTTTATTATTTTTTGAAATTACAAATCAGTCAGTTGTACGCTACACTTTTATCTTTTTTTTTAAACAAAATATTATATATGGAAGCTCATCTACAGTATATAAGAAAGTTTGATGAGGGTGCTGCATGTAATTTTCTCCATTATTTTTTATACGTATGAACAAGTCCTTGTGTCTGCACATTACACTTTTGTCTTTTACATTGTATAAGATGACTTATCTATACTATAGAAAAAAGCACATGGATGGATTAAATGTAATTCTTTCCATTTTTTCAGAATTACAAACCGGTCCTTGTGTGTACACTACATTTTTATCTTTTCTTTTTAAAAGTTTATATTGTATAAGGAGACTCATCTGAACTACATAAGAAAGCCCACAAATGGGGCTGAATATGATTTTTTCTGTTGCTTTCCAGAATTACAAATCGGTCCCTATGTTTGTATAATATACTTGTGTCTTTTCTTTTCAAAATTTTACATTGTGTAAGGAGACTCGTCTACACTATAAGAGAAAGTCCCTAGAGGGGGCTAAATGTAATTTTTTTTAAATTATAAATCAATCTCTCTTTTAGTGGGTAGTATGTATATTATTTTGAATACTAACTACATATTCGTCATCAACATATACAAAAATAGTAATTCAAACTCACATAAAAAGCTTATCTAACAAATTTATTGTAACAATATAATACATGCGTAGTATGTATCTTTCGCTCGTCATACACAGAAGGATAAGTTTTTAATTTCAAAAAATTATAGAAAAAACTATATCCAGCCCTCTCTGTAGGCATCCTTATATATTATAGACGTCTCCTTATATAATAAATAATATGTAAAGACAAAATTACGGTGTGTACCTCTTCGTAGTTTCAAAAATTAATATAGAAAATTACATGTCGGCCTCTTTGTGAGTTTCTATACCCTATAAATAATCACAGGTGGCATGCTTGCTCTTTGTAGCTGTATGCCAGGATGCTTTCCGTGTCTGCCTGGGAGCTTCTTATTTCGTAATTCGTATTTTTTGGCAGCTGTCTGAGAAATTGCTTTTCCTATTTGTCTATCTATATATATCTATCTGCTTGGCGCCAGTTGTTTTTCTCACCCAACTGTATAAATATAACCATATAAATAAGTGGAGCTTGCTTTAGTAGCTTAGTTTGAATAGACTTGCCCTCTTACATGCTTTGGCGGTGGTAAAATATTGTATTTCATGCAGCCATCACGTTACAAATGTCTTTCAATCACCTTTTTCCATCAAATTATAAATTCCGCCTCCTATATAGCTAATTAGCTATATAGCCTTAGAGGGAAGATGCTTTGTAATGATTACGAACTAAGTACTAGATCCCAGTTGAAAGGTACCCAACTATGTACTATTTATAGCTCTCTATGTGTTAGCTTCACGATACCATGCTTTGGAAATGCTTTGTTTCCATGTGTGTTTATCTGCTATATCTTCTATATATATCATATAAAGAAGAGTGGGTTACATACTTGTTATTCCTAGCAGTGTATCTGTCTACTTCTTCTTTTTATGTTGTTTGGTTGCTTTTTTTATTAGCACGCTTAGATTTTTTTTGATGTGTCGGTTACTTTGTCTCTCTGTTAATTCTTCTGAATTCATTAATCTATATTATATATGAGAGTCCGTAGAGGGGGCAGGTTACAATATTTTTTGTAATATAAATTGGTCCCTATGAGTGCATACTATACTTTTGTCTTATTTTTTTAACGCTATATTATGTCAGGAGACTCACCTATACTATATAATTAAGCCAACAGAGGGGGTTAGATGTAGTTTTCTCCATTTTTTAGTAATACGAATTGGTCCATGTGAGTGCACATTGCACTTCTGTCTTTTATTTTATAAATGATATATTATGTGAGGAGACTCATCTATACTATATATGAAAGTCCGTAGAAGGGGTTGGTTGTAAGTTTCTTCATTATTTTTTCTAATTACAAATTGGTCCCTGTGAGTGCACATTGCATTTTTTAAAATGATATATTATGTGAGGAGACTCATCTATATTATATAAGAAAGCCCACTGAGGGGGTTGGTTGCAATTTTCTCCATTATTTGTTGGAATTATAAATTGGCCCATGTGAGTGCACACTGTACTTTTGTCTTTTATTTTTTAAATGATTTACTATGTGAGGAGATTCACTGATATTGTATAAGAAAGCCCGTAGAGGGAGGTTGGTTGCAATTTTCTCCGTTAGTTTTTTATTATTAGAAATTGGTCCCTGTGAGTAGACACTACATTTTTGTCTTTTATTTTTTAAATGATATATTATGTGAGGAGACTCATCGATAATGTATAAGAAAGTCTGTACAGGGGGCTGGTTACATTTTTCTACATTACTTTTTGTAATTACGAATTGGTTCCTATGAGTGTACACTGCACTTTTGTCCTTTATTTTTGAATTATATATTATGTGAGGAAACTCGCCTATATAATGAAAAAAGCCCGTAGAGGGGGTTGATTGCAATTTTCTTCATTATTATATATAATTACAAATTGGTCCCAATGAGTACACACTGTACTTTTGTCTTTTATTTTTTAAATGATTTATTATGTGAGGAGAATCATCAATATTGTATAAGAAAGGCCACATAGTGGATTGATTGCAATTTTCTCCATTATTTTTTGTAATTACAAACTGGTTCCTGTGAGTGCACACTTTACTTTTGTCTTTTATTTTTAAATGATATATTCTGTGAGATGACTCACCGATTACTGTATAAGGAAACCTGTATAGGGGGAAGGTTGCAATTTTCTTCTTTTTCATAATTATGAATTAGTCCATGTGAGTGCACACTACACTTTTGTCTTTTATTTTTTAAATTATATATATATGGGAGGAGACTCATCGATATTGTAAAAGAAAGCCCGTAGAGGGGGATGTTTGCGATTTTCTCCATTATTTTTTATAATTAAAAATTTGTCCCTGTGAGTGTACACTCCACTTTTGTCTTTTATATTTAAAATTTTTTATTATGTGAGGAGACTCATCTATATTCTAAATTATGAATTGGCCCTGCTGAGTGCACACTACACTTTTGTCTTTATTTTTTAAATGATATATTAGGTGAGGAGACTCATCGATATTGTATCAGAAGGCTGGGAGAGGGCACTGGTTGCAATTTTCTCTATTACGTTTTGTAATTATGAATTGGACCATGTGAGTGCACAATGCACTTTTATCTTTTATTTTTTGAAGGATATATTATGTGAGGAGACTCATCTATACTATGTATAAGAAAGCCTGCAAAGGGAGTTGGTTGAAACTTTCTCCTATATATTTTATAATTACAAATTGGTCCCCATGAGTGCACACTGCACTTTCATCTTTTTTTTTTATAATCATATATTATGTGAGGAGACTCGATCAATACTATATAAGAAAGCTCATAGAGGAGTTGTTTGTAATTTTCTCTATTATTTTTTATAATTATGATTTGGTCCCTGTGATATTTTATGTGAGGAGACTCATCCACAATGTATAAGAAAGCCCATAGAGGGAGCTAGTTTCAATTCCTTTATTACTTTTTGTAATTATGAATTGGTCAATGTGAGTGTACACTGCACTTTTGTCTTTTATTTTTTACCAATTGCGACCCGCACAAAAGAGTACAACGATAATGACCATTGATACTCTAACAACATGGTTCGACTGACTTTTTCCCATTCTCTTTTTATAAAAGAGAGGTCAGATGTTGTTGCTGGTGTTATTCAAACAAATTGGTTAGTGAAATCTGCTTCTACCTTTTGTCAATGCGTATTTGAACAACTTGATTCTACTATTTTCTAAAAAGTATTTATAAATGATTTGACCACTTCTACTCGAATAACTTGCATTAGCAAAAAAAATTCATGTTCACTTTTTTTATTAAAACAATGATAGTGGTTGGTGTAGAGGATGTTTAAACACCTTGATTAGGGTGATATGTACCTTTTTCTTATTTAAGGTGATTTTAAGAGCTTATTTTAGTTAATTTTTAGAAAATTATTTTTTCACAAAAGTGAGTGGTTAGTGTTTGATACTTTCAAATAGAGTAATATCGGGATAAAAAAATGTGATTGTACATCACGATAATTAGACATGTGTTGACAACTCATGGTGAGCATTTTTTTAAACAAAATTTTATATTTCTTTTTGATAAAATTGGTAACAATAATTGTTAGTTTTAGATTTTTATTAGATGTTATTTCATAAATATATTAATAGCAACACACGTGCACTTTGCTAGTTCTTATATAGTATCGATGAGTTCTGTTAATAATATCTAATTTTAAAAAGTAAAGATAATAAGACGATGTGTATACCTGTCAGGGTTGGCCTTGTGACACGGTTTCCCACTACTACGTGTGGCACGGAGTGACCTGCCACCATGTGTTTGGTCCCGAAGTTTAGTTTAATGGGATGGGTCCAATGTAGCTCTACTTGGAAAAAAATAACATGGTGTACACACAGAGTCCGATTTCGTAATTCCAAAAAATAATGGAAAAAATTACACTCAACCTCTATAAGGACATTCTTATATAGCATCAATGTCTCATATCATTTTCACTATGACTAAAAGAGTGATGGTCATGGAAAGCCATACAATGTTTGAGAGATGAAGGTGAGTTAAAAAAATATTGTATAATTATAATTGCCTTGTTATACTTAGTGATGAGCATTAGGCAGATCACCTTGGGTTTAGCAAGCCCAAGTCCAGATCCATATTGTCAATTAGGTTGCAACATAAATAATGTTGATTTTACCCATATTCGGCCTACATAATAGAGTTGAGTTTTAAGCCATGTTCGAACTAAGTAGATAATATACTAACGAATATATTTCCAACATATAAATGGATAAATTATTAACATAATGCTAAGATTATGTATCAACAGGTATACGTAATATATCTTTATCATTTGTATAATTAACTAGCTCGATACTTATTATATAAATCAAATGCATCAAAATTGAATATCATCTATGATTAAACATGTTCAAAAATTCTATCTAATTTATATAAGAGATATAACTAAAAATCATCCATCCACTCATAGAATTTTTAAAATTTCAATTAATGAGAAATTGTACATTTATATTTCAATGAATGCTTACCAATTTCTCGAGATGATTTGTAAAAGACGCATCTGATATTAGCAGTATACATCCAACCTCTAAGATTATATTATATTATATTATAAATTACTACAAATATGTTAAATATAAAATAGGTGCATAAATTAGATTTAGTCTAGTGTACTATTTAATTTAAATTACAAGATGTTTTATGTCAAATGTATTTTCTAAACTTATAATAATATATATCTTATAATATATATTATATACAAAGGTGTGGTTATGTATACACATATATATAATTAATATGGATGCCTGGATTCCCAGGCCTGAGTTTTTCTTGGTCTAACCTGGCCCATATAAAAATTTGAAACAAATTTTAGGCCCAACCTATCCATGTAAATTTATATAAATTGGGTCTAGATCAGATTATCTGGATCGGTACATGGGTCAGTTCAAACCAATCAGATCTGATGTTGATCCCTAACTACACCTCACATCCTCCCCTTTAACATTCCACTTTATCATTTACTACATGTAACAAACTCGCTCACACATTAGTAGCAAGATCACATACACCCACTCTCCATCATAACCCTCTCCCTTCATATTTCTCGGGTTATGCGGGTTGGTAACCCCATTGGCGGGAGTTTCCACCTGTCAAGGCGACTTGCTTGAGACGACAACAACATCAACGAGTACCTTGTCTGCACCCTATCTGAAGTTTTTTAGGAGTTACAAAACGAAACCCCATCTGACTAAATGGTAGCCTGAACAATGGTAGGAGGCTTTCTGCAGGCCTGACTAAATGGAAGGACAAATATTCAAGAATAAGAAAAGGGAGGATCAAGATAGAAATGTCGAAGACGGTACCCTAATGCCTTCTGGTTGGTAATGGTAGTGAGAGATTGAGCGTTTGGGTTGTGTTGTTTCCCCATAGTTTGTCGGTGAGGACAACAGCTCCTCCTTGTTGGGAAGGAAGAGTGTGTGTTGGGAAATATGACACCAGATAGGCAGCAGAAAAAAAATATTTGACATAATTTCTTTAAACAAATGATTGTGTCAATAACTATGTAATGGGAAGGATGATTTGCAAGGTCATACCTGGTCCTAAAGCAAGTCCAGTGACTATATCCTCACAGTAGTGTGCGTCTTTCTTCAAGTTGCACCCGAACAATATCAGCAGCAGCTCTTGGTTGATCACCATAGACAACAGTTGACCTTATCCTCTTAAACGACAGGTAAAGCCTCCTCGCCTCTATAGCAGTCCACAAGGACCATCAGGAACTCCATTCATTCTATAAGAGTTGACAAGAAGGATTTGTCCCTCCTTGTTGGTGTACTAGCACCAACTTGCTCTCCCACATACTAGTACAGAAACAACATTCAACGTCACTTTTCTGGGCGTAGGTTATTTAGGAAAACCGACGCCTATAACATTCAACGTCAGTGATGTAGGTCATCCGACGTCTATAGTCAAGACATGGGTACCACTTTGTAACGGTTGGGCATGTGCATACTATGTGAAGCGATTTATGCATATGATTATCAAACATGCCGCATTGGACATCAATACCATACATGAGGTATTATATATAGTCTCATTAGTTAGTATGAAATATATCAATCTTATTTTTATATTATTACTTATATATATATACATCATTCTCTTTGCAGGTGTTTAAAATTGACCACACTATAGGTAAACGCTTAAAAAATATACATGATCCATATACGATGGAAGCATTAAGTAAGAGAAGAATGGGCAAAAGCCATACAAGCAGTGGCGATTGTAAGATATAATTGGGATGCTGATAGCAATGCTGAATGATATTTTGTAAATGAATATTTCTGAATGTTTCTACATGTATTTGGATGTTTCTACATGTGTGAATGTGAGAATTGAATTGATGTCTGAATGTATCTACTTGTGTGAAAAAATATTTGTTGATTTTGCAGGTTTGTGGCCTGTTTGTAGGCTGATATCAATGGATGTCGTAAACCTGCAGTTTAGAAAACTGAACTGCAGATTCTCATCCTGCTGACCAGCCACAGCAGGCCTGCAAACTAATAAGAAAAAAAAATTAAAATATAGGCGTCGATTATTTATAGAAAACCGTCATCAAAGGCCTATCGCGTCGGTTTTCGGACAAAAACCGCCGCCTAATGTGGCCACGACTGTGGTGCGAAATGGCATCGCTTATTCGTATAAAACCGACGCCTATAGGCTACATAGCGTCGGTTGTTTAGTTGATAACTGACGCAGAAAGTGTCCTAGATGGCGCCTTTTTTGTGGCGCAAACCCTTTTGGCGTCGGCGTATTACATATATAACCGACGCCTATAGTTTATATAGCGGCGGTTTTTTAGTTGACAATCGACGCAGAAAGTGTCAGTTGTGGCTCCCTTTTCTGTGGCGCAAACCCTTTTGGTGGCGGTTTTTTATACACAACCGATGCCTATAGATTCAATAGGCGTCGGTTAAAAAACTGACGCCGAAGTGTACGACCTTTAGCGGCGCCCACATAGGCGTCGCTTGAAAACCGTCGCTAAATGGGGTTAAACAACCGACGCCAAAAGCCTGTTCTGTAGTAGTGACAATTGTTCTCCCTTGTTATCTCTTCCTCAATTGGGTAGGACTTGCTTAGATTCTCTCAGTTACCACAACTAGATAAGACAATAATTGTCAGAGCTAATTGATGTGTCTGAGAAGCCCCATGTGCCCTCTATTTATAAGAAGATTAGGGTTAGGGTTCCCAGTCTTAGAGGGGTGAAAGGGGCCAAAATTTTACAAATTTTTACATCTTACAAGTGGCGAAACGATTGGTTCATAGGTGAATCAATTGGTTCTACCCTTGAACCAGTCATTTCATCATATTTCCAAATCACAATTATATTGGTAATTAATATGCAGTAATGAATAACATTATTGGATTTTGTGGAGAAAACATGTGTGACGGAAGTAACAAAAAAGATTCCACACAATCCCAAACAGGATCTCGTCGACAAAAACGTATTCAGAAAGAGTGTTTGCGGGATATACCTTATCGCGGAGAAAGTCTGGTGATGTCCCACTGCACAATAGTGTGCAACGCTACTGGCCTACATGAATGGAACTTCTCTCCCATTCGTTGAGTGTGTCGCATGAAGATTCGGCAGCACTCCTTTCATGTGGTGATGTACGCCACTAGTAGCGCATACGGATGGTCATAGATGTCCTCTGAATGCAGGCATCTCAGCGTCTGTGTCTCTACTTTGTCCACACGGATGGACTGGAATTCCACGTCGTACTTCTTAAGCCTGCGGGGAGGAGTCATCTCTGTGCGGCGGCGTGCTAGCGGTGCCGTGCTCTCCTTTCTCTCCTGAGGACAATGATGGCTAGGGTTTACGTACGTGAGCGTAAACTGAAAAGCCTCTCTCAATATCTTATATAGATATCGACCGTCAAGCCCCTTTAAATAGGAGACGAAAGGAAATAGGGTTTCTTAAACCCATCGGTAAATGGAAACACTACGTTAATTAAAATGCTCGTGGATTAATTAGAATATTTTGGAATTAATTAATCAACCAAATAATCACATTAATTGATTAATTAATATCTGACTCCATGCAATCGCTCGGGATGGCTCTATAGGCATATGAATACCAACATACTCCCACTTGCACTTAGAGCCATTCACTCCAATATTATTCTAATCAATTACATAAACATTTTAGTAATCAATGTGATTCGGTGCAATTCCAATCAAATCTACAATTATACTCCTATTCCAACACATCCTATGCGTGTGACCCGGTAGGCTCGAAATCATGTTGGCAGTGATATCCATAATCATATTATGATTTCACAAGCAATGATTGGTATCTAGCAAGACTTCATTGCCACCCAAGTAATTGGAGAAGTTAGAGAACAACTTAACCTATCATTCATGATTGGTGTTACAATGGTTGTATAGTTCCTTTGTCGCTGATATCCGGATTGAACTCGAGTCATGGAATTGTTATCCTCTTCAACGTTCAATACATGTTCTTTGAACTAGAGCAGACTGTCTGAGATATATGTAAGCTCAATATCACATATTGACTCACATCAGCATGGCCATGCATTTCTCAGTCTCTCTTGTCAAGTGGATGGAATATCAAATTCTCGTAGGAAGGATAAATTCCATCTACATTACTCACAATCATCCCCATGTGTCACAGTGCACCCAAGCACCATCTTTATAGTAATCCTTATTCAGGACCATGGTGGATGATGTCAAAGTACATCGAACGACATGTGATAAGTGCAGTGACTTCAGGTCTAAGAACCACAATCACCACCATCATTATGAGATGTGACTCTAACTACCAATCATGGTATCCATGTGTCACTCTCAAGGTGGGTCTGTCCGATACACTGTTCTCTAACAAGTATCTATGTATTTGGTTTGATATATCCATATCATGTTTAATGAGATTCTTCCATCGACCAACACACATTCTAATCTTATGTGTTATTGATGTCTACGGATAATTCCACAATAACAACCGATTAGGGACAAAATAAGAATACATACTCTTAGCATACATATGATCTCATTGTTCAGGTCATCAACCCGAAAACATATGTCATTGAGTATATTATTCTATAGACATCTATAAGTTTTATGGTCATCTCACAATATAAAACACAAACATATAGATTGGAAACTTGCCTTTATTGATACGATCAATGTAGAATTACAAATCATTTACATAGTATCCCATTACAATCATCAAATGATAGTATCTATGGGCATACATACCAAAAGATTCCTACTTGCACTTATACCCAATCACTCATGAATCTCAATCCAAGTGATCGAACATGTCTGTCATGTTTCTACTGTGAAAGTGCTTTTGTGAGCGGGTCAACCACATTGCTTTCTGTAGGTACTCTACAAATCTTCACATCTCCTCGCTGTATGATCTCTCATATGAGATGGAACCACCGTAGAATATGTTTGGAATGTTGGTGTGATCTTGGTTCTTTAGCATGTACAATTGCTCCGTTATTATCACAAAACAACTCAATTGCATCACCAACGCTTGGAACCACTCCAAGTCCAGAAATGAACTTTTGGATCCACACAGCTTCCTTTACAGCATTAGATGCGACAATATATTCATCCTCTGTTGTAGAATCCACAACCATCACTTCGATGGAACTCTTCCAGCTCATAGCTCCATTGTTCAGGCAAAACACAAATCCAGATTGTGATCTATAATCATCTTTGCCAGTTTGGAAACTAGCATTGGTGTAACCCTTTACCACGATCTCTTCCTCACCACCGTATACCAAGAATTTATCCTTAGTCCTTCTCAAGTACTTTAGGATGTTCTTTACGGCTGTCCAGTGACATTCACCTGGATCAAATTGATACCATCTCGTCATGCTCAAAGCATACGCCACATCAAGATGAGTACATAACATCTCATACATGATAGATCCAATTGCTGATGCATATGGAATCTTACTCATGCGTGCATTTTCATCACATGAACTAGGACATTGGGCTTTAGAGATCATAACCTCATGGGAAATGTGCAAGTTACCTCTCTTAGAACCCTCCATGCTAAACCTTTTTAGCACCTTGTCAATGTATGTGCTCTAGGTTAGGCCTAGAAGCCTTCTAGATCTATCTCTATAGATCTTGATCCCTAATAGATAGGATTCTTCGCCTAAATCCTTCATAGAGAAGGTCTTCCCTAGCCAACCTTTTACTGTATGAAGAGTAGGGATGTCATTTCCCATCAATAGTATGTCATCCACGTACAATATGAGAAATATGACTGTGCTCCCACTAACCTTTTTGTAAACACAAGGTTCATCTTCATTTTGACTAAAGCCAAACTTTTTGACTACTTCGTCAAAACGTAGATTCCAGCTCTGAGATGCTTGCTTCAATCCATAGACTGACCATTGTAGCTTACAGACTTTATTGGCTTCCTTCAGATCGATAAAACCCTCAGGTTGTGTCATGTACACATCCTTGAGTAAATTCCCATTAAGGAATGATGTTTTCACATCCATTTGCTAAATCTCATAGTCATGATAAGCTGCAATGGCAAGCATGATCCTGATGGATTTAACCATGGAAACTAGTGAGAAGGTCTCGTCATAATCAACACCTTGAATTTGACGGAATCTTTTCGCAACCAATCTACCTTTATAGGTTTGAACATTTCCATCCATGTCAATCTTCTTTTTGAAGACCCACTTGCACCCTATGGGTTTTACCCCTTCAGGTGGATCCACCAAGGTCCATACCTTGTTGGTGTACATGGATTCCATCTCAGATCTCATGGCTTCGAGCCATTTCTCATATTCTGGTCCCTTAGTAGCTTCTAGATAGGAAGTTGGCTCATCTGCTATGCCCAATTCGTCACTGTCTTGAGTCATGAGAAATCCAAATCTCTCAGTCTCAAGTCATGTCCTACTAGACCTACGAAGTTCATGTGTTACATTTGGAACTTGAAATTCCACAACAGTTTGTGAGTCTTCATGTTCCTTATGTACCTCCTCAGGTTCTCTACTTTCTTGTTGGTCTCAAACTTCTTCGAGCTCTACATTCCTCCCACTGATTCCTTTGGAAATAAATTCCTATTCAAGAAATACAACAGTCCTAGCAACAAACACTTTGTTGTTAGTTGGTGTGTAGAAGTAGTATCCCTGAGTTTCCTTGGGGTATCCAACAAAATAACATTTTTAAGATTTGGGTCCAAGCTTTTCAAGAAATTGTTTCCTAACATAAGCTTCCCCTCCCCAAATCTTTAACATAGACAAATTGGGACAATTTCCATTCCATATCTCATATGGTGTCTTTTGAACCGATATGGAAGGTACGCGGTTAAGTGTAACCATTGTGGTTTTAAGAGCAAATCCCTAGAACGATATTGGAAGTTCGGCAACTCATCATTGATCGTACCATGTCTAATAATGTAAGATTCCTTCTTTCTGACACACCATTATGTTATGGTGTACCAGGTGGAGTCCATTGTGACACAATACCACGGTCACTCAGAAGGTCCTCAAACTCTTGGCTTAAGTATTCACCACCTCGATCTGAATGGAGTGCTTTAATACTCTTACCAAGTTGCTTCTCTACTTCATTCATGAAATACTTGAACATTTCAAGAGTTTCTGACTTGTGTTTCATAAGATATACATAGACATACCTACTGAGGTCATCAGTGAAGGTAATGAAGTATTGATAGCGTCCTCTAGCATTTGATCTAAAAGGTCCACATACATCAGTATGTATGAGCCCTAGAAGATCACTGTGTCTCTCACTGTGTCCAGTGAAAGGAGTCTTGGTCATCTTCCCTAATAAACATGCCTCACATGTCTCTAATGATTCAAAATCAAAAGAGTCTAGATAACCATCCTTATGGAGTCTAGATATGTGCTTCTCGTTTATGTGCCCAAGATGAAAATGCCATAAGTATGTTTTGTTTGAGTTGTCAAGTTTTAGCCTTTTAGTATTTACGTTGTATATGCTAGTCTCAGGTTCTAACAAGTAGATACCATAAGACATAGGGGCATTGCCATAAAAGATCTCATCTTTAGAAATAGAAATCATTCCATTCCAAATTCCAAATGGAGTTTTTCCTTAAATACTTACCATATTACTCGTGGATGTGGAGAAGTATTCTAAAGGTTCGCAGCCTGACAATGAAGTTTGTGTCCTTTCAGCTTGGAAAAGGAGATAAATTCCTCTTGTGGGGTGACCCCTGGGTGAAAGGAAATATGTTCCTCAAAGAATGTGTGGATGAGAGAATGTGCTTGATGTTAGGGAAAGGAAGGATGATTAAAGTAAGTGATGTTTTACAGAATGGTAAGTGGAGCATTATTCCTAATAGGAGGTTAAGCCCTCTGTTGAGTTTCTTGTCCAATAATGTTGTTGTTACTGATAAGCCTGACATTGTGTTGTTTAATGGTAAAAGGAGGGTTAAACTCAAGGATGTCTGGGATTGCATGAGATTCAAATATCCCACTTTGATCTGGGCTAGAAATCTGTGGAAGCTCAGAATCCCTGAGAATTACAAGATCATTTGTTGGAAGTTGACTCTGGGTTGTGTTCCTATTATTGACTAGTTGAGAAAGAAAGGGTTCTACCTAACCTCGATTTGTATAATGTGCAAGAGGGGGGGAGGAATCCATAAAACACCTGTTTCATGATTGTTGTGTTGCTCGTTATGTTTGGGGGAAGGGTATGCAGGATGGGTTTCTCTCTTCTGAACCTGAGGTTCTTGATCCACGGACCTACTGGAGATATTCTGAAAAAAAGGAAGCTGTCTTTGTGTCTATTGCCATTTATCATATCTGGCAAACTCGTAATATGACCATCTTTGAGAATTGGTCTTTGGATAAGGAGAAGATCTGGAACAAAGTTAGTAAAGATTTGAATATCTTGCTGGACTACTGATCCTGCCTCATGGGATTCTTTTCTCTGTTTTTTCAGAAGCTCTCGTAATATGACCATCTTTGAGATTTGGTCTTTGGATAAGGAGAAGATCTGGAACAGAATTAGTAAATATTTGAGTAACTTGCTGGACTACTGATCCTGCCTCATGGGATTCTTTGCTCTGTTATTTCAGAAGCTCTGGAAGGGATGTCTCCTTTGCAGTCTGTAATCATGTGTGGATGTTTCTCTTTTGTTTCTTTTTACCTTGAGGTTAGCCCCCTGTAGTTAGCTTCCCCCTCTCTATCTCTTTCTTTTCCCTTCTCTTGTTTCTTCTTGGTTTGGTGTGGTATTTTGGGACCCACCAATGTACTCTTTATAAGTAATAAGAAGGTGCCATGCTTGCTTGAGCAAAAAAAAAGAAATCATTCCATTCTTAATGTGAAATTAAAATCCACTCTTGTCCATACAAGATACAGAAATAATATTTTTATTAATGGTAGGTACATAATAGCAATTCTCTAATTCTATTACAAGGCCCGTAGGCAAAGATAAACTAACAACTCCAACTGCAGTGGCAACAACTCTTGCTCCATTAGCGACCCACAACTCGATTTGGCCCTTTCATAAAGGCTTACTTCTTATCAGATCCTGCATATTAGAACATGTGTGAGATCCACATCCGGTATCTAGTACCCATGATGAAGAAGTATTTAAGTTTATCTCAATAACGTATGTACCTGAAGTTGAGATCTCTATCCCCTGCTTCTTCTTCCTCACTTCCTCCAGGTAGAGAGGACAGTTTCTTTTCCAATATCCAGCCTGGTGACAATGGTGACAATTGTCTTCTTTGGAGATCCCACCTTTAGCTTTGAACGTGGATGACTTTGGCTTCTGCCCGACTTTAGAACCTTTCTTATCCTTGCCTTTACCTTTTGACTTTCCTTTTGTCTTGCTGATCATCATCTCAGACTTGGGCTTTTCTTTCTTCATATGTGCTTCAGCTGTCCTCAACATGCCCAACAATTCTGACAACGGCTTGTCAAGATTGTTCATGTTGTAGTTCATGACAAAATGATTATATGATTCAAGCAACGATTGCAGAATCACATCAGTGGCCAACTCTTTACCTAGGGGAAATCCCAGCTTAGATAGTATTTCCACGTACCCAATCAAAGTGAGTATATGGGTGCCAACTGAGTCTCCCTTTTTCATCTTGCTCCTGAACAAAGCCTTGGAGACATCATATCTATCCTATCTTACTTGATGTTGATACATGTTCTTAAGATGTGTTACCATCTCCATGACATTCATGTTCTCATGTTGCTCTTGCAACTCATATTTCATTAAGCACAACATCAGGCACTTGACATCCATGACATCATCAATGTGCTTCTTATAAGCATCCTTTTCAGCCTTGGGTGCATTTGAGGCGGGTTCCTCTGGCTCTGGTGTTTCAAGGACATAGAGCTTACACTCATGCGTGAGAAAAATTCTCAGCGTCCTAAACCAGTTTTAAAAGTTGGTTCCGATAAGTTTTTCCTTCTCAAGGACCGATCGTAATGAGAAAGTGTGAGTGTTGTTTGCCATTTGATTGCTACAAAAGGAAAAAGTTTGCATTTAGTCCAAAACATTTTGAGTTGTAAAGATTTGATAAACGAGATTAATTAGGCCTTTAATTAATTATGCTCCCACTATTTTATTCAAATTGATAGCCCTCACTGTCAACTCGGAAGATCACAACGTACAACCTTCTAGTGAGCCAAGATCCAAAATAAATGGATCAATGCCCGACCAACACCGGCGTCAAAGACCAAATACCAAGGTAGGCAACTTTTGCCAATTGCATCATATGCAACTCTTGGATAGATGATCATGCACAACTGCTTGCCATGATGGATCTGTGTGCCTCTAGGTACTTGATCTTATCAAGGTTCCCTAGTTAAGTCCAACCCATAAGCCAACACAATGAGTGTGCACCTTGCAGAGGCAGACCCACACACCCACCATCACACTTCCACAAGATAGATAGTGTACCACACGGAGGCATGCCCACACATAGTCGATCAAGCTTTTCATGTGTGTTGCTTTATGGAAGACAACTAAAACTTAATATTATTAATTGAGGGGTTTTATTAATACATATACATATCCAAACACCACATACTTATAGTACGTATCATATACTACTATATCCACAACCACAAACGATAGACATGCAATCACAAACACAAATACATCAGTTATGGCCATACTATTGTAATCCTTTGGAGCCACTAAGGATTATGGTCCACCTATGGTCTTATGCATCTCATGCAACAACACATGTGAATCAACCTGTAAGGATCAACATTACAATAAACAACTTCATGGATGCTCTGTGAGGTCAGAACTTCAAGTTTCTTCTTGGAATTGGATCTTCATGTTGCTTCTCCATGGATGCTCCTTGGAGTTGGATCTTCAAGTTGGTTCTTGGAATTAGATCTTCATGGTGCTTTTCAATTAACGCTCCTTGGAGTTGGATCTTCAAGTTGGTTCTTGGAATTGGATCTTCATGGTGCTTTTCTATGGATGCTTCTTGGAGTTGGATCTTCAAGTGGTCTCCTTACATCGAGTTTACAAAGGCTAAAACTAATCCTATCTCTATTACATCATATGAGTACAAATATAAAGGGAAAGAATTAATTACACTTTGAAATAAGAGATGACGCTCGGCATGCAAGCTGAATACTTTATACAAAGGATCCACATACAACCATTATACATCCATAGAATTCTCAAACAAACATACCCACAAGATTCACAACCACATTCATTCACAACATCCATAAAAGGGGATTCTAAGCCATAACCGTGCATGCATTCACCATATAAAATAGATTTTAAAGGCGACGTGTATGATATCATAGGTATATCTCCATATACAGATATACATATTAAAATTGCAGTACTTTTAATGTGGGACATTCCCCATTAAATAAAATTTTGACTCCCACACAGACTATGTAGGGTACACAGGGGCAACACCCCTGTGCGGGGATCCCGCTGTTTGGTCAGCGGGTGGGGGTCGAGGGGAGGCCGCCCCTCACGGGGTCTCAGCGGTAGAGCCCCTAAAAGGTCTACGGAATCTTACTTCCATGCACTTAGGAAAATCAATATTTTCCATAGTCAACCCCATCCGAAACGTCAAAAATGGAAGCCTGCGATGCATGTGAAATTAGGTTTAGATTTGTACATTATCAGTTTTAATTCACATCATATGCAACATATAAAATAGTATACAATGATTCGATCACATCGAAAAGAATCCAAATACACCGTAGATCGATGCAACTCTGATATCACTATTGAGTTTTGTGGAGAAAACATGTGCGGCGGAAGCAACAAAAAAAATTCCACGCAACCCCAAACAGGATCTCGTCAACAACAACGTATTCGGAAAGAGTGTTTGCGGGATATACCTTATCGCGGAGCAAGTCTGGTGATGTCCCGCTGCACGATGGTATGCACCAATGTTGGCCTACATGGATGGAACTTCTCTCCCGTTCACTGAGTGCGTCACAAGAAGATCTAACAGTGATCCTTTCGTGTGGTGATGTATGTCGCTCGTAGCACGTACGAATGGTCGTAGATGTCCTCCGAATGCAGGTGTCTCAGCGTCTGTATTTCTACTTTGTCCATGCAGATGGACTGGAACTCCACATCATGCTTCTTAAGTCAGCGGGAAGGAGTCATCTTTGTGCGGCGGTGTGCTAGCGGCACAGTGCTCTCCTTTCTCTCCTGAGGACGGTGACAACTAGGGTTTACGTACATGAGCGTAAACTGAAAAGCCTCTATGAATATCTTATATAGATGTCGACCATCAAGCCCCTTTAAATAGGAGACCAAAGGAAGTAGGGTTTCCTAAACCCATCGGTAAACGGAAACACTGCGTTAATTTAATTAGAATATTCTGGAATTAATTAATCAACCAAATGATTGCATTAATTGATTAATTAATATCTGACTCCATGCAATCGCTCGGGATGGCACCATGGGCATATAAATACCAACAAACATGACATCAATAGTAATCGTTGATGTAGAATTGATCAATGAACTGGGTGATTTATCACATGAACTGGTCATTTGGGACCATTGACCCGATCTTATCACTTAATGAACCGATTAGTTCATTCCGCAATTCAACCAATATTTAGCCAATGTAATTTCAATCAACCTGACACTCCAATTGAATGGTACAACACTTGAACTGGTCAGTTCAAAGTCCAGTCAGTCAATTAGTGTTTAAATTGAATATCTATACACTTTAGTAATTAAGTTAAACATCATTCATGATCAAACTCTAATTCCAAGTGTATCATATGTGTGTCACCCTATAGGTTCTAAGTTATGTTGGTAGTGAATGTCTATAACTAATTTATGACATCACAAGCAATGGGCGATATCTAGTAAAATATCATTGTTACCCAAGTAATCTGGAAAGTTGGAGAGAAACTTCAACTTCAAATATGTGTTTGGTGTAATAGTGATTGTATAATTCATTTGTCACTGATATCCAGGTTCATCTCGAGGCATGGAATCGTCATCCTCTCAATGTTCAATCCATGTTCCTTGAACCAAAGAAAACTGACTGAGATATATGTGACTTCAATATTATATATTGATTCACATGTGCATGCACATGCTTTTCTCAGTCTCACTTATCAAGTATCCAGGATATCAAACTCATGTAGGAGGGACAAGTCCTATCTACATCACTCACAGTCATCCTATTGAGTCATAATGTACCCGATCACCACCTTTATGGTAACCCTTATTCAAAGTCACTGTGGATGATGACAAAGTATATCGAATGATATGTGATGAGTATAGTGATTTCAGGTCTAAGAACTACAATCACCACCATCTTAATGAAAGATGATTCTGAATACCAATTATGTTTTCCATGTGTCACTCTCATGGCGGGTCTGTCTGATACACTATTCTCCAACAAGTATCTATGTGTTTGGTTTGATATCACATATCATGACTGGTGTGATTTTGTCATCAACCAACACACACTCTAGTCTTATGTGTTATGATTGTCTATCAACCTTCCACTATAACTTCTTATTGACCTAGAGGTTATACATTGTCCATATTTTGATAATGACTTAACCATTCTATTCATATGTATCTAATATGTGCATTTAAGATTGATTTCAAATATTAGGTACATGAAAATGATCTAAAATGAAAAGCCCTAGATTGGCTCAAGTTCAAGTCAAAAGAGCTACAAGTGTGCAAATTTGAAAATCTATGTAAATGACCTTAGAATTTTTTTTTAATCACTTGTAATGATGAATTGACTTGTAAATAAGATGAGAAAATTGATTGGGGCATAAAACACCATGTTTTAATCACTTTAGATGCAAATTATAAAATCAATTACAGGGACTCAATCGGTCGAGATTGAAACTCAACCGATCCACCTGGATCTATTTTTTGAAGATTGCATCGGTCGAGTTGTGTTTTCAAGAACTCGACCGATAGAGTACTGACCATTTTGATTTTGAATGGTCAGTCGAGTTTCTCCAGGACAAACTCGAGTGATGATTTAAATATCGGCTTTGTCTTTTACTCCATCGTCGAGTTACCTTTATTGAAACTCGACCGATTGCACTGTACAAAATTTGCAGAATAAAGTGATGTGACCATTGGTGTGTGTTTTGATCAACAATAGAGTCGTTGGTTTGAGAAAAAAATGGCTATTTTCATATCTAAGTGTCCCACAACTTAAAGGGGCACCCTCAACTATAAATATGACCTCTTGGAGTTCATTCCAAGGTTGCTCATTCACTACATGCTTGGTCCTAGCCTAGTTGAGAGTGTTCTAACCCTTTGAGCCCCTTTCTCTCTCTACCTTCAAGTCAAATTCATGAGTATGAGTGAGATATGTTCCTATGTAAGAGAGCTACTCCATGTATTGATGTAAAGCTATCCTCCATCATCTTCCTACCTCCATTCCCATTGAAGAAAAGGTTGAAGATCTTCTCTGAGTGAAGGAGAAGGAGTTGCTGTTCTTTAAGGTTGAATAAGGCAAGATGTTCTAAATATCCAAGTGAAGGAGATAGGCAAGGTGAAGCTCAAGAAAGATATGTAATCCCTTGAAGGTTGAAGACTTGAAGGAAGGAGTGGGTAAGTCCATGTTGATGACTGAAGACTCCATGGTTCAAGTGGGTAAGCTCCTTCTATCAGTTGAAGATCTTTGCTTGAGGTACTAAGCCCTTGGATGTGTGGTTGTTGTATCTTGTAATCATATGATGGAATATAAGAGTAACAAGATTGCAAATCCTAGAGACTAACCCCCTCTAGGTAGTGGATTGACATTGCTCCTAGTTAGGACGTGGAACCACTCTAAACCACCTGTCCAAGTGCTTTCTCTTCCTTGTCTCTCATCCTTGATGTGCTTTCTAGTTTAAGACATCATATTGCTACTTGTTTAAGTTTCCACACTTAATATAATTTGGTGGTCTAATTGGTATTGTGAGAATTGTGAAGCTCTATTAACCCCCACTCTAGAGCCCATTGATCCGACAAGTGGTATCAGAGCAGGTCTTCTCCAAGCTACTTCAATAAGTAAGAGAAGATGGGTGATTCCTTACTTGGATTCCTCAACCTAGAAGGGAGCTTCTTCATGTGACCTCTGGTCTTTGACGACACCAACTTCGTCTATCGGAAGAGAAGAATGCAATTCACCTTTAAGGTGTGAGTTATGAGATGTGGAAGGCGGTGCACCTCAAGTATGAAGACCCAAAAGGGGAAATCTCCACTTGGAATGAATCATAAATGAAGAAAGCTCAACCCAAAGAAAAGGCAGTGAGCATCATCTACACATCCCTCACTCCTTCTGAGTTCAACCAGATATCTTCTTGGGACACTGAACATGAAATTTGGAACAAGCTATGTGTCACATATGAAGGTACGAAGCAAGTGAAGGAAGCCAAGATCTACATACTTGGTGGGCTACTTGAGAACTTCAAGATGGGTAAGAATTAGAGAATGGATGATATGTACATTAGTCTCAATGTGATCATCAATGTATTGGCAGCCCTTGGGAGTGTAATGGACAAAGGTACTATCAACTCCAAGATCTTGAGATCTCTTCCTAAGAGATGGGAGCCCAAGGTTACATCCATTGAAGATGTGTACAAGCTAAGTGAGTTGTCAACCGAGGAGCTGGTTGGTAACCTTCAAGCCCATGAACCTAGGCTTGACAAGCAAGAAGAGGAAGAGAAAAGAGAAAAGAGAAGAGAAGGAGTCTAAGAAGATAAAGGACACAACCTTCAAAGCCCAAATTGAAGAAATGATGCGGCAGCAACAACTTGCACTCAAGTCCCCTACTCCCTCCTCAAGTGAAGATGAAGGCCCTAATGAGCATGAAGCAAACTACTCCAAGGGAAAGCACTTCAACGGAAATCCTTCTTCATCCACTCTAAGATGCTATGAGTGTGGTCAAAAGGGCCATTACAATAGTTACTGCCCAAAGGCCAAGAAGAGCCATCACAAGAGCAAGCACAAGAAAGACAAGGAGTACATGAGAGAAGGCAAGTACAAGAGGAAAGAAAAGAAATAAAGAAGATCCAAAGATGCAACTCATGCAGCTTGGGAGGAGTCTTCCTCAAGCTCCTCAAGATCCGAAGATGGAGAATGCCACCTAGCTCTCATGGCCTCTACTAGTGAACATGTTGGTGAGGTAAGTGAGGTAAGCAATGCCAATTTGCATGAGCTATGTAAGGAAACTCTTATTCATATGCTAAATGATTGTCGGTCATCCTTTGCTAAATGTAAATCTAAAAGGAAAATATTAGGCAAGATAATAGATGATCTTTATGCTAAAATTGAGATTCTTAATAAAAATAAAAAACTACTTCTTGATAGCATAGATTCGTTGCAAGGGCAATTTCTTGACCTTGAGCTTCAACATAATGGAGTAGAGGTTGAGAATAGAGTCTATCTTAAGACTATTGCATATCTTAAGGAAGAAAACCAAAAATGCCAAGATGAGTTAGATATTCTTAAAACTGAAAATGTTGAACTAACTCTCATTGATGATGCTAGGAAGCAAGAGATTCATGTTTATCAAAAGGAAATTTTATTGCTTATATCTGAAAATGCCAAGTTACTTGCTCAAGTTAATGATCTATCCTCTAGACCTATTTTGCAAAGTAATGAAGTTGCTAGCATAGCTTTGGAAAGAGATTCCTTTCATACTAAATCCCTCTATTTAGAGGTTGATCTATTGCATGGTAGAGATGATCTTGCTAGTCTTTCTACTACTATTATTAACCTTAGTGATGATAATGCCAAGTTAATATCTTCTTTACAAAAGTTCCTTACGGGAAAGAAATCCCTAAATGATGTCCTAGAACACTCTACCAAATAAATTGGTACTAGTGGTTTGGGATACAATGGGACTGCTCCCAAAAGTAAGAGTAAGAGAAAGAACATGGGTAAGAAGAAGAGTGTGGAACCTCCTATCTTCCATGGAGAATCTTCCAGCTCTAAGAACCCTATGGTATGTGTTTATTGCAAATGTGATGATCATTACTCTACCTACTGTCCTTACAAGCCAAAAGGGACCAACCCAAAGATGAAATGGGTCCCTAAGCTAACCCCAGATCCCAAAGGTTGAGTTGGGTTCTGACATCCTTCTTTCTTGCAGGTCAAAAAGAGATGGATTGTTGATAGTGGTTGTTCTAAGCACATGACAAGTGAAATTAGCCATTTCAACAAATTTATGAAAAAGAAAGGAGGACCGGTGACCTTCGGAGACAACAAGAAGGGTAAGGTCATAGGTGAGGGTAATGTGGGCATGAGCTATGTATTAAAAATGTGTTGCTTGTTGATGGCCTACATCACAACTTGATTAGTGTAAGCCAACTTTGTGATAATGGATATCTTGTGTTGTTTACATCTTTAGAATATTTGCTTCTAGATTTCCTCACTTACACTGTCATATATAAGGGAACTAGAAATGGTAATCTTTATGTTATTATTCTTGATGGTCTTAAGCCCGTACTTGATAGATTCTTGGTTGTGGATAAAAATGATATTTCTCTTTGGCATCGTTGTTTACATGTGAATATGCATCAAATGAAGGAGTTGAGCAAAATGGGATTGGTTTGAGGACTTCCCAAATTGGATTTTGAAAAGGATGAGGAATGTCAACCTTGTAGACAAGGGAAACAGACCAAATCCTCCTTCAAATTTAAAGGAGTCGTGAGTACCAAAAGATCTCTTGAGCTTCTTCATATAGATCTATTTGGACCAGTGAGAACGCAAACGCTTTGTGGTTCCAAGTATTGTCTTATGATTGTTGATGATTTCTCTCGCTATACTTAGACGTTCTTTCTCGTTTTGAAAAGTGATACTCTTGATGTTTTCTCGAGCTTTTGCAAATGAGTTGAAAGTGAAGCTTCTTGCTAGATTGTTTCTATCCGCAGTGACCATGGGGGAGAATTTGAAAATGATTTTTTTGAGCATTTTTGTGAAAAATCTGGTTACTCGCACAATTTCTCTTCTCCTTGTATGCCTCAACAAAATGGGGTAGTAGAGAGGAAGAACAGGTCTCTTAAAGAGATGGTGAGGATAATGCTTCTTGAATATGACATTCCTAAGAAGTTTTGGGCCGAAGCCCTTAGCATCACCGATTTTGTGTAGAACTGGGTTTTTACTCATCCTTCTTTGAAGAAAACCCCCTATGAGTTATGGTGTGGCTGAAAGACATCCATTAATTTCTTTCATGTTTTTCAGATGTCCTTGTTTTGTTTTAAACACGAAGGATTCTCTCGACAAGTTTGATCTAAAATCTTATAAGGCTTTCTTCCTAGGCTATAGCACTACTAGCAGGACCTATAGAGTTTTCAAGATTGAATTGTCTAAAATTGAAGAATCTATAAATGTCAAGTTTATTGAGACTAACCCTGTTGTTGGAAAGAATGTTGTTGATAATGATGTTGCAGATGATCTAATTCCTATCTTGAAAGACCTCAACATCGACAAAAAAGGTAAGAAGGTAATAGAAACTGAAGATGAAGAGAAGAAGGATCCCACTCCCCGCTTTGCTAAGAATCATCCCAAGGAGTTAATCATTGGAAACCCATTTGAGAGAGTGAAGACACGAGCTGCCTACAACAAAGAGCAAGAAGAAATTGCCTTCAACTCACAACTAGAGCCAAAGAACATCAAAGAAGCCTTTGGTGATGATGAGTGGATCCTAGCCATGTAAGAAGAGCTAGAGAAATTCGAGAAGAATCATGTGTGGACCCTAGTGCCAAGACCAAGTGATAGAAAAATCATTGGCACCAAATGGGTCTACTGCAACAAGCTAGACGAGCAAGGAAAGGTGGTAACGAACAAGGCAAGGTTAGTAGTACAAGGTTACAATCAACAAGAAGGTATTGACTTTGATGAAACTTATGCTCATGTTGCTAGATTAGAATCTATTAGAATGCTACTTGCCTTTGCTAGTTACAAAAAATTCTTGTTATATCAAATGGATGTTAAAAGTGCATTTTTGAATGGTACAATTGAGGAGGAAGTATTTGTTACTCAACCTCCGAGCTTTGAAAATGACAAGTTACCCAATCATGTTTATTTGTTGCAAAAAGCTCTCTATGGACTCAAACAAGCACCTCAAGCTTGGTATGAGAAATTAAAGAACTTTTTGTTAGATAATGGGTATGGCATGGGCAATGTTGATTCTACCTTGTTTCTAAAACAGACTTCTAAAAATTTTCTTATAATTCAAATTTATGTTGATGATATCATTTTTGATGGGTCTGGTCTTGATCTTTGCAAGGAGTTTAGTTCTCTTATGCAGAGTGAATTTGAGATGAGCATGATGGGTGAGTTGACTTTCTTCCTCGACTTTCAAATCAAGCAAACAAAAGAAGGAAACTTCATTAATCAAGGCAAGTACACAAATGAACTACTCAAATGATTTGGGATGGAGAACATGAAGCCGATGGATACACCCATGTCAAATACTGCCAAACTTGATAGAGATGAAGAAGGTAAAAAGGTAGATGAGAAGCTCTATAGAGGTATGATTGGAAGTTTACTTTATTTAACTGCTTCTAGACCTGATATTATGTTTAGTGTTGGCTTGTGTGCTCGCTTTCAATCAAGTCCTAGGAAATCACATGTTATTGCTGTTAAGAGGATTTTGAGGTACTTATCCAAAACTCAAAATTTTGGTCTATGGTATCCTAGATCAAGGGATTGTACTCTTATAGCATATAATGATGCGGATTACGCGGGATGTTTGGTTGATAGAAAGTGCACACGTGGCACTTGCTTCCTTATAGGACCATGCTTGGTGTCTTGGTTTTCCAAAAAATAGAGCACCGTGGCATTATAAACTACCGAGGCTGAATACCTTGCAACTGGGAGTTGTTGTGCTCAGGTCCTATGGATGAAGAAAATGCTCCAAGACTTTAACATACATTTTGATGTTTATCCTATCTATTGTGATAATACTAGTGCAATCAATCTTTAGTAGATCTAAACATATAGAGGTTCACCACCACTTTTTTCATGATCACATTGCCAAGAAGGATATTTATATCACGCACGTGGACATAGAAAATCAGTTAGTGGACATTTTCACTAAACCTCTAGCTAGAGATCAATTTAATTTTATTCGATCTAAACTACTCATTGTTGCTTTGGATGATATTGACATGTGATCTAGCTAGCTAGTTGTTTCTATCATATATATCCTGCTCATGCTTTATGATGGAGCTAGAACTTACGCCAAAAGATTACTCTTCCAATGGAAGTCCTAATATGCACCAAAAACCCTAGGGAGTTGATGTTCTCTCTAGGTTTACCTACAACTGGTGCTAGATAAATGCTCCAACCCCACAAGAGTGTGGAAGCCTTATTGTAGTACAGATTTAGGATCGAACCCAAAGGACAACGTTAAGAATCTGAGTGTCTTTTTCTTGTTTCGTATCAATCTAAGTTAATCATCTAAGACCAGAAGTTTGATTTGAGTTATTTAACCTAAAACGTGCAAAAGTAAAGGCAAGAATAAAAACTAGTTTAAGGATTGAAAACTGAGATTAGCAAATGATGATGGATCACTGGGGTGACGCGGGTATTCACCACCACTACACATGAATTGTACTTGTACCAATCATAGCAAGACTTATAAGCAGGATACATGGATGTTGTACAATACCGATGTCTTATAGGACAAGAGTAATGCATACATCCTTCACAGGTTGAGTAACTCTCATCCGGTACGTATCTACGTGTCAATGAAGATATGTAGTCTCCGAAGAGAAAATCTTACTCAACCTCGTGAAACGTGCATCGGGAAACTAACAAGCGAGCGATAATTACCAAATCGATTAGTATCCTTATAGACTATCCCTCTTTCGAGGATATAGCTACGAGAAACATGAGAGTGTTGCAACATCAGCCATTCCCGAACGAATGGTCAAGTACTTTGCACCACTCTCTCCTCAGAGTGTGTTCCTCAACCTGTCAAGGTTGCACTTTTGTACGTCAACTGATTCCATTTCATAGTACAAAAGTACAACGATGGAGGTGAGTTTACTCCACTCCTTAGAAAGCGTTCCTAGATACCGAACCGGATGCGCGGTGGATACACACACCAGAAACCAACACTAAATCGGTATTCGAGTCTCAAGAGCGGTCGTAGACAAACCACAACGAAAGACAATAGATGCACACAAGAATGCGGCCAACATCCAAGCATGTATGAAACGATTTAGTATTGAATCGGAAAGATAATATCTTTTTGATACAAGTTAAAAAACACGGGCAGCGGGGCTAGTCCCCGCACCCCAGTGAATGGAACTACTCGCTCCTCATAGAGGGAGCAACAAAAAATGAGAAGAGAGAGAAAGAAAGCATCATCGGAGCAGAAGAGTAGATCTGTGACAGCCCGGTGTAGATCGTCGCAGTCTCCGGGACTGCTCCGTTGTAGTCGATGACGCCTGTCTCTCCGCCTCGATCTTCGGGTCAACCTCCGGAATTGCAAGAGTAGGATGAGGTGGAGATATGGTGTGAGCAATGGTGAGATGGTGATGGAACAGCCTTCTATATCTGCGCCCAGACTGGCTTCACACCAGATCTGGACTCAGGATGGGATTCTGAGGCTGTGGGTGAAGTTTGGTCAGAAACGGTGCTCGGGCAATCTGGCGGCGTTCCGGCACTGGTCCCAGTCCGGCAGCCTTGGGCCGTAGTCAGATGGGATCCCCAAGACCATGCCTCTACCCTTCTATTTATAGGCTTGCCAAAATATCTTGGGCCCCGGAGTCACACATTTTACGTGCCCTTTTGTTCATGCGGTTTGCTCTAATAATGCTTATGCGGCTTGCTGTAGCAGCTATTTCAGCCTTGGCATTCGGTCTGGGCATTCGGTCTTTGATTCAGTGGCAAACGGTCTTCGGCATTCAGTCTTTGATTTGGCAGTGAGCAAACGGTCTTCAGTGGTGGCTGTAAACGGTCGTTGCTTGCTCATTCTTCACGATCCCACAAACTGTTTGCCGAAAAACCGGTCTTGGCGCGCGTTCAGTTTTTCTCAGCAAACGGTCTTGAGACCGCATGGGCTCATACGGTCTTGAGACCGCATGGGCTCATACGGTCTTGAGACCGCATGAGCTCAAACGGTCTTGAGACTGCATGGGCTCATACGGTCTTGAGACCGCATGAGCTCAAACGGTCTTGAGACCGCATGGGCTCATACGGTCTTGAGACCGCATGGGCTCATACGGTCTTGAGACCGCATGGGTGAAACCGAATGGATCAAGACCGAATGGTGGTCAAGACCGAGTGGTTGGATGAAAAGGAACCGTTGGATCTCGATCGGATGGTTGCGAGTGATCTCCAGAGGGAAAAGAGAATGTGTAAGAGAGAATAGCATCGAATAAACTAGTAATTAGAACTATTTAGGTATTATTTGCAAGGAGTTAGTGAAACACTCAAGGTGAACCAAAGCGAGGGTAAATCAATCAATATGAGGCACAAAATCCTTAGAATTGGCGACTGAGAGGGTGAATCTTGAGGATTCATCACCACACTGAACTTAAGCGTTGCTCGTCCCGAGGAACGAAAAAGCCCAAGACAATCGTCGAAATGCATGCATATTGGTCTCGTAATTACCTCAGCTTCGTGCAAGTGTCAACAATTTCACAAAAAAAAGAGAAAAGGAAAATTAGGCGAAACAAAATTAGGGTAAAAATGTCAGAAATCCTTGAATTGGTTACTAAGGATGAGTCTGGAGGATTCATCACCACACCGAACTTAAGCATTGCTCGTCCCGAGAAACGGAAAACTTAAAACAGTCTCCAATGAAATCGTTCATCTCAGGATTGCCTCATCCTATTGTCATATCGTAATTTTGTTCATGGCTCAGATCGATACAACATTAGATCTTCCTTAGATCACATAATACATCTTATGATATCCTCATTTCTGAGTTCACTTTGCTGAAGTACTTCCTTCTCACTCTCTGTTGTATCGGTCATGTTAAAGAGTTTTATGAGACTTTGAACAGACCCACAGAATCAACAAAATGCATATGACCTGCCACTGGTGTTGAAAAAGGAGAGGATGGGGGTATGATCAAAAGATAAGAGTCTCTCCTTTGATTGAATCAAGACTCTTATTAATAGTTGACTCATCGAGATACTTTGAATGATTTATGCACAACTCTGGTTGACTTAGCCTTACACCCAATATTTTTTTTTAAAGGTAACTCAGAAATGTGTATAGGTTGGCTTAAGGCTATTGGCTATTTTACCTCTTTGAGAGGAGGTAAGGGGTTATTTTTGGATCCTTAGGATCTCACTACCGGTCACGACACATCTGCCTTTATGAGGGCATCTAATGTACCGGTCGGGTGAGACCTTTACCGGTTATCCTTATTCAGGGCACAACTCTCATGTTTTTATTCACACTCTGGCTTTTATTCATTCTCACTTGGCTTAGGAGAAAGGGTATTTTTGGATTTTTGCATATTTGGGCTGCCAGGCCTCTTTTTGGAATTGGGGTAGATTTTTCACCAACCTCGGTATGTGCACAATCATCATTGTATACTCTTTGAAGCAAAAAAAGAAGATGATACACCCCTATTATGTATTTAGGGGTATGGAAGAAGTGGTAGTGGAAAGAGGGGTGTGGTGTACCACATCGAACTTAGAGTTTTGCAGAGGTGTGGTTTACCACACCGAACTTAAAGTTCGGCAATATTCCAGTTTTCACTAGAAAGGAGTGTGGTGTGCCACACCAAACTTAAAACTTTGGCGTGGTTAGTGAACAGAGGGGTATGAAAATGAAGGAAGAAGTGTAGAAGAGAGTTCGGATCATGATGCAGGTTGCTTAGCAATTCCATGTGACGGGTCTCTGTTCTCCATCACACTCTGCTCCAAAAGAGACATGATGAAACATCAAATGAGAGATCCATACAACATATCCATTAATCAGATAAAGGTGTGATATATTTGATCTATCTCAGTCTTATTGAAGTGTATCATCTTTTCCTGTTTGAGATATAACATTAGGATTCATAGACAAATCAAAGTGAAAAACACGCATTGGCTAGTTTTAAGTATTCTTTTCCAAGAAATTTGCAACGCAAAAGAGGTGATGATCACAGATTCGCAAAACAAAAGCCGACTAGATAAAGGCATTATTTTTAGAAAACTAACAAAAAGGCAGAAAAAATTACGAAAAAGAAACTAGAATGGGAAAGCCGGAAGCGATAAAGATAGAGGGTGGAGTGAAAGTCATACCACCCGCCCTCCACCTTGAACTTATTAATTTTCCCATTTATGAGCAAGTACTAGGTTCAAGATGGAGGGGAAGGGTTGAGCAGTGTTAACCAGGCGGTCCTCGTAGTTGGAAGAAGGTCCGACAAAGATATCTCATGATGGCTGGTGCTGAGAACGAGGAAGTGGTCTGAACAACTTGTTGGCTGGGAAGTTGTGGCAACTTGAACAAGTCTTCTGGATGACTTGGATGCACATCACTTTCACCTCGTTGTCTATCCATAAGAATCCAGAGACCTTCCCCCATCAGCGAGGTAGGTGAAATATAAGCAGTCGAAACTGGAGGACTATGCGAGAAATCAAGGTTATTCCCACTTGTGCCCTCCAGTTGTGGCTCACCCTCGAAGTTCAAAGTAAAACTGCTTTCTTCAAAATCTAGGGCAGTTGATTGAGGGTCGGCCACTCGAACTTCCTCCTGTCCAGGATCAAGTGGTGGATCCGGTTCCGGCTTCATTTCATCACTTGGCTTTTCTTGTGTGGGATATGGTATCCAGGAGGACGTTTCTTCATCAGAGGAGTTATTTTGAGAAGTATCATCATCTTTATCAATGTTGAAATTGGTAAGAGCATCGTTCTTTTTTTCAAGGTTTTGTTCAAAATTTTCCTCGTAGAACATCCTTAGTTCATCCAAGTAACTAGAAGAGGATTTGATTGGTAAAACAAACTCTTGCTTGGGTAAGGAAATCATGGGGTCCAGAGATAGAGGTTCCAATGATGTATCTTCATGGGAGGGATTAGTCCATGACATATCGTTTTGAGGGCTAAAATCCCCTGATGAACCCATTTCTTCGATATTGGGACTAGTGTATACCATTTCTGAGTCATGTTGTTGTTCCTGTTCTTCTTCATAACACTCCTCCAGTTCTATTGAGTGCTCGGGAAGAGTTTCTATGGGAGGAATGGAACCTAGCTCAGGTAATGCACATATCTCAGTTTCTTGAATATTAGGAGGGGCTTCTTCATAGGGATGAGTGACTATAGAGGACTTGATGTCTTCCCAAGGGTCCTTTTTATCATTATAAGAGTTTACAGTAATATCATAATCTGTTCCAAAGTCAAGAGATGGTTCATGTTTCTCTTCATGGTGCACTTTCAACTCGTTCAAGTGACTAGAAGGAGATTCAATAGAAAAATCATGTTCTTGTTCGAGGACTGGCTCCGTCAGAACTCCTTGTGGTGGTGTCATCTCATGGAAAGGACCGGTCATAGGATTGTCATCTTGAGACCCCTCATCCTCCCTTGATTCTGTTTCATCATCAGTGAGAGTGGTATGGTCCGTCTCTGGATCAGGATCTTGGTCAGTCCCATCCTCAAAGTTTGTTTCTAGATCAGCCGAATGATCAGAAATGTCTTCATAAGGACAAATCAGATCCTTTTCCAGTAATGGAATCATTTGAGTCTCTTGCATAAAAGACGTCTCCTCATCTGAATCAGTCTCATATTCATCTATGTCTGACTGAGAAGGAGTGTAGAGTTCGTGTAACGTAGACCCCTCTTTATTGGAATTCAATGACAAGACAGTTGAAGTTGAAGAACATTTGGCATATAAGGAGTCAATCATTGATGATTGCCCCTCAATCCGTATGGTCGGATCTGAGTCTATGGGGGGAGAAGATGGATAAAAATTAAAATTTGTTCCCAATTTATCTCCCAATTGAAGAAAATCTTCATATTGGTTACTCATTCTTTCATCTAAGAGCATAGTGCAAGAGTCATTATCCGGGTCAGACTTCGGATCGAAGGATGATTATTTTTCTTGTAGTGCGGTGAAGGTATCATCCTTGAGTTCAGTCATTGGTTCTGAGGATGATTTCCCACCCTGTACTGGCACTTGAAAATCATTGGGAGGCACATTCCACATGATTTCCTAATCATCATCATAATTTATTGCAACATGTGGACTAGAGATGTGCTTAGTTGAATTTTGTGGCTGTTCTACATGTTTCTCAGGAGCATTGACAAGTTGTGTAAGTTGATTAAGGTCGGCTATCAACTTCTTGGTCGCGGCTGTCTGATCAGCTAGTTGTTGAGCCATCGATGTTTGTAAGGAACGTAGTTCTTCCATCAATATGTGTTGATTTTCATGAAAAGGCTCTTCATGGCACCCGTTTGATTGATGTTGATAATAGCTTCCCTCATCATAGTATTGATTTGAGTTGCTTTCCAATTGCCCTCTTGTATTGCAGTCTACACCTTGAAATTCGCCATAGTTAGGTTTCTCGTAGTAGCCTCCGGGGTGATATGGAATATAACCTGCGTTATATCCATAGTTGTATGGAGTGGCTGCTCTGAGTTTCCCGACTATACGATTCATGATTACTTGACGCAAGGCCATTACGTAGAGAGGATGAACGTTGAAACAGTTGATCGATGCATGAGAATAGTCACCACAGAATTGACAACTATTGGTTGGTGGCACTGACTGCTTCATTTTGAAGAGAATTGGTACCTGAAATCAAAGAAAGAGTTTATCAAGTTTGACCAACCACTTCAAATCCAAGATGATATGCAAGATTAAGTCCTTTACTTTTTAGGTTTTTGAAAAGAAAAAGAAAACCCTAGAGAAACCTAAATCGACATAAAATTTGAAAAAGACGATTCTTAAACCGTTGTCCCCGACAACGACGCCATTTTTTGATGGAGCTAGAAGTTACACCAAAAGATTACTCTTCCAATGAAAGTCCTAATATGCACCAAAAACCCTAGGGAGTTGATGTTCTCTCTAGGTTTACCTACAACTGGTGCTAGATAAATGCTCCAACCCCACAAGAGTGTGGAAGCCTTATCGTAGTACAGATTTAGGATCGAACCCAAAGGACAACGTTAAGAATCTGAGTGTCTTTTTCTTGTTTCGTATCAATCTAAGTTAATCATCTAAGACCAGAAGTTTGATTTGAGTTATTTAACCTAAAACGTGTAAAAGTAAAGGCAAGAATAAAAACTAGTTTAAGGATTGAAAACTGAGATTAGCAAATGATGATGGATCACTGGGGTGACGCGGGTATTCACCACCACTACACATGAATTGTACTTGTACCAATCATAGCAAGACTTATAAGCAGGATACATGGATGTTGTACAATACCGATGTCTTATAGGACAAGAGTAATGCATACATCCTTCACAGGTTGAGTAACTCTCATCCGGTACGTATCTACGTGTCAATGAAGATATGTAGTCTCCAAAGAGAAAATCTTACTCAACCTCGTGAAACGTGCATCGGGAAATTAACAAGTGAGCGATAATTACCAAATCGATTAGTATCCTTATAGACTATCCCTCTTTCGAGGATATAGCTACGAGAAACGTGAGAGTGTTGCAACGTCAGCCATTCCCGAACGAATGGTCAAGTACTTTGCACCACTCTCTCCTCAGAGTGTGTTCCTCGACCTGTCAAGGTTGCACTTTTGTACGTCAACTGATTCCATTTCATAGTACAAAAGTACAATGATGGAGGTGAGTTTACTCCACTCCTTAGAAAGCGTTCCTAGATACCGAAACGGATGCGCGGTGGATACACACACCAGAAACCAACACTAAATTGGTATTCAAGTCTCAAGAGCGGTCGTAGACAAACCACAACGAAAGACAATAGATGCACACAAGAATGCGGCCAACATCCAAGCATGTATGAAACAATTTAGTATTGAATCGGAAAGATAATATTTTTTTGATACAAGTTACAAAACACGGGCAGCGGGGCTAGTCCCCGCACCCCAGTGAATGGAACTACTCGCTCCTCATAGAGGGAGCAACAAAGAAAGAGAAGAGAGAGAAAGAAAGCATCGTCGGAGCAGAAGAGTAGATCTGTGACAGCCCGGTGTAGATCGTCGCAGTCTCCGGGACTGCTCCGTTGTAGTCGATGACGCCTGTCTCTCCGCCTCGATCTTCGGGTCAACCTCCGGAATTGCAAGAGTAGGATCAGGTGGAGCTATGGTGTGAGCAATGGTGAGATGGTGATGGAACAACCTTCTAGATCTGCGCCCAGACTGGCTGCACACCAGATCTGGACTCAGGATGGGATTCTGAGGCTGTGGGTGAAGTTTGGTCAAAAACGGTGTTCGGGCAATCTGGCGGCGTTCTGGCACTGGTCCCAGTCCGGCATCCTTGGGCCGTAGTCAGATGGGATCCCCAAGACCATGCATCTACCCTTCTATTTATAGGCTTGCCAAAATATCTTAGGCCCCAGAGTCACACATTTTACGTGCCCTTTTGTTCATGCGGTTTGCTCTAATAATGCTTATGCGGTTTGCTGTAGCAGCTATTTCGGCCTTGGCATTCGGTCTGGGCATTCGGTCTTTGATTTAGCGGCAAACGGTCTTCGGCATTCGGTCTTTTATTTGGAAGTGAGAAAATGGTCTTCAGTGGTGGCTGTAAATGGTCGTTGCTTGCTCATTCTTCACGATCTCACAAACCGTTTGCCGAAGAAACGGTCTTGGCGCGCGTTCAGTTTTTCTCAGCAAACGGTCTTGAGACCGCATGGGCTCATACGGTCTTGAGACCGCATGGGCTCATACGGTCTTGAGACCGCATGAGCTCAAACGGTCTTGAGACCGCATTGGCTCATACGGTCTTGAGACCGCATGAGCTCAAACGGTCTTGAGACCGCATGGGCTCAAACGGTCTTGAGACCGCATGGGCTCATACAGTCTTGAGACCGCATGGGCTCAAACGGTCTTGAGACCGCATGGGCTCATACGGTCTTGAGACCGCATGGGTGAAACCAAATGGATCAAGAACGAATGGTGGTCAAGACCGAGTGGTTGGATGAAAAGGAACCGTTGGATCTCGATCGGATGGTTGCGAGTGATCTGCAGAGGGAAAAGAGAATGTGTAAGAGAGAATAGCATCAAATAAACTAGTAATTAGAACTATTTAGGTATTATTTGCAAGGAGTTAGTGAAACACTCAAGGTGAACCAAAGTGAGGGTAAATCAATCAATATGAGGCACAAAATCCTTAGAATTGGCGACTGAGAGGGTGGATCTTGAGGATTCATCACTTTACTTACCTTGCTTGCCTAAAACTTCTTAAAATGTTCTTAATGTTCTTGACATGCTTAGTTTTTACTTGTTTTTTGGTTTTTATCACATTTCATGTTTTATCGCAAACCAATGATGAGTGATATGTGCTTAAGTGTGTTCAAAATACATAATAGACTTGAGAAATGAATTTAATTAGCACGTATATGGATAGAAATTAAGATTTATGGTTTTAGGTCAGGTTGACCCTCGGTCGAGTTTCCCCCAGGACAAACTCGATCGATAATTGGTCGAGAGTTGTTCTCAGAGAACCAATCTGTCAAGTTTCCAACTCTTAGAAATCGATCGATCTGCGAGCTGGAGCCAACTTAAAGTTAGGTTTGGCTAACTATTCTCCCTCTCAACTAGAGAATAGCCGACCAATTCCTCTTTTCCTAGCCCTAAGCTCTCAACCGAAGCCCTAACCTTCCCTATCCTATCCCTTTCCTAACCTAGGTAGCTCAACCTAGACCTCCTCGGGAGCTGGTTGGTGGTTTTTACACGGGTTTTGGGGTTTGCTTTGTGTGTTTGCTCATTTTCCTTCTCCATTTTTGCCTCCATGTCTTCCCAAAGAAGAAAATGACCTACTTCAAGTAATGCACCTTTGTCCTCCTCGGATAATCGCTTGATTCCCTTCAACGATACCTCATTTATCTTAATTGAGGTTGTTAATAGGTATAAGGACCTTCTTCCTAGGAGTCCTTTTCCTTTTTGTGCCTTGTTTGAGCCTAGTCTTAGGGAACATGAGGTTATATACTGAGTTACTAGAGTGTTTGCCATTCACCACCTTTCCACCCTGTCCATTGAACGTGATTTCTTTAATCATTCGATGACAAGCGCTAAGGCAGTTCATGAGTTCTATGCGAATTTGTGTTAGAACTACGACAACCTTATATCCCCGCCAAATACTCAAGTGAATCCTCACATCGATGATCACGGGTAAGCATTTCCAAATCTCCAAGGATATATTAAATGTCTTCTTTTCTAGAGATGAGGAAAATGACACCTGGCGAAAGGATTATGGCGAGTATTTCGACCTTTTGAACCCATAAGGTTTCTATAAGAAAAACTATTTGACTCTCCTTGATATTCATCGCTACTTGAAGAAACCTGACACTCCTTATAAGAAGAAGTCCACCCTGCCTTCCTCCTCCCTTGACCTCATGAAGCGCATTCTGGCATTAGTGATCAACTGTAATGTTCATCCAAAGAAAAATCAAACGGACATTGCAAAGAACACTGCTGTCATTATGTATTACCTGTTGAAGAACATCAGTGTCAAGTGGGCCAGATACATTCTACATCATATGACCTGCTTTGACACTGGTAAGAACACCAAAGGTACCCACCCTCCCTACCCAGCTTTGATTTGTGGTTTATTCCAGTTTGCTACTGAGAAATCCCTCTTTTTTTTACTATCATTACAAAGTAACCAGAAAGGGTGTTTGTATCAGTGAAACCACAATCCAAAAATCTATTCCTGTGTTTGCCTCCTCTACCCATGGTGCTTCTCCCTCTGCCTCAGCCTCTACAGCCCCTGCCTCCTCTGTCCAAGCTCCACCTCCCCAGCCTCCTCCTAGACCTAGTTGTGCTTCATTTTGTGTATCTAATGAAACCCTTATGGGCTACATGATGCACCAACAGGCATACAACTTAAAGATTTAGGAGCATCTACATCAGGATTTGTGTTCCATCTTGTCTACCATGAACCTATCCTGTGTTCACCCCTACCCCAACTACCAGCCATATCTCGCTAGTGATTATGCTTTCTTTGCATATGATCATTACTACCCAGCACCCGAGCCTTCCGCTACTGCTCCTCCTCCGTTTGCTGCTGGTGGTCCTGCCCCTACTCCTGCCTACCTCTCGTTTCCTGCTGGCCCCCTGTCCACTCTGCTTGCCTCTCTTGGAGATTCTGCTCCATCCTTTCCTCAGGCCAATGAGATCTGTGGTCTTGGTATGACTTGGGATGAGCAGAATGCTCACTGGCCCAGTCGTGGTTTTGGTCCTCTAGCTGATGAGGAGATGTCTGACCAGGCTGAGGCTTCTGTTGACGATGATGGTGATGGTGAGGATGCCTCTGATGATGGTGATGGCTCTGATGGCTTCACTAGTGATTCTGGTGACGATGACACTGCTGCTGCACCCTCTGATGGAGATGAGGACTACAAGCCTGGTGATGATGATGTCGTGGATATAGATAGTTTAGATGTTTAGCTTGTTTCTTAGTTTTTAATCTATCATGCTTATCATATACATCTTTCTAGGCTATTTTGTATAAGAAACATCTGGGCACATTTATCTGAGCTGTACTATTTTATCTTTATTTTCATCGCTTCTTGCTTGTAGTTGCTTTCATGTGGACACACATCTGAGTTGAATTATATGTGATGTGCACTCTTGATATTTACTCTAATATATCTTATGTGTTGGTGCCATCTAGTACCATATTTTTATTATGAATGAGATTGTATGTTGCTTTTTGTCTCTGATTGATATATGCTATGAGATTGCTTATCTACATATGTGGTTGATTGTATTTTGGAGAAGACCTAGTTTTATGATCTTCTATTCCCCTACCTTTTTGATAATGTCAAAAGGAGGAGATATGTTTTCAAAGTCTTGAAACTCAATAATATTGTTATTCATTGTTATACTATTTCTGATTGCTTTTGAGATTCTTTTCTTGTTCATTTACTGTTTTATCATGTGACTTGCAAAGGACCTCATAACACATGTATGCCATAGTTTCTTTGCATAGATAGACTAACCATGCAAGTTAGATGAAGCATAGATTGAGGGGGAGAAATTCACATTGTTCACATCTTGAATCCCCTTAATTCACAAGGCAAAGGTATAACTTCTATATCCTTTTCAATATGCTTGAGGAATGGTTTGTCATTGTCAAAAAGGGGGAGAATGTTGACCTAGAGGTTATACATTGTCCATATTTTGACAAGACTTAACATTCCATTCATATGTATCCAATATGTGCATTTAAGATTGATTTTAGGTATTAGGTACATGAAAAGGATCCAAAATCAAAAGCCCTAGATTGGTTCAAGTTCAAGTCAAAAGAGTTACAAGTGTGCAAATTTGGAAATCTATGTAAATGACCTTAGAAATGTTTTGTAATCACTTGTAATGATGATTTGACTTGTAACTAAGATGAGAAAATTGATTGGGGCACAAAACACCATGTTTTAATCACCTTAGATGCAAATTAGAAAATTGATTATAGGGACTCAATCGGTCGAGATTGAAACTCGACCGATCCACATGGATCCATTTTCTAAAGATTGCATCGGTCGAGTTGTATTTTCACAGAACTTGACTGATAGAGTACTGACCATTTCGATTTTAAATGGTCGATCGAGTTTCCCCAGGACAAACTCGACCGATGATTTAAATATCGACTTTGTCTTTTACTCCATCGGTCGAGTTACCTTTATTGAAACTCGACCGATTGCACTGTACGAAGTTTGCATAATAAAGTGATGTGACCGTTGGTGTGTGTTTTGATTGAAAATAGAGTCATTGGTTTGAGCAAAAAATGGCTATTTTCATATCTAAGTGTCCCACAACTTAAAGGGGCACCCTCAACTATAAATAGGACCTCTTGGAGTTCATTCCAAGGTTGCTCATTCACTACATGCTTGGTCCTAGCCTAGTTGAGAGTGTTCTATTGGGCCCCTTTCTCTCTCTACCTTCAAGTCAAATTCGTGAGTATGAGTGAGATAGGTTCCTGTGTAAGAGAGCTACTCCATGTATTGATGTAAAGCTCTCCTCCATCATCTTCCTACCTCCATTCTAATTGAAGAAAAGGTTGAAGATGTTCTCCGAGTGAAGAAGAAGGAGTTGATGTTCTTCAAGGTTGAAGAAGGTAATATGTTCCATATCTCCAAGTGAAGGATATAGACAAGGAGACCCTCAAGAAAGATAGGTAATCCCTTGAAGGCTGAAGAATTGAAGGAAGGAGTGGGTAAGTCCATGTTGATGGATGAAGACTCCATGGTTCAAATGGGTAAGATCCTTCTATAGGTTGAAGATCTTTGCTTGAGGTACTAATCCCTTGGATGTGTGGTTGTTGTATCTTGTAATCTTATGATGGAATATAAGAGTACCAAGATTGGAAATCCTAAAGACTAACCCCCTCTAGGTAGGGGATTGGCATTGCTCCTAGTTAGGATGTAGAACCACTCTAAACCACATGACCATGTGCTTGCTCTTCCTTGTCTCTCATCCTTGCTGTGCTTGCTAGTTTAAAACATCAAATTGCTACTTGTTTAAGTTTCCACACTTAATATAATTTGGTGGTCTAATTGGTCTTGTGAGAATTGTGAAGATCTATTCACCCCCCCTATAGAGCCCATTGATCCAACACTTTCAACTAGGGACATGACAAGAATGTACATATTCTTAACATATGTATGATCTCATTGTCCAGGTCATCAATTTGAAGACATACATCATTAGAATAATGTCATTCTTTAGATATTTATTATGTTTTGTCATGAGCTCAAAACTGATTGAAACAGAACAAATTCGAAGATTGACTTTATTATTATCATTAATAAAATCATTTACAATATATGTCGTCTCAATCATCATATGATAGGCTCTCTGGGCATACATATCAATAGACTCCCAGTTGTACTTATATCCCTTCACCCAAAAATCTTATTTTAAGTGATCTAAATATGTCCATCATGTTTTTGTTGCACATATACTATACATGCAGGTTAGAAACATTTGCCTTTAGTCGATCTATTATATGTTTCTCATTTTTTTGTTGTGCGAAATGTCATATGAGATGTATTTGTCATAATATTCTATTTTATATTCCTCATCTAACCAGTTTCTCCATTGTTGTCATAGTACTTCTACTGTGGCATCGATGGTTGGAACATAGTGTAAGTTCATATATATGAACTTTTAGATCCATACAATATCCTTTCTTGTGTTCATAACCCCAGGGTACTTGAATTCTACTGTAGCATTTAAATCATGGTATGTAGTTTGAAACTTTTACAACTTACAATTCTAAGCTATATGTCAAACATAAATTTTAGACTGTGATCATTACTTCTGTTTGTCATTTTAGAAGCTTAAATCAATGTAACTCTTTACACCCAACTCTTTCTTATCGCCATAATATAGGAACTAATCCTAAATGCTTCCCAAGTACCTATGGACATTCTATATGACATTTCATTGACCTTCATTAAATCTAAATATTATCTCGTCATGTCAATACATACAAGATAATGGGATGAGTACATTATATTACATACATGATAGATCTAGTTGCGAATGCACATGGCATCATACTCATGTTTTTATTCTTCATAAGATTTGGAACATAGGTCTCTTGAGAGACTAATCTTGGATTTTCTCTCATTGAGCATATTTCCAATGTATGTGCTCTTTCTTAGGTCAAGAAACTCTCTCAATCTATCTCTATATACCTCAACTCCTATCACATAGGATGCTTCAACTAATCCATTAAGAGAAGGTACTTTCCATGCCAATTTTCAATACTCATAGTATTGGGATGTTATTCCCATCAATATGTGGAATATAAATATGCTCCCACTAAATCTTTTATAATCACATATTTCATCTTCATTTTGACTCAAGTTAAACTCTTTGACTATCTTGTCAAATTAAAGATTCTAGCTCTGAGATGATAGGTTCAATCAAATTTATTGGCCCTATATAGATCATAGACGTTATTTACATAAATGGATTTATGAAACCTTCAGGCTATGTCACATACACATCCTCTTAAATATTCCTTTTAAGGAATGCAGTTTTAATATCCATATGCCAAATTTCATAATCTTAATAAGCTGCAACGGCAAGCATGATCCTAATGTACTTAACCATGTCGATTGGTAAAGGGATTCCCATCATGTTCAACATCTTGAACTTGTTTGAAATCCTATTGTAATCGATCTGATCTTATAGGTTATCCATGTTGGTCTTCTCCTTGAAAAATCATTTGCACCCTTTGGGTTTTACTGCTTTAGGTTGTACTACCAAAGGTCATACCTTGTTAGTGTACATGGACTCAGTAATGGCCTTAAGCCATTTCTCAGATTATGGTCCCCAATAGCTTCTAGTCAGTTGTTGACTCATCATCTTGTGATCAACTCATAGCCTTTTTGAGTCATAAGATTCACACATGTTCTACTATATTTATGAGGTTGTGTGTTACATTAAGAATTTAAGATTCCACAACAACTTGTGATTCTCATTATTCTTACTGTACCTCTTTAGGTTCAAATGTTTTGTTGTTGATCTCAAACTTTTAGAGTCCTACTTTTCTCTCACTGATTCCTTTGGAATTTAACTATCATGGTAACAAACACCTTTGTTGTCAGATTGGGATTAAAGGTAGTATTCAACAAATTAACATTTTGTGATTCATGGACAAACCCTTTTCAAGAAACCATTTTCTTATATAAGTTTTAATCTTAATCCTTATAAAGACATATTGGGTCCCCTCTCATGCCATATTTCATATGGTGTCTTTTAGACCAATTTGGATGGTACATCATTTTCGTGTAAAGCATGTGCTAAAAAGGAAATTAAAAGAGAGATTAGATACAATGATAATCATACCCTGATTTATAAGGATGTGATTCCTTCTTTCTGACACATCACTATGTTTCAGGTGGAGTTCTTTTTTGATGCACTATTAAAATTTCTAGAAGGTCCTCAACTGTTGGTGTAAAGTGTTTCGACATTGATCATATCAAAGTGCCTTAATACTTTTACCAAGGTTGTTATCTACTTCGTTTATGATCTTATGGAACACCTCTAGAGAATCATATTTGTATTTTAGAAATCATCATATCTATTGAGATCATCACTAAATGTTATGAAGTACTGAGAACTACCTCTAGAATTTATTCTAAAGGTTTATATACATCAATATGTACAAGTCCTAATAGAATACTCACTCTCCCACTACGTTTAGTGAAAGTTGTTTTTTTCATGTTGCCCAATAAATATGACTTGCATGTCTCTGATGGTTCAATAACCAAAAGAGTCTAGACAAATATCATTAAGTATTCTAGAAATCATCTCTTATCTATGCACTCTAGATGATGATGCTATATATATTTCATGTTTGAGTTATGAAGTTTTAATCTTTTGGTATTATGTTATAAACATTTATCTTTGTATCTAGCAAATAAGATCATAAGAAATCTTTCCATAAAAAATCGCATCTTCTGGAATAGTACATTAACTATTATTCATAATCATCCTCATCTATACAAGATGCATAAAGTAAAAGGTTTCTATAATTGGCAAAAATGAAATAGAAGTTCACTAACTATATTCTAGGCGCTGTGGGCTAAGATAAATTCTAGCCTATATATACTTTGGAAGAAACTCTTACTCCATTGTGATGCACAATCCAACCTTACCCTTTTGTAAAGGCTTACTTATTATCATATCATGTATATTCTGACATATCTGAGATCTACATCCAGTATCATATACCCAATATGAAGAAGTAACCAAATTTATCTTATAATGTATATACGTAAGGTGTATCTATCCCCTCCTCCTTCTTCTTTAGGTCCTCTATTTAGAGAGGGAAATTCCTCTTCCATTGTCCTGGCTGGTAACAGTGGTGACAATTGCCTCCCTTGTTCACCCCTCCATTTGCTTAGAGTGCTGAATACTTGGGCTTCTGGCCAACTTTAGAACTCTTGTTAGCTTTGCCTTTGCCTTTGGACTTGCCCTTTAGTTTGTTGATCATCATCACATACTTGGGTTTTTCTTTCTTAATTTGTGGTTCAATTGTTCTCAACATGCCATGTAACTCTATCAATGACTTGTCAAAGTCATTCATATTGTAGTTCATGACCAACTGACTGTATGATTCTAGTAGAAATTGCAGAATCGCAGTAGTGACTAACTCTTGTCCTAAGGGAAATACCAGACTAGAAAGGTTCTCCACATACCTAATAAGCTTGAGTACATGAGGACCTACTGGATCTCCTTCTGCCATGCTATATTTGAAAATTGCACTAGATACATCATACCTCTCATGTCTTTCCTGATCTTGAAACATGTTTTTAAGATGTGTTACCATCTCAATAACATTCATGTTCTCATGTTGTCTCTGCAACTCATAGTTAATGGAACACAACATTAGGCATTTAACATCAACAATATCTTCAATATGCTTCTTGTACGCATCTATGTTAGCCTTAGGAGCAATGGGAGTAGGTTCATTTGGCTTTGGTGTCTCCACGACATATAGCTTGCACTCCTGTGTGAGAACAATTCTCAACGTCTTGAACTAGTCGTGGAAGTATTCTCATTTAACTTATCCTTCTCAAGAACTAAGTACAAAGATTTTTTTGTTTGTTGTCACTAGATTCTACAAGAGAAATTTGCAATTTAGTCAACACCATTTGATTTAATTTGATTGAATAAAAATCAATGATATTTTAATCAGGCCTTTAATTAATTTGTCACTCTCACTATTTTTTTTCAAATTGATAACCCTCACTTATCAATTTATAGACATAATATTATAGAGAGAAAAGATTCAAAATAAATGAGTTATTATCCGGCCAACGCCAGTGTCAATAATCAATCACTGCGGTAGGCAACATTTGTCAATTGCATCTTATGAAATTCTTGGATTGATGATATGCACAACTCTTTTCAATAGTCATCTGCATGATTCTAAGTGCTTAATCTCATTAGGATCACTTAGTTAAGTATGGCCCAAAAGGCAACACAATAGTAATGCATCCTGTTTGGAAGGCCCACATAACTACCATCACACTTCTATGAGATGGATAACACATCACGCTCAGCGTGGCCACACATAATCTATAAATCTTTTCATGTGCGTTGCTAATGGAAATCATTTTTGACTTAATATGTTTGATTGAAGGATTTTATATTTGTAAATATGCATATTCAATCACCACATACTTATAGTACTTATCATGTACATGCTATATCCCATAAAAGAAAACAAACAATTACAACATAAGCGATGGTTATGGCCATTCTATTATAATTCCTTAGAGTCACATGGAATTACTACCACCTAAGGTCTATGTCTCATGCATGAACTTGTTGTTGGTGTATATCTATGCTTCTACCAATCTAGGTTGATCATTTCAACCCTTGAACCGATCGGCTCACTTGTTGGTTGGTCGGTCCTTGGAACAATCATTTGGTCTCCATTGCAAGCGATGTCTCGACACTTCCTCATGATTGATTGGGCCATCAACCGATCGGTTCAACTCCTCCTATTGTCAGTCCTTCTTGGTCCTCCAATCATTTGTCTTGTCTTCGAGATGGTCTGTTCATATGGCGTTGAGTGTCTTATTGGATGTAACAAGTAATTAAAACCATCCTAATGCTATTAACATTTAACAAAGTAAAAGGAAAACATTGAGTTACATTCGAGCAGAGCATAGGAAGAAGAGAATGATACTTTTACATTTCGAGTAGGAGATGACACTCGACATACAGTAACATACCAAAATTTGAAATTTTGTCTTTTGACCCTCTTCGCCATATTTTCCTTTAATTTCTATCCTTATTGGCCTTTCTATTTAATTAGTGGAATTTATAGTGGTTTAGTAAACATTTATTCACTAATTGTACCAATACAAGGGTTTATGCACAAATACCTCAGTAAAAGCTTAATTACCATAATTAATTGCTCTAAACCTTAATCTAACTTTTTGATGTGATTTGAAAACATAAAATATGCCACATAACTCATTTTATTGGTAATATAAAGATAAGAAACTTAATTGGATGAACAATTTAGATAATGGGCCGTTAATGGGCCATATGACATATCTCATAAAAAGAAGTCTCAAAAGAGGAAACAAACTTCAAATTCGAAATCTACATATCAAAATTAGCCTACATATCAAATTTTATCTAATTTGGACCACCTTGAAATATTAGGATAAGTTTAGGAGAGAGAAAATGAGTAAAAGGCATAAGTAATGAATAATGTGATCATATAAGTTCAAAATATAGAAATAATGGCAAATTCATTATCTACACATCAAAGATAACTTGTGGATGAAGTTTGGTCCAATTTGCATGATGTTTGTGCAAGTTATGTAATTATCTACACATTTTGGACTTTTAAGCAATTTACCCAATTCGGAGGTTTTATTTGTAAATTTTCATATAAATTATAATATTTATATATTCCCATACCTTTCACGAGATTTTGAACCATGGGGAACCTGGTTGCACCTTGGTTTGAAGGTGTTCCTCTAGAAGGGCATTATAGGGATTACCCTCTTTACAAATGTGCTTATCTTTAAAAGCTACCAACCAATAGGGTTATTTCTTTGTTTGAAGGATAGTGGGGATGGCCTAGAAGTCTCCAAGGGCTCTTAGGACCGACCTTTGGTATACAAGAAGAGTCTATGAGATGTCCTCTTGCATGGCCATGAAGCCTTAGCCTAAGGACACATGGGAAGTCACATAAACACCTCATGCTTGCCCCCTTCTTTATAAAGCCATGCCTACCCTTTCCCACCTCCCAATACAAGAAGCAATACTCTCCTTCTCTTTCCCACAGCTTATAGAATCATCTCTTCTATGTTTGGCCACGAAGTTGTTGTCCCAAGGTAAAAGAGGGTGCCTACCTTGGTGAACAAGGCTCCTAGGGTTTCAAATTTCTCTATTTAGGATTTCTTAAGCTCCTCCTTGGTGATTTTGAACAAAACTAGTAAGAAACCTCCTTTCCTTTCTTATTTTCATACTGTTAGTATTCCTACCACCTTCTTCCAGGTCGGAACCATGACCTTCAATGGTAAAACTCCACCTAGAACCCTAAAACATCTCATCTCCATGCTCTTTTGCTAGGGTTTGCACCTCCACAGTGGACAAGGTGATCTTTGCTCCAGAAAGGATCTTGGCTTGGAGCAACCAGACCTTATAATCTCGGGATCCTTTATTTTTGGACCTTCTTACCTTCCTATAGGCATGCTTGGTTAACCCCCTTCTCATATATTGCTTAGTACATGCTTAAAACTCATGCTTCTATGTTTAAAATCGATGATTTCCATCTCTTTTTACCATGTTCTTCCAGGGTTTTGGTTTCCTACTATTTTACCTTCTCTAGAAGCTCTACTTTAGTTACCTATGAAACTTCAAACCTGATCTTGTGTCGAATGGTGTTTTCTCCCTCTCCCTCTCTCTTCAATTATCTCGATCAGTTTGATGATGTGGCAATTTCCTATTTGTCATATTGAAAAGTTCATATCTTCTAATCCACTTATCCAAATTTGACAAATATATATGCCTTGAAATTGGAAAATTAATCTCTATCTAATAAAAATATTTTCAAGGTCTGATTTCATGGTTTTACGAAGGGTGATTTTTGTAAAACGAATTTAATGCATAAAATCCATAAAAATTACATCTTTATCATCATAACTCCAAAATTAACATAAAAATATTTTTTCTTGATCAAGAAAACTTAATCAGTTTATTGGTGATGTTTTAAGAGTCTAAATCCGAATTTTTCTAAAAAGGTCTAAAATTAGGGTTTCTATATATTAATGTGCACTATGTACTCTAATACATGTTAATACATTGAAAATACGCAAAGTGGAACTTGGACTCAATTAAAGTGGTGATAGTTAGTAATTGATATCAATAAGAGAGGTATGTGCATTTACACCTTAAGTTGGGAATACTTGTTCCTTAACCTATTTTTCTATAATGAGGCTTTATTTAACCCTATTTCATATACTCTTGAATCTTTTTCTATACTTGCCTCATAAATCAGTTTTGGAACATTATTCTTGGGTCTTGGTACCCCACTTCCATGCTTATTGATTAATATGATTATTATTGCCATGACTACTTTTTCTAGCATGTGGATTTATGTTATATTTAAAATAAAGTAGTGGTACTTATGACAACTACCCAAAAAGGGCATGTAAATAATCGCCCTGGGGAATGTCTTATTCTCCCCATAATATTGTAGGTGATTGGGAATGTCTTTTTCTCCCCTCACCTAAGGTTAGAGGTCAGGTTGGTGCCTCAACCCTACTTAGTTAGATAGACATAATTATCTTACATGCAAATCCTTTTTATTATATTTGTTAATGGCAAGCCTCTTTGTTATATTGCCTCATACTCTTGTTATCTTCATCTTATGATGAACCCTAGCCTGTTCTTATTTGCTTTACTTATCTTGTTATCCTAGACTAGTTTTGTGACACATACCTTGTTTTATTTCCCCTTTTGTTGGGTGCTTTCCCAACCACCCATGTGCTGGGTGTTGAGCAAGGTGATGGATAAGACAAGGAGGATCTTAGCTTTTGGCTTGGACTCGATTGATGGAGATGTTGCTTGGAGACAAGATTGCAGTAGTCTAGACTTCCCTCTATTTAGATCCTTTTTGTTGTATCTTGTTGTAAATCCTAATGGGAGATTTTGATGTACTTATGTAATCTTTTATGAAAGTTGAATATAGTTAGTTGTTTTTATTCCGCTGCTACACTTTGGTCTTTTGCATACCATTATAATAAATTTGGAAAATTTATACCTATTACAACATACCTTTGAGTTTGTTTGGAATGGATGTCAATTCTTCAAATTATTAGTAAAGGGGTGATTTCACTCCTCCTTTACAGCATGGTATCAGAGCCCATGGTAGTCGAAATCAAATTATTTCAGTTTTGTCTCCCTAATTAGTATCCCTACCTTACATAGTTCCTTTAGGTGACATGGTTGCCCTAGACTTGATCTATAAAGGATAAAAGGTTTACTTAGGACCCTATAGTTCCACATTAGTATCATGATGAATAAAACCCTAAAATACTCATAACTAAAATATGCATAACTTAATGTTTTTTAGGTTTTCCTTTAGGCAACTAATAGGGCATGAAGTTGAAGCAAAGGTGTCTAGAAAGGATCAGGTTGTGGGGGGTGGCAATATTTTCCTCCGCGCCACTTGCTTGGTTTACAAGGACTCCCAGATCCATATGATACCAGCCTGGCCTAAGATGAAATGGATTGTACGAAATAGTTAGGCAATAGTGATCTTAGATATCTATGTTGTATATCTTTGAGAACCCTAAGTTTTAGGTGTATGATGACTTGTTTGAGGATGGATACCAAAATAGTCTCCTTATGTCCCTTGGGATCACATGTTGGGATAGTTATCCCTAGAACCTAGACTTTGAAGTTTGGTGTTTAGTAAGCAATCAGAGTACACAGTGAATCGTGATGAATCTTGTATATAGTCTAGTTAGACCCATCCATTAACCCTAGTGTAGTTTGGCATGATAGGTCGAACCCTTTAAGGCATGGAGTATAGTTAGTTTGATGATGTTGGATGGTTAGATTTTGTGGATGAAATCCTCTTTAGGGGAATGGAGACCTATGACATCTTGAAATCTATCTACACTATCTTTAGAAACCCTAACCACACACTAAGGAGGTTGTTGTGCTTGAAACCTTAGTGGGGTCCAAACAAGTTATAGTTATAGCCTAACATGCTTGTTTATATATTAATGAACATATAATGATCATCTGAGGAATAATTTTTATGTTCAAACCCTAATGAATACCTAATGCACATAATATGAGTAACTCACATATTAATCCTAATGGATATGCATGGTGTTGCCCATGTCATAAACTATAAACCCTAATGAAATGAAAAGTAAGATAATTGTAACCTAATCTTGGACTTAATACATGCTAAGTAAAATATAGTGATCATATTAACCTGAACCCTAAGTTGTAATCATCTAACCTCAACATATACATCCTTAATGCCTTTCATGATACATTAATGACATTAGGTGCCATAATCATTTAACATATTTTGATACACATAAATGATATATATAATCATCGAATCATATATTAATCAAGTCATCAATATGAAATGCATGGTATGTTACCTGTCATCCAATACACACACGATTAGTCACTTAATGTGAATCAATTTGTAATATGCCTCACCTTGATCATTAAAATACATGGAATGGCTTCAATATGAATATGAAGTGATTCAATTCACATAAATGTGAAAATTAATAATATAAATAAATATGAGAAAATGATTAATGATGACATTAATGTGAGCAATAAAGATAATGTGGTAATGAGATAACGTTTAATATAAATATATGTAATTGATGTGACATAATTTGGATTAAATGAAAACTTAATGACAAATTGAATATTTCATGCAAAATAATTCGTTATAACTTAATGTGGTGATAGTATCAGGATAATGAAGTCGTCGTTCAAAATATTAATGATAATGATCAAGTATATTGAGGGAATTGAGTAACCCAAAATTTTGCTAAAATTCTTAGTAAGATAAATGATATATATATATATGTATGTATGTATATACGATATTTCATGGATGATAATGAAATATAACTTGCTTGGTAATAAAGTGATTATGACGTGACATAATTAAAATAATGGTGATAATGAGACATCATAATGAATATAATGTTAATGAGCCAAAATTGTAAATAATGTTAAATCTCCTTAAAAGAATATGTAAATAATGGAACCTAGGTGAACCTTGAGAACCTGACCTATGTTGAGATGCTTGTGGAGTATATGTTGATGAGTTGTTTGGTGGAAGTTAAGGTTGGAGAAATAACCTGAAGTTTTCTGATGAGATGTTGCACACTCACCCTTCCTTCTTACTTGTGATTTTAGGGACGAAATCCTCTTTAAGGGGTGGAGTGTTGTAACAAACCAAATTCTGAAATTTTATCTTTTGACCCTCTTTCCCATCTTTTCCTTTAATTTCTATCCTTATTGGCCTTTCTATTTAATTAGTGGAATTTATAGTGGTTTAGTAAACATTTATTCACTAATTGTACCAATATAAGGGTTTATGCACAAATACCTCAGTGAAAGTTTAATTACCATAATTAATTGCTCTAAACCTTAATATAACTTTTTGATGTGATTTGAAAACATAAAATATGCCACATAACTCATTTTAGTGGTAATATAAAGATAAGAGACTTAATTGGATGAACAATTTAGATAATGGGCCGTTAATGGGCCATATGACATATCTCATAAAAAGAAGTCTCAAAATAGGAAAAAAAACTTCAAATTCGAATTCTACATATCAAAATTAGCCTACACATCAAATTTTATCTAATTTGGACAACCTTAAAATATTAGGATAAGTTTAGGAGAGAGAAAATGAGTAAAAGGCATAAGTAATGAATAATGTAATTATATAACTTCAAAATATAGAAATAATGGAAAATTCATATTCTACAGATCAAAGATAACTTGTGGATGAAGTTGTTGGGTTTTTAGGGGAGACAGAGAAGGCAGCAGAAACAAAAATTTTCTCCCCCAACCCATACCGAGGAAACGTGTCAACGTCTATATAATATGAAAGGATGGTTTGTGGAATCATACCTTGTCCTGAGGCTTGCTCGGCGACAATACCTCACGCAATGCGCGGTCTTCAACTCCGGACTTTGACGATGTCTATGCAGCTCCTGGTCGCACCGGGACTGACGACTCTTACTCGAACCAGGCTGTCAGATGACAGTTGTCCTCCTAAGCGGTAGTGTCCTCCCGCCTCTGTAGTAGTCCACACGGACCACCTGGAACTCCACTCTCCTTGTCCCACAAGGAAGTGGAAGGAGTCGCACCCTCCTGTTGACGTACTAGTCATTAACACGCTCTCCTGCCTCCTGTTGCAGCTACAGTTGTCCTTCCCTTGCTGCACCTCCCTTTTGCGGGAGGCACTTGCTCGGGCTCTCTCACGGTTACCAAAACCAGAGAGAATCACAACTTACAGAGCAACTGGTTGCACTGAGCTGTACTTTGATAAGCCCCCAATACCCCTATATATAGGAGAGTCATGGGATAGGGTTCTCCATCCCGGGCAATGCGGGACTAAAGCAGGAGTAGAAGGGTTCGAGAATTTTCCACAAAAAGCAACTGGTTCGCAACTTGAAGTGATCGGTTCACAACTGAACCGATCGGTTCGGCCATTGAGCCGATCGGTTGGACCTGAGCCGATCATTTGGGGCACTCCAACCGATCGGTTGGTGCCCTGAACTGATCGGTTCAAGGTCCTAATCCGGCTCAAAAAGACTTTCCTTGTTTCTTTCCCAATTGGTATCGAATACCAATATTATTCCCAATCGAATAGGGCAATTTGAAACTAAAGGAAAATTCTTGCCGACATGACTTTTCCCAACTGATCCGTTGCACCAGTTGAGCCGATCGGTTCAGCCCTTGAACCGGTCGTTTTAACTTGGGCATGAGCCGATCGGCCTGGACACTCCAGCCGACCGGTTCAGCAACCTCAGCCGACCGGTTCATCACATGAACCGATCGGTTGGGAGCACAGGTTGGGCAAAATCAGTCAATTGCGATTTCAATCAATCCGATACTCTAATCAATGCGTCCAACACCTTGAACCATACGATATTGAGCTATCGACTGATTGAGTGTTTAATTGAACTACTAAACTCCTTTAGTAATCAATCTAAACATTGCTTTGTGGACAAAACTCCTTTTCCAGGTTAAATCCTATGTGTGTGACCCTGTAGGTCCATTTCACGTTGGCAGTGAAAGTCCATAACACTTATGACTTCACAAGAAAAGAGCGGTGCCTAGTCACACATCAGTGCTACTCAAGTGAAAGTAGAAAGTTGGAGAATAACTTTCACCCTACAATCCATGAATGGTGTTACAGCGAATGTATAATTCCTTTGTCACTGATATCCTGAATGAACTCGAGGCATGGAACAGTCATCCTATCAACGCTCATTCACTTCCTTGATCTCAGAGTAGACTGGAAGAGATATGCATGACATCAGTATCATATACTGATTCACACATGCGTGCACGCCTTTCTCAATCCTACTCATCAAGTGGCCATCGATATCAAACTCCCTCAGGAGGGACAAATCCCATATCTATCACTCGCCCCTCAAAAGCCCCATGTGTCAAAGCCACCCAATCATCACCTTTATAACAACCCATGTTTCAAGGACTACGTTTGATGATGTCAAAGTGTGCCCAACGACATGTGTTGAGTGCAGTGATTTCAGGTCTAAGAATCACACTCACCACCATCACTGTGAGTACTGACTGTGACTACCATCTCATGGTTCCATGTGTCAAACTCACGGTGGGTCTGTCCGGTACCTTGTTCTCTAACAAGTACCTATGTGTTTGGTTTGATATCTCTATATCATGACTAATGAGATTCTGTCATCAACCAACACCACAATCTAGTCTTGTGTGTCATTGCTGTCTATCTACCTTCCACAATGACATCCGACTAGGGACATAACAAGAATGTACAAACTCTTAGCATCCGTATGATCTCATCGTTCAGGTCCTTAACCTGAAAGCATACGTCATTGAGTACTGTCATTCTCTAGACATTCAATCTGTTCTATCACTATCTCATATGACTGAATCAGAAAGAATTGGAAGCTCGCCTTTGAAGTTTATCAAATCAATCTTAATGTATCCCACCAATCATCACATGATTGGCTCTCAGGGCATACATACCAACAGACTCCCACTTGCACTGTGAGCCAATCACCCTTGAATCATATTCATAGTGATCTTCAAACATGTCCCACATGTTACTGTGCTCTTAGTGCAAACATAGTGAGTAATGGCAACACCTTGCCAAAGTCTGTACAAATTGCATGTCTCTCATCTCTTCGCTGTACGTCATACGTATGAGATGGAGTTGTCGTAATATGCGATCTTGTATTCCATTGCTAACCTTTAGCCACATTGCATGATCAAGGATTCCAGACTTGTCATCAATGAGTGAAATATAAGTTCATCCCATGAACTTTCAGATCCATATAGTATCCACTGTTGTTTACTAACACATAGATACTCGGCATTTCCCTTTTTCAAATGGCTTTATTGGAACATTTCCAATTATCAACAAACTTTCACTTTTATACATCTCATGTATATATATATTGTGATTAATTTTCTGTCCTTTCAGAAGTTCGCATCAATGTAACTCTTTACATCGAACTCTTCTCTATAGAACTAGTGCTTCACAAGCACTTTTCAAGTTCTCATGGTATTCCAGTAACACTTACTGGAAGCAGACAGACATCCACTCATCATGTCACACATACGAGTTATCAGGATGAGCACATCATATTGCCATGTCCTACATACAAGATGATGAATGCATTTTATTCTTGCCATGTCATACATGCAAGATAATGGGATGATTACATACATGATAGATCCATATCTATTCTTAGTGTTCCCATTCTTCATAAGAATTGGACACTTGGCCTTGGGATACTAATATCCATGTAACATGGACAAGTTTTCTCCCACTGAATCTGTGCATACTGAACACTTCAGTACAGATTGCCAATGTATGCTTTCTCTTTCCAGGTCAAGAGATTTTCCGAGAACTATCTCTATAGGTCTCCTTTCCTATCACATAGGAAACATCTCTATCTTCCTTAAAGATAATTTCCACTTTTGGATTTCCATTTTAGAACAATTCCATTTCACATCAATATGTGGAATGTGAACACGCTCCCACTAAATCACAGATCCCTTCTTTATCTTTGACATATCAGTCAAACCCTTTGACTATATCATCAAAATAAAGATTCAATTTTGAGTTGCTTGTACTCAATCAATCACATTGATTAGTTCATTGTAACTTATAGACTTCATTTGCATTAGTGGATTCATAAACCTTGTAGGCTGTGTCACGTACACATCCTGATTTTATTCCTCATAGGAATGCGGTTTTAGTATCCATATGCCAAATGTCTTAGTCATTAAATTGCAATCAACAAGCATCATCCTTCTCAAAATGTTATCCATGTGTCTTAACACTTAAGACTTATTTGCACTCATGGATATGATCCAATGAGTGCTACCATAAGGGTCATACCTTATGGTTCACATGGATGTCATTTAGGATGTAATGGTCATAAACCATAACTCAAGATTTGGTTCCTCATATTCATCTTGATAGTTGACTCATCACATGAACAACTCATCACATAGATAATTGAGGTGTCTCTGTTAAAGATATAAGAACTCACAACCCTTGTGATTCTTAATTTCTTTTATTAGTATAGGGTATTCTTTATTAAGAAGAATTCAGTTATTTGATAATCATTCTCTAACTCCTTAGAGTATGATTCCTTCTTGATTCAGACATCACCATGCCTTAATCATGAGTTCATTATGATACATTATCATAAACACTCATAAGGATCTCAAACATTTGGTCCAAGTATTTCATTCATTGATCTCATCAAGAATTAATACTTTACCAAATTTGTACTTCATTTATGATAATCTTGAACATTTCAAGACATTCATATTGGTATTTCTCTAAACACCATTTGAAGTATTAGCATTTATTCCAATAGGTATGTAAATACATCACATGTATTATACCTAAAAGGATAATCACTCTTCCACTACTTTAGTGAAGATTGATTAATCATGTCCAAGATATTCATGTCCCTTACTGGTTCTCTAACCAAAAGAGTCTAGTTTTGTCCATCACATGGAAACTAGAAATGAATTTCTCATGATTAATGCTAATTAAATTGTTTGAGTTATCTATAACTTTTAGGTATCGTCTTATCTTATGCATATCAAATATCACAAGATAAATAAGGCTTTGCCACAAAGATCACATCTTTCTAAATTGAAACATCTCTTTATTAATTGCTATCATTGTCATACAATATGCAAAAATAAAGTGTTTCTATCTATTGGCAAGTATGAAATAGCAGTTCATAACTGTATTACATGCCTTATTGGATGACAATAAACTAAAGTATTCCTATCTATAAAGGCAACACTTGCCCCAAGTAAGAATGTTTTACACTTTACATCTTGATATCATATATCTCAAAAGTGTTACAAGTTTACTTTCATGACACCTTTAAGTAGAGGTTTCAGTCGCCTCCTTCTTCTTTTGTTCTTCCAGGTAGAGAGGACAATTCCTTTTCCAATGTCCTGGCTTTTGACAATGATGGCAATTTCCTTTCTTGGTCACGCCTCCCTTGGCCTTGAGAACTGAAGATGGCTTGGACTCCTGGCTAGGTTCAGAACCTTTCTTAGCTTTGCCCTTGCCCTTGCGCTTGGACTTGCCTTTCTTGCTCGTGATCACCATCACGGACTTAGGCTTGTCCTTCATCTGTGACTCGGTTGTCCTCAACATGCCCAACAACTCTGACAGTGGCCTATCAAAGTTGTTCATGTTGTAGTTCATCACAAACTGACTGTAAGATTCTGGAAACGATTGCAGTATCACGTCAGTAGCCAACTCTTGGCTCAGTGGAAATCCCAGTCTCTGCAGGTTCTCCACATACCCAATCATCTTGAGTGTGTGAGGACCAATTGGATCTCCTTCTGTCATGACGCACTTGAACAGCGCCCTAGAAACATTGTACCTCTCTTGCCTTGCCTGATCTTCATACATGTTCCTGAGATGCAGAATCATCTCTACGACACCCATGTTCTCATGTTGCCTCTGCAACTCATGGTTCATTGAACATAGCATCAAGCACTTTGCATCAATGGCATCATTAGAATGCTTCTTGTAAGCATCCCTTTCTGTCCTTGGTGCATTAGGAGCGGGTTCCTCTGGAATTGGAGTATCCAGGACATAGAGCTTACGCTCTTGAGTGAGAACAATTCTCAATGTCCGATACCAGTCGTGGAAGTTTGTCCCATTTAGCTTGTCCTTGTCAAGGACCGATCGCAAAGAAAAGTTGTTGTTGTTTGTTGCCATTTGAACTACAAAAGGAAAATATGCAATTTTAGTCCAAAAACTCATTTTTGACTTATTTGATTGATTTGAAAAATTGACGATATAATTAGGCCTTTAATTAATTATCGCTCCCACTATTTTACTTCAAATTGATAGCCCTCACCATCAATTCGGAAGATTGCAGCGTACAATCTTCTAGTGGGCAAGATCCTGAAATCCTCTAAGTCATGGACCAGCTTGGGCTGTCACCCACAACATAGATCTCTTAGGTAGGCAACTTTTACCAATTGCATCATATGCAACTCTTGATAAGATGTCATCTACAACTCCTTGTAATGATCATCTCCATGCCTCAAGGCGCTAGATCCTATCTAGGTCACCTTGTTAAGTTCGACCCAAAGCAAACACGATGAATATGCACCCTGCTTGGGCAAACCCACACATTCATCCTTCACGCTTCCACGAGATAGATGGTGCACCACGCTTGGGCGTGCCCACACTTGGTCGATCAAGCTTTTCACGTGTGTCGCATTTGGAAGGCATCTAAAACTTAATATTTTAATGAGGGATTTGGTTTTATATACATATACATATCCAATCACCACAATACATAGTACGTATCATATACATGCTATATCCCACAGAAAACATGTACAAACGATAAAAAGCGATGATTATGGCCATCCTAATGTGATTCCTCTAGCCAAGAGGAATCACGGTCATCTAGGTCTACATCACATGCAACCTGTACAAGATGAACTCTGTGCCTTGCCATCCGAGTAGATCAACTCATCACATGAACGATCTGTACTCTCCAGCCAGTCGTCTGGATGCCACCAGCCGATCGGTTGGCTCCTCCAACCGATCGGTTCGCCTGGTCATCGTGCATCTCGTCATGTCCGCCAACCGCTCGTCTCTCTCCTCAAACCGGTCATCAACTGATCGGTTCACTCCTTGAACCGACCGTCTGGAAGGTCAACCGATCGGTTCACTCCTTGAACCGACCGTCTGAGCAGTCGTCTTGATGTCCTCCGGTCTTTGACATAACAGGAAATAAAAAAAATCTATCCTATTTATTACATTGCTATAAAAGGGAAACCCCGAGTTACATTCGGGGGGAGCAAAGGTAGGAAAGAATCTCGAATTATTTCGAGTTACATCAGGAATAAGAGAGGGAAGATCGGTGCGCAGACCGAGATGCAAGCAACCACAAACAACCACACACAGATAGGGGTTTATAGGCCATAATCACGCTACACACATCCACCACAAAACTCGTTTAAGGGTGACGCTTATCGAGTGCATTAATAATACATATCATATATGTAATTAGGGATTTGTGGATTTAGGATTGGACATGCATAAAGCCGATATTATTCGCATCGTATGTAGTAAATAAAGGCGACAAACCAAAATCGATCATATCGATATTCCTAAAATATAGAGCAGTTGACGTGGCTCTGATACCACTGTTGGGTTTTTAGGGGAGACAGAGAAGGCAGCGGAAACAAAAATTTTCTCCCCCAACCCATACCGAGGAAACGCGTCAACGTCTATATAATAGGAAAGGATGGTTTGTGGAATCATACCTTGTCCCGAGGCTTGCTCGACGACAATATCTCGCGCAATGCGCAATCTTCAACTCCGGACTTCGACGGTGTCTGTGCAGCTCCTGGTCGCACCGGGACTGACGACTCTTACTCGAACCGGACTGTCGGATGACAGTTGTCCTCCTAAGCGGCAGTGTCCTCCCGCCTTTGTAGTAGTCCACACGGACCACTTGGAACTCCACTCTCCTTGTCCCACAAGGAAGTGGAAGGAGTCGCACCCTCCTGTTGACGTACTAGTCGCCAACACGCTCTCCTGCCTCCTGTTGCAAATGCAGTTGTCCTTCCCTTGCTGCACCTCCCTTTTGCGGGAGGCACTTGCTGGGGCTCTCTCACGGTTACCAAAACCAGAGAGAACAACAACTTACAGAGCAACTGGTTGCACTGAGCTGTACTTTGAGAAGCCCCTAATACCCCTATATATAGGAGAGTCATGGGACATGGTTATCCATCCCGGGCAATGCGGGACTAAAGCATGAGTAGAAGGGTTCGAGAATTTTCCACAAAAAGCAACCGGTTCGCAACTTGAAGTGATCGGTTCACAACTGAACCGATCGGTTCGGCCATTGAGCCGATCGGTTGGACCTGAGCCGATCGTTTGGGGCACTCCAACCGATCGGTTGGTGCCCTGAACCGATCGGTTCATGGTCCTAATCCGGCTCAAAAAGGCTTTCCTTGTTTCTTTCCCAATTGGTATCGAATACCAATATTATTCGCAATCAAATTGGGCAATTTGAAACTAAAGGAAAATTCTTGCCGACATGACTTTTCCCAACTGATCCGTTGCACTAGTTGAGCCGATCGGTTCAGCCCTTGAACCGGTCGTTTCAACCTGGGCATGAGCCGATCGGCCTGGACACTCCAGCCGACCGGTTCAGCAACCTCAGCCGACCGGTTCATCACATGAACCGATCGGTTGGGAGCACAGGTTGGGCAAAATCAGTCAATTGCGATTTCAATCAATCTGATACTCTAGTCAATGTGTCCAACACCTTGAACCATACGATATTGAGCTATCGACTGATTGAGTGTTTAATTGAACACTAAACTCCTTTAGTAATCAATCTAAACATTGCTTTGTGGACAAAACTCCTTTTCCAGGTTAAATCCTATGTGTGTGACCCTGCAGGTCCATTTCACGTTGGCAGTGAAAGTCCATAACACTTATGACTTCACAAGCAAAGAGCGGTGCCTAGTCACACATCAGTGCTACCCAAGTGAAAGTAGAAAGTTGGAGAACAACTTTCACCCTACAATCCGTGAATGGTGTTACAGCGAATGTATAATTCCTTTGTCACTGATATCCCGAATGAACTCGAGGCATGGAACAGTCATCTTGTCAACGTTCATTCACTTCCTTGATCTCAGAGTAGACTGGAAGAGATATGTATGACATCAGTATCATATACAGTATTCACACATGTGTGCACGCCTTTCTCAATCCTACTCATCAAGTGGCCATGGATATCAAACTCCCTCAGGAGGGACAAATCCCATATCTATCACTCTCCCCTCAAAAGCCCCATGTTTCAAAGCCACCCAATCATCACCTTTATAACAACCCATGTTTCAGGACTGCGTTTGATGATGTCAAAGTGTGCCCAACGACATGTGTTGAGTGCAGTGATTTCAGGTATAAGAATCACACTCACCACCATCACTGTGAGTACTGACTGTGACTACCATCTCATGGTTCCATGTGTCAAACTCACGGTGGGTCTGTCCGGTACCTTGTTCTCTAACAAGTACCTATGTGTTTGGTTTGATATCTCTATATCATGACTAATGAGATTCGGTCATCAACCAACACCACAATCTAGTCTTGTGTGTCATTGCTGTCTATCTACCTTCCACAATGACATCCAACTAGGGACATAACAAGAATGTACAAACTCTTAGCATCCATATGATCTCATCGTTCAGGTCCTTAACCTGAAAGCATACGTCATTGAGTACTGTCATTCTCTAGACATTCAATCTGTTCTATCACTATCTCATATGACTGAATCAGAAAGAATTGGAAGCTCACCTTTGAAGTTTATCAAATCAATCTTAATGTATCCCACCAATCATCACATGATTGGCTCTCAGGGCATACATACCAACAGAAGTTTGGTCCAATTTGCATGATGTTTGTGCAAGTTATGCAATTATATGCACATTTTAGACTTTTATGCAATTTACCTAATTCAGAGGCTTTCTTTGTAAATTATCACATAAATTATAATATTTATATATTCCCTTACCTTTCAAGAGATTTTGAATCATGGGGCACCTGGTTGCACCTTGTTTTGAAGGTGTTCCTCTCCAAGGGCATTATAGGGATTACCCTCTTTATAAATGTGCTGATCTTTAAAAGCTATCAACCAATGGGGTTATTTCATTGTTTGAAGGATGGTGGGGATGGCCTAAAAGTCTCTAGGGGCTCTTAGAACCGACCTTTGGTATACAAGAAGAGTCTATGAGCTGTCCTCTTGCATGGCCATGAATCCTTAGCCTAAGGACACATGGGAAGTCACATAAACACCTCATGCTTGCCCCTTCTTTATAAAGCCATGCCTACCCCTTCCCACCTCCCAATCCAAGAAGCAATCCTCTCCTTCTTTTTCCCACAGCTTAGAGAATCATCTCTTATATGTTTGGCAATGAAGTTGCTGTCCCAAGGTAAAAGAGGGTGCCTACCTTGGTGAAGAAGGCTCTTAGGTTTCCAAATTTCTCTATTTAGGACTTCTTAAGCTCCTCCTTGGTGATTTTGACCAAAACTAGCAAGAAACCTCCTTTCCTTTCCTGTTTTCATACTATTAGTATTCCTACCACCTTCTTCCAGGTCAGAACCATGACCTTCAATGGTAAAACTCCACCTAGAACCCTAAAACATCTCATCTCCATGCTCTTTTGCTAGGGTTTGCACCTCCACAGTGGAGAAGGTGATATTTGCTCCAGAAAGGAGCTTGGCTTGGAGCAAACAGACCTTATAATCTCGAGATCCTTTCTTTTTTGACCTTCTTACCTTCCTATAGGCATGTTTGGTTAACCCCCTTCTCATATATTGCTTAGTACATGCTTAAAACTCATGCTTCTCTGTTTAAAATCGTTGATTTCCATCTCTTTTTACCATGTTCTTCTAGGGTTTTGGTTTCCTGCTATTTTACCTTCTCTAGAAGCTCTAGTTTAGTTACCTATGAAACTTAAAACCTGATCTTGGGTTGACTGGTGTTTTCTCCCTCTCCCTCTCTCCTCAATTATCTCGATCGGTTTGATGATGTGGCAATTTCCTATTGGTCAATATTGAAAAACTCATATCTTCTAATCTGCTTATCCAAATTTGACAAATAAATTTGTTTTGGAATTGGAAAATTAATCTCTATCTAATAAAAATATTTTCAAGGTATGATTGCATGGTTTGACGAAGGGTGATCTTTGTAAAACGAATTTTATGCATAAAATCCATAAAAATTACATCTTAATCATCATAAATCCAAAATTAACATAAAAATATGTTTTCTTGATCAAGAGAACTTAATAAGTTTATTGGTGATGTCTTAAGAGTCTAAATCTGAGTTTTTCTAAAAAGGTATGAAATTAGGGTTTCTATATATTAATGTGCACTATGTACTCTAATACATGTTAATACATTGAAAATAGGGACAGTGGAACTTGGACTCAATTAAAGTGGTGAAAGTTAGTAATTGATATCAGTAAGAGAGGTATGTGCAGTTACACCTTAAGTTGGGAATACTTGTTCCTTGACCTATTTTTCTATAATGAGGCTTTATTAAACCCTATTTCATATACTCTTGAATCTTTTTCTATACTTGCCTCATAAATCAGTTTTGGAACATTATTCTTGGGTCTTGGTACCCTACTGCCATGCTTATTGATTCATATGATTATTATTGCCATGACTATTTTTCTATCATGTGGATTTATGTTCTATTTAAAACAAAGTAGCGTTACTTATGTACAACCACCCAAAGAGGGCATGTAAATAATCGCCCTAGGGAATGTTTTATTTTCCCCATAATATTGTAGGTGACTGGGAATGTCTTTTTCTCCCCTCACCTAAGGTTAGAGGTCTTGTAGGTGCCTCAACCCTACTTAGTTAGATAGACATAATTATCTTACATGCAAATCCTTTTTATTATATTTGTTAATGGCAAGCTTCTTTGATATATTGCCTCATACTCTTGTTATCTTCATCTTATGATGAACCCTAGCCTGTTCTTATTTGATTTACTTATCTTGTTATCCTAGACTAGTTTTGTGACACACACCTTGTTTTCTTTCCCCTTTTGTTGGGTGCTTTCCCAACCACCTAGGTGCTGGGTGTTGAGCAAGGTGATGTATAAGACAAGGAAGATCTTAGCTTTTGGCTTGAACTCGATTGATGGAGATGTTTCTTGGAGACAAGATTGTAGTAGTCTTGACTTCCCTCTATCTAGATCCTTTTTGTTGTATCTTGTTGTAAACCCTAATGGGAGATTTTGATGTACTTGTGTAATCTTTTATGAAAGTTGAATATAGTCAGTTTTTTTTGTTCCGCTGCTACACTTTGGTCTTTTTCATACCATTATAATAAGTTTGGAAAATTTATACCTATTACAACATACCTTTGAGTGTGTTTGGAATGGATGAAAATTCTTCAAATTTTTAGTAAAGGGGTGATTTTACTCTTTTACACATACAAACTAAGATATAAATAGAAACAAATAAACCACACAACCATACACATATATCTGGGTTATTAGCCATAACCATGCTACAAATCCACCATCAAAATCAATTTTAGGCTTACATGTGTAAATTGCATATATATATATATATATATATATATATATATATATATATATATATTTATATATATCAACTGGGATTGGATGCAATATTTAATTAGATATGCATGTTAATTATTTTAAGAATTCTCATCATACGCAATAAATAAAAGAAAAGAAATCCAAAATCCTATCATATCGATTAAATCCCAAAACATGGTAAATTGACTTAGCTCTGATACCATTATTTAAAAATATGACAACATATAGACATCAATTTTTTTTTATCTACCATATTCCCCTCCAATAGACTATCACGTCAATAACTATGTAATGGGAAGGATGGTTTCTGAGGTCATACCTAGTCTAGGAACAAGTGCAATGACTATATCCTCAAAGTGGATGTGTGTTTTTATCAAGTCATACCCAAAAAGCGTCAGTAGCAGCTCCTGGTTGATCACCACAGACAAAAATTGACCTTGTCCTCCTAAGCGACATGTTAAGCCTCCTCACCTCTATAGTAGTCCAGACGAACTACTGGGGACTCCTATCATTCTAGAATAAGTGACAAGAAGGAGTTGTCCCTCCTCGTTGGTGTACTAGCACAAACTTTCTCTCCCTTCCTATCCCTCACTTTATTGGGTAGTACTTGTTTGGGTTATCTAGGTTTGCACAACTAGAGAAGAGAACAATTGTTAGTGATGATTGTTGTGTTTGAGAAGCCCCCAATACCCCTATATTTATAATAGGAGTTAGGGTCAGGATTCCAAGTCTAAGCGAGAGTGGAAGGGACCAAAATTTCACGAATTTCCACATCTTACAACCGGAGAAGCAATTGGTTCATAGGTGAATCTATTGATTGGAATGTGAACCAATCAGTTCAACACTTGAACTGGTCGTTTCATCATATTTCCCAATCAAAATTGTATTGACAATTAATATTCAATCAATGCATAACATGCCATCAACAATAATCCTTGATGCAATTGAATTGATAAATGAACTGGGCGGTTCATCACATTAACCGGTCGTTTGGGACCATTGACCCGAGTGAACAGGTCAGTTCATTCCACTATTCAACAGTTCAACTAATATTTAGCCAATGCAATTTCAATCAACCTGATACTTGAATCGATCAGTTCAACACTTGAACCGGTTGGTTCAGAGTCTAATCAGTTAAATGTTGTTTAAATTGAATACCTAAACACTATAGTAATCAAGTTAAACATCATTCATGATCAAACTCCTATTCCAAGTGTATCTTTTGTGTGTGACCCTTTAGGTCCCAAGATACTATGGTAATGGATGTCCGTAACTAATTTATGACATCACAAGCAGTGAGTAGCATCTAGAAACATATCATTGCTACTCAAGTAATCTAGAAATTTGGAGAATAACTTCAACCATAATATGTGATTGGTGTTATAGTGATTGTATATTTTCTTTTATCACAGATCTGCAGATTGAACTCGAGACATGAAATCATCATCCTCTCAAAGTTCAATCCACATTCGTTGAACCAGGGTAGACTGTCTGAGATATATGTGACCTAGATATCATGTATTGATTCACATGTACATGTACATACTTTTCTCAATCTCACTTATCAAGAGGCTAGGATATCAAACTTATGTAGGAGGGACAAATCCTATCTACCTCAATCACAATCATCCCCATGAGTCAAAATGTATCTAAGCACCACCTTTATGGTAACCCTTATTCAAAATCACGATGGATGATGATAAAGTACATCAAACGATATGTAATGAATGTTGGGATTTTAGGTCTAAGAATCAGAATCGCCACCATATTAATGAGATATGATTCTGACTACCAATTATGGTTTTCGTGTGTCACCTCATGGTGGGTCTATCTAATAAATTGTTCTACAACAAGTTGTTGGGTATGTTGTAACGATACTGTAACGTCCCCAAATTTTCATCTTCTCAAAACCCCATGGAGATGAGAAGACAAAATCTGAATACATTAGCCAATTGTATCAGAGTGCGTTGCGGAAGCAATTTGTGCATACATGAACACACAACCATAGGCATACACCATAACATTTCTCAACATTCAACTTGTATTTTATTACAAATGAATTATTACAAAATGATTTACAATTACATGTTGAATGAAAATTTTATAGGCTATGAACATGTATGCTAACTAGGATCTACACACAATAGGTAAACCTGTACAACTGCTCACGTCATGTTCTTTTATCCCATGCTAACTTTGAACCTAAAACATACATGAAACCACGAATCAACACAATGTGTTGTGTACATGGGTAGAAAGATACATATATTTATGGTTTTCATAATTTAAAAAGATTTGCACAAGAAAGAAGGAAAATCATAGAAACCAGTTCTTTAATATGTGAAATACAAAAAATTTTATTCATTTTTCTAGATGAGTTGCATTACTAAAGTGGACTAGCACCAAACATATATATTGGGCCCATCCTCGTGTACCAAGTACTCTAGGGAAACTCCCCGTACACCGTGTGCTCTAGGGAGGTGTACTAGTCAACATTAATCCATTCCCTCGTAAGGGGGATAATGAACACCTTAAATAACTACAAAACATCTATTCCTCATTTATGTTTTCAAGTGATAAAACATCGAGTACTATATAGTGCTACTACATCCAATATTTGCAAATAGAAAAGAGAGCATACATACATATCATGACTGCAACCAAGAAAACTATATTCATATACTTAAATAAAACCCACATACCTGAGTTCAAAGATTTCTTATACATCCATGGTCATCTAGATAATCTGGTCATTACCTGATTAATAACAATTAATCATCATTAATACAATGTACATCATATTATTGGTAATTTAGGTCCAAATTAGGGTTTAGGTCAAACCTAGGTTCAAAATGGACTAAACTTGTTTCTAATATTTTTAGAACAATCTAGATGTCATTATTTAGGCCATATTCTATTTTTATAATTTTCTTATGCTTAGTCAATTTTCTAAAATTAATATGAGATTAAAGCATGTAACTAGTCATTAATGAAGAAAGACCTATTATTTCAGCATAATAATCAGATCAGAGCCCACATTTGGTTTCCAAGTGGTATTAGGGTTCCAAGAATATTTTCCTCATATTTTATATCCATCATTTACTAATTATACAAATTAAATGAACCCTAAAAGAAGCATTTCACTCTAAATTGAATATCATCAATAGTTGTGCTTCAAAATCCTGAACTAAGGGTTCAGTATTGTAGAGGATATTTTTCTAAGAATTTCTATATATTGTTTGTATTTTTCTAATGTAAGATCTGTTTACTATGATTTATCTAAGATTTAGATATTTTTTTAGAGTTTTACCTCATACTGCCAATCAGAGAATGCGACTTGGCTACTCAGTAGTAAGGCTCTCTACAGAGTCGGACGGTTGCCCGCGGTTCACTTCCTCTGGACCCACTCTGATTATCAGGAGACAATCCTACATCTTTGGCATCGCGAGGCGCAACCCGCTTCCTTTGTAGCGACATTCAAAGTCGCCGCCTCTGGGGCCTCTTCCGGAGAGCAAGATGTAGGTTCCGCCGTGCACAGAAGCCCTAGATCAGCCTCTGATGTTCTCTCTCCTCGAATCCCTGGGATGGTCAGAGACCCTCCTTCCACAAAGGAGCACCGTCGTAGGGATGCAGGAAGTCTGACAAGGAGTCAAGCTACTTTGCGTTGGATCGGACGACCTCTCTCTCCCCCTCTGTCTTCTGCTCCTTGTACGAGTCTTTGTTATACCGCCATGAGTATTTCCACAACTCAAACTCTGATGGGGTCCCTCTAGGTTCTGAGGCACATGAACAAGAATCAGGGGAGGTTGCAGACTCCTTTGTGACTCCAACCAAGGTCTCAGCCTCCTCCTAGCTTTCCCCGACTCTTCTCTGTGGCTACATGACTCCAGGGTCCTGACCTTGTCGCAACAAAGGAGGACTGCAAGGCTAGAGGAAGGGGTTTCTCCTTGGTGATTCAGCCTTCTCTCCTTCCTCTCCTGACGTACAAGTGGCATTCGTCTATTCTGTAGTGATGTGCTTAACGCGAGCTATCAAAACCAAGGGTGATTTGCAGCCCCCTTCCGAACCCGGGAAGGGTCTTTGTAGATGTGGAGATGTGCAACAGACGGCCCTCGAGGCTCATCTGATACTGTGTCTATGGAGCTAGCCCACACTGGTTTGCAAACCCTAGTCGCCTACTATGAACAATGATTGAGGGTGGGGGGGGATGACTGACCGCCCCACTCTTCTGTTGCCCATGATATACATGCAGTTGAGAATATCCTTCAACTACGAATCTATTGGCTCAGTCAAATTGGCTCCCCAAGGTTCAGACTGCCAATCTGCCATCCACTTAGCTCTAACAACTTCACTCATTTCAGAGGTGAGAGAGGATCCACATACCACATGATGATCATCCTAGGGTCAAAGCTTCTATGTTCAATCTGTGGCTAGGATGGGCCACACAACCTCAAGGAAACTAAAACGTGGCATGTTATTGAGATTTGAAACTGAACCCAAATCATACTCCACAAATACATGTTACCGCTTGTATCCAATCAACTATTTGAGTTTAAACTTCCACATCCTATAATAGAAATGTCTGAATCATCCAAATTTCTAAACATAGATCCAATGCTACTAAAATGTAGCTTCTAACCACTTTTAATACAAACAAACATTGGTCAATATCTTAATAGAGTTCCTAAAATATGTTCATTCTATGGGACATTTCAATCATATATGATTCTAAAAAAAACTTCCAACAATACTAAACTCATCTTGTCTCCAAATGTTCATGTAATCCTCATCACCAAAAATTTCTAGAATCATACCTTTTAGTTGAAAATAATTTCATAATTGAGTAACCAATTTCTCAATTTGGAATCAATCATCTACATGACTCTCATGGTCTTAAAATATTAAATTGGGAATCATAATCCTAAAATTGGGGTCATCACATTCACCCGACCTTATATGTAATTTCATCCTTGAAATTCAACCGATCCTATACTAAAGGTGATGTCAAGAAGTCCAGTTCTTATACACGCCACTCCTAGGTACCAAGATCATCGTAATTTTGGATGTAGCCTAAGTTTTCATCTTAGGTTCATAATATCTAGGGTGTACCCACCCCACCTTAAATATGAAGAAGCATCCTTTAATGTCTTACTCATAACATGATTCTCTAGTATTTTAGGATTTACATCTCTCGTTACCCTTAAAATTAGGGTTTGTTCTTACATATAAAGTTGCGAAGGTATCAATCAAGTTTCATCTTTCACCCTACTCATCTATGTAAGGTGATATCAAGATTTCATATTATCAAATATCAAGATTATCACACTTATTAACATCATATTAGGATTTCAGCATTAGAGTGGGTTGATCTTCATTACATATTATGGTTTTCACTACTTGAGAAGAGCCCATTTAACATCCTTGAATATTAGGGTGTCACCCTATTCTGTGAGTTGTTTTCAAACTAAAAGCATAGATGTAGAATGATTGAGGTTAGGTAATATATTTTGTGATCATGTAATCTATGATCCAAAGAGTATCTTAGTTTCAGTACCATGATTTCAAACTTATATCTTTCATGCACGATGTAGAGGGAAAGAGAATGTACTAAGTAAATCTTATCATAATTTCATAATTGGATATTACATGTATGATATAGGAAGGAAAATATAGAACTGGTCAAGCTTATATGAGTGACTCTTCATATAAAATCCACCTATATAGGTCAAGTGAGGTTTCAAGCATCATATATTAGGAAAGAGAGGAAGAAGGAGCAACATTTATGAGTATGTTATGTACAAGGCATTTACTCTCAGAACTAATGTTTCATATATCACCTCACTTTACAGCTAATGATGAGTATCACAACATAAGTCACTCAAGCTACAACCTAACTCATCCAATGGAATGTCTTTCTCATCATGAGTTTACTACCCATCACAGTGTTTTATTTATACCCAACTCTCACATATATGATCAAATCATGCAAAAGGACTCAACTCATCTACTCAGGAGTAACCCAGCTTAGGGCACATCATTTCACATATATTTCACATTTTTCATATATTGTAGGGCAGGTCCTATGACCCTCTCCTTTTGGGTCTCACTCTCTCTGGAGTTAACCATGTATCTTTTCCTAACACTGAGGTCCTCCTTTGTAAAAGAGCTTGAGGCTCATGCATATTCAACTTTATCTTAGCTTAGATTGCCTTAATAAGAAAGGAGTGTGTGTTTTCGTCAGCAAGACCTAGCTTAGATTTTCTAAAAAAAATGAACTCATCTCATATGCAACTTAAATCTTTATAAGGAAACTTATACCATCAGAGATCAAACCTAGATAAGATTGCACATTCTTATTTCAAATATCATTATATCATGTACTCTATGTATCACCTATCTTCATAAGGCTCTAGACATCTAATCTAGACTACTCTCTCTTCTAGACTGATGTCACTCCCTTTCACTTAGGTTACATGAACACTAACTACTCTCCAGTGTGAGGGACACATTTTATATTTACATATAAATAATAAAATATTATATAGTTTTTCTTCGAGAAAGAACACGTCAGAGAAAACTATCGAGGCTCGAGCCGATTGGAAAATAAAACCAAATCAGAAAAATCGAGTGTCCCACACACAATAGATAGTCCAGTGTCATGTCACCTAGTGAAATGGTGAGAACAAGATGTAGACGAGTGTAGCTACCCAATACATATGAGCTCTATATGGAAAGGGATTCAGACACTTGTCTAAACCTAGTTCTTGAAGATCTAGGTTCTAACCTAGTGGCTAAGTCAAACCTTATTCTTACATAACAAATTACTAAGTTTCTAGGGTTTTAAGTGAAAGATGAAATTTAGTTTTATGTTTCATGGTGAGAAATTGTCAGGTGTAGCTATTTTTCATGCTCTGATACCAACTGTAACGTCCCCGAATTTTCACCTTCTCAAAACCCCATGGAGATGAGAAGACAAAATCTGAAAACATTAGGCAATTGTATCAGAGTGCGTTGCGGAAGTAATTTGTGCATACATGAACATACAACCATAGGCATACACCATAACATTTCTCAACATTAAACTTGTAATTTATTACAAATGAATTATTACAAAATGATTTACAATTACATATTGAATGAAAATTTTATAGTCTATGAACATGGATGCTTACTAGGATCTACACACAATAGGTAAACCTGTACAACTGCTCACATCTTGTTCTTTTATCCCATGCTAGCTCTGAACCTAAAACATAAATGAAACCACGAATCAACACAATGTGTTGTGTACATGGGTAGAAAGATACATATATTTCTGATTTTCATAATTTGAAAAGATTTGCACAAGAAAGAAGGAAAATCATAGAACCAATTCTTTAACAAGAGAAATACAACATATTTTATTCATTTTTCTAGATGAGTTGCATTACTAAGGTGGACTAACACCAAACATATATATTGGGCCCATCCCGTGTACCAAGTACTCTAGGGAAACTCCTCATACATCGTGTACTCTAGGGAGGTGTACTAGTCAACATTAATCCATTCCCTTGTAAGAGGGATAATGAACACCTTAAATAACTACAAAACATCTATTCCTCATTTATGTTTTCAAGTGATAAAACATCTAGTACTATATAGTGCTACTACATCCAATATTTGCAAATAGAAAAGAGAGCATACATACATATCATGATTGCAACCAAGAAAACCATAGTCATATACTTAAATAAAACCCATGTACCTGAGTTGAGAGATTTCTTATACATCCATGGTCATCTAGATAATCTGGTCATTACCTGATTAATAGCAATTAATCATAATTAATAGAATGTACATCATATTATTGGTAATTTAGGTCCAAATTAGGGTTTAGGTCAAACCTAGGTTCAAAATGGACTAAACTTGTTTCTAATATTTTTAGACCAGTCTAGATGTCATTATTTAGGCCATATTCTATTTTTATAATTTTCTTATGCTTAATCTATTTTCTAAAATTAATATGAGATTAAAGCATGTAACTAGTCATTAATGAAGAAAGACCTATTATTTCAGCATAATAATCAGATCAGAGCCACATTTGGTTTCCAAGTGGTATTAGGTTTCCAAGAATATTTTTCTCATATTTTATATCCATCATTTACTAATTATACAAATTAAATGAACCCTAAAAGAAGCATTTAACCCTAAATTGAATATCATCAATAGTTGTGCTTCAAAATCCAGAACTAAGGGTTAAGTAATGTAGAGGATATTTTTCTAAGAATTTCAATATATTTTTTGTACTTTTCTGATGTAAGATCTATTTACTATGATTTATCCAATATTTAGATATTTTTGAGAGTTTTACCTCATACTGCCAATCAGAGAATGCCACTGGGCTACTCAGTAGTGGGGCTCTCTACTGAGCCAGACGGTTGCCCGCGGTTCACTTCCTTTGGACCCGGTCTGATTATCAGGAGACAATCCTCCATCTTTGGCATTGCGAGGCGTAGCCCGCTTCCTTCGTAGCGACACTCGAAGTCGCCGCCTCTGGGGCCTCTTCCGGAGAGCAAGACGCAGGTGCCGCCACACACAGAAGCCCTAGATCAGCCTCTGATTTTCTTTCTCCTCGAATCTCTGGGATGGTCAGAGACCCTCAGCCCGCAAAGGGGCGCCGTTGTAGGGATGCAGGAAGTCCGACGAGTAGTCAAGCTGCTTTGGGTTGGATCGTACGACCTCTCTCTCCCCCTCTGTCTTCCGCTCCTTGCATGAGTCTTTGTTATACTGCCACAAGCATTTCCACAACTCAAACTCTGATGGGGTCCCTCCAGGTTCTGAGGCACATGAACAAGATTGGGGGAGGTTGCAGACTCCTTTGTGACTCCAACCAAGGTCTTGGCCTCCTCCTAGCTTTCCCCGGCTTTTCTCTGTGGCTACAGGACTCCAGGGTCCTGACCTTATCGCAACAAAGGAGGACTGCAAGGCTAGAGGAAGGGGTTTCTCCTTGGTGAGTTGGCCTTGTCTCCTTCCTCTCCTCATGTACAAGTGGCATCCGTCTATTCTGTAGTGATGTGCTTAACGCGAGCTGTCGAAACCAAGGGTGATTCATAGCCCCCTTCCAAACCTGGGAAGGATCTTTGCAGATGTGGAGATGTGAAACAGACTGCCCTCAAGGCTCATCTGATATTGTATCTGTGGAGCTAGCCCACACTGGTTTGCAAACCCTAGTCGCCTACTATGAACAATGATGGAGGGTGGGGGGGGAATGACTGACCGCCCCACTCTTCTGTTGCCCATGATATACAGGTAGTTGAGAATATCCTTCAACTAGAAATCTATTGGCTCAGTCAAATTGGCTCCCCAAGGTTCAGACTGCCAATCCGCCATCCACTTAGCTTTAACAAATTCACTCATTTCGGAGGTGAGAGAGGATCCATATACCACATGATGATCATCCTAGAGTCAAAGCTTCTATGTTTAAATCTGTAGCTAGGATGGGCCACACAACCTCAAGGAAACTAAAACGTGGCATGTTATTGAGATTTGAAACTGAACCCAAATCATACTCCACAAATACATGTTACCGCTTGTATCCAATCAACTATCTGAGTTTAAACTTCCACATCCTATAATAGAAAGGTCTGAATCATCCAAATTTCTAAACATAGATCTAGTTCTACTAAAATGTAGCTTCTAACCACTTTTAATACAAACAAACATTGGTCAATATCTTAATAGAGTTCCTAAAATATGTTCATTCTATGGGACATTTCAATCATATACGATTCTAAAAGAAAAACTTCCAATAATACTAAACTCATCTTGTCTCCAAATGTTCATGTAATCCTCATCATCAAAAATTTCTAGAATCATACCTTTCATCTGAAAAAATTTCATAATTGAGTAACCAATTTCTCAATTTGGAATCAATCATCTACATGACTCTCATGGTCTCAAAATATTAAATTGGGTATCATAATCCTAAAATTGGGGTCATCACAGATATTGTCCCAAATGTGAGGAAAACTTATTGCAGAAGCGTTATTGACAAACATATAAACCCAAAGAAAAAACACCAAATTTAACATGGAAAAGTCTCCCCAATACAAGGATAGAAACAACCATGGGGCAATACCGACCAACATGCACTATGTAATTAAGATTACAACTCACACTTCCTAGATTTAATTACCCCTAAATCTAGGTAGCCATCCCCACTCAAGAACAAAGATGAGGAAGAAGAGAATCACACCCAGGGTGCGTGCACAACCTCCCTCTTTACTTGATCTCCTCAGTAGGCTTCTATCATTTCTAGGGATGTCTCGATGCCATTGTGACTACTGACTGGGTCAGATCGTTGCTTCTATGGAAATGATGTGTCTATAACCACCAACCACTACTTTGCTTCAAGGCAAAGTTGTTGGACCTCTCTTATTAACCTAGAGAGCTGCTCTATCAGTGCACCCAATGTGTCACCAACTCTCAGGTGCTACTTCATTTCAAGGAAAAGTCATTGACCCTCTCTTATTCAACCAAGAGAGATCCTCTAGTTGTTCTTGTTCTCCGACTCTTCTACTACAGAATGAACCGACAAGCAACTAGAGGGATCACACCTCAAGTAGTGAGATAATCTCAATGGCCTCCCTCAGGGCCTATATTTAAAGGCCTCCATGACATGTGGTTGGAATTAGGAATTTTTATCCAACTCCGAGTCCAACTCTAAGTCTAACTCCATGTTGCAATAGGGAACCATATTACTTCCGTTTTAGATTTGATTCCTATTAGGATTGGTAGCACAAGACAACTCCTACTCAAGTCAAATTCCAATTAGGCATTGGTCGGATCCTTTTCCTATTCCCAACAATCTCCCCCTCTGGCCCATAGGGAGATGTCATCTTCAACAATCATCTAGGGTAGCTTGTGGACCCCATCACCACATGTGATGGATCCATTATCCTCAGACATGTCATCATCTTATTGTTTTCATCCACCTTGTTAAAGTCCCATCCTAACTTCACTCTATTCCCAACCAATAGAGAAGAAGTATCATGAAAGTGCCTCTTCTCTCTCCATGCCAGACTTGGAACTTTGTTGGCTCCCCTGGTTGGTAAGTTTAGCCTTCTTGGATGAAAACCATATTTTTAACCTTCTATACCAAGGCTCAAAAACCCTCTGATGATGCTCCCCATGTCCATGTAGATCCTCATTAGAAGATTTCTCCTTGATGTCGTCATTTTTCTTCATCTTGTAAACCCACTTGTTCTTTAGTGCTCTCCTACAGTTGGGAAGCACCACAAGCTCATAGGTATCATTCTTATGTAAAGAAGACATCTCTTCCTACATCACTTGATGCCACTGTGCATTGTCTCTATGAGTTTGTGCCTCATGATAAGTCTTTGGATCCCCCTGATTAGTAAGGAGAATATACTAAGATGCCAGATATCTGGATAAAGGATGATGAACTCTATCAGACATCCTCAACTACTTCTCTAAAGAATCTTCCTAGTGATGATCTTGCTCCCCCTACCCAGAAGTCTTTGACTATGAATCTGAATCACTCAACTATGCATCTAGAATAGGAACACTCAATGTGCTCTCACTCTGCTGCTCATGGTGGTCTTATTGCTCTTCTTCATCATCTGAAGACTGCACATGTGAAGAAGTTGAAGCATCCTCATACTCATCATTAGATGAACTATCACATAATCTTGCAGCTTCTGCATTATCACTCTCAAGATCTGTAACTATTTGACTCTCACAGATAGTCACATCTCTATGTATTCTCATGGTCCTTTTTACAGGATCCCATAACTTGTAGACAAACTACTGATCTCCATATCCAAGAAAGATACATGGCAACACTTTATCATCCAACTTTTGCCTCTTTTCCTTTGGAACATGTGCATAAGCCTTGCACCCAAATACTCACAAGTGAGCATAGGATGCATCATTGTCTGCCCATATTAAAACCCAAAGGAATCGATGGAGATTGATTAATTAGATAGCAGGCATTACTCACTGCCTCACACTAAAATGTCTTTAGCAACTTTGTAGTCTTCAACATGTATCTAACTTTCTCCATTATGGTACGGTTCATGCTCTCAGCTATACCATTATGTTGTGGAGTGTCAGGCTCTATCCTTTGATGTCATATTCCATGTTGTAGACAATAATCTTGGAACTTCTTGGAGGTGTACTCTCCTTCATTATCTGTGCAGAGACATTTCAACCTTTTCTCTGTCTCCCGCTCCACCATTGCATGAAATATCTAAAAACACTAAAAGACCTAATCCTTGGTCTTCAATAAGTAGGCACACACCTTCCTAGATGCATCATCAATGAATGTAACAAAATACCTATTGCCACCCAGTGAAGACACCTCAAACGGACTGTAGACATCCAAATGAACCAGCTGTAGAAGCTATGACTTCACCTTTGATCTTGTCTTGAAAGAAACACATCGATGCTTTCTTGTCTAACATGAATCACATGAAAGGAGACCACTGCCCTTGCCACAAGAAATCAATCTCTAATTTGATAAAAGCTTCAAGCCTTTCTCACTCATGTGTCCTAGCCATATGTGCCACAGATTTGTCTGGTGTTCCTCAATTGCATATATATGGCCACCTTTGAGCACCTTAAGCTAGGCCTTGTACAATATGCGACGTTCCCCGTAAAATAACCAAAGCCCCTTTGGTAATCCTGCATATCCCACTACTAAAATCCAGATGAAAACCTTCTCTATCAAAGAATGAACTATATATCAAACTCAGCCACAAATTTGGAACGTGACAAACATCCTTCAATGTGAGCGTGTAACTAACACTTTTTTGAACACAAATGTCTTCAATCCCAATAATTCTAGAGAAGTTGAAATTTCCCTTGTTCACCCTCCCAAAGTCTCCCCTCATGTATGAAGTGAAGAATTCCTTACTTGGTGAAGCATGATAAGAAGCTGCAGTATCCACCACCCACTTAGAATCATCATCCTCAACATGAAAACATTTCTCTTAGACTGTTAAAACCACATCATCGTCATCGTCCTTGTCATATGAGATTGTCGCTGTAGTATTCTTCTCATCATCTTACTTATCTTTAGCTTCAGACTCATGTTTCTTTTTCCAAACCTTGCAATCCCTTTTAAAATGACCTGGCTTGCCACAATGGAAGCACCCTCTACTACTCTTTGACTTGGATCTACAATGACACTTGTCATGGTTCTGGGACTCATCACAGCTCTTAGATCTGTCACAATCTCTCACTCTATCAACACATTTGCTCTCTGTGAAGTGTACCTATGATCCACTATCGTCTGAGGCTCTTCATTGAGTCTCTTCATTCAATAGACTGTTCTTCACATGGTCAATTGTCAACTTGCCTTCCTATGTAGAATTACTGATTGTCACCATGAGCGAACCCCAACTGTCAGGTAATAATCCCAGAATAAGTAGAGCCTGGAGTTCATAATCAAGAATCATCTTCATGGACCCCAGTTGATTTAGAAGGCTTTGGAATTCCTCCATATGCTTGACATTTCTTGTACTGTCTCGATACTTGAGGTTCACCAACTTTCAAATCTAGAAAGCTTTATTGGTGGTAGTATTCTGCCCATATAACTTCTTGAGATTATCCCATAAATCTTTGGCATTGGCCTCTTATGAGACGTGATGGAACATAGAAGTGTCGAGCCACTTTGGAGCGATTCCAATAGTCTTCCTAATTAATTTATTCCAATTCATATCTGACATAATCTCTAGCTTTTGTCCCTCTATCAGATGATACAGATCTTTGCAATAGAGAATATCCTCCATCTTAAGTTTCCAAATATGCCAATTTGTGTTTTTCATCGTTATCATCATCACATCTTCATCCTTCCCCATCTAGACCAGTATCTACAGCCTACGATCTGATACCAGTTTTTGGGGTTGTTGTATCAATATTGTCCTTAATGTGATCAAAACTTATTACAGAAGCGTTACCAACAAACGTATAAACCTAGAGAAGAAACACTAGATTTACCATGGAAAACTCTCCCTAAGACAAGGAGAAAAAAAACCAAAGGGTAATACCAGCCAATAAGCACTACATAATTAAGATTACAACTCATACGATCTAGATTTAATTACCCCTAAATCTAGGTAGCCATCCCCACAAAAGAATAAAGATGAGGAAGAAGAAAATCACACCCAATGTGTACAAAACCTTCCTCTTTACTTGTTCTCCTTATGAGGCCAATGTCATTGCTAGGGACTGCTTGATGATATTGTGACTGCTGACTAGGTCGGATCATTGCCTCTACAGAAACACTATGTATGTAACCGCCAACCACTACTTTGATTCAAGGCAAAGTTGTTGGCCCTATCTTTTCAACCAATATAGTTGCTCTGTTAGTGTACCCAATGTGTCGTTGAATGTCAACCACTACTTCATGTCAAGGCAAACTCACTGACCCTCTCTTATTCAACTAAGAGAGATCCTCCAGTTGTTATTATTCTTCATCTCTTTTACCAAAAAAGTCACCAACAAGCAACTGGAGGGATCACACCTCAACCGATGGGATGATCTCAATGGCCTCCATGACATGTGGTTGCAACTAGGAATCCTTATCCAACTTCGAGTCCAACTCCATGTTGCACATAGGGAAGCATCTTCCTTCCCTTTTAGATTTGAATCCTATTAATATTGGTAGCACAAGCCAACTCCTACTCAAGTCCAAATCCAATTAGGCATGGGTCGGATCTTTTTCCTATTCCCAACACAAGTATCTTTGTGTTTGGTTTGATATCACATATCATTAGTGATGATATTCTATTATCAACTAGCATACATTGTAGTCTTATGTGTTATTACTGTCTATCAACCTTCCACAATAACATCTGACTAGGTACATAATAAGAATGCACATACGCTTAACATTCTTATAATCTCATTGTTCAGGTCATCAACGCAAAGACATACATCATTTGAGTAATGATACTCTTTAGAAATTTATTATGTTTCGTCGTCATCTCATAACTGATTGAAACATAACAAAATGGAAGATTACCTTTATTATTATCAATCAAATCATGTACAATATATGTCATCACAATCATCATATGATTGCCTCATTGGGCATACATACCAATAGTGTGCACAACCACACAGCAGACTAGGAGTACTACTCAGCAAGTCGACTTGTTGCATTGGGATTGGGATTCAATCATATCAATGGTAACATGCTCATCAATTAGGGTTTGTATGTCAACTTGTTTGATGTAGCCTTAATTCACCCAATTGGAATAACTAATATAGTGGAACTCTAATGCTATAGTGCCATGTGCCATAGATCCATTCGAGTGTCAGAACTTGCCAAATGGTGAAATGAGTATTCCTAAGGGAAACTCGGAGCGCATAGTGTTATGTGGGGGTCGCAAGTTGAGGATATATCCTTGTCATCCACAATGTAGGTTGTGGAGGATGGCTATGGTCATGCCTCATACATATGATGTGATTGAGAATGACTGAGGTCGTGTCTCAGTGATTATATACGGGACATGATTTGAGGGCAACTGCAGTTGCACCTCGGATGGTAGGGTATGCATACCCACCTCCTTTCACTAGTGTCATGACATGTACCAAGGATAGACTAGGCTATTAGCAGCTTGACCTTATGTGTCACTGTGGCGGACCCGTACTGACTGGGGGCGGAGAAGATCTTAAGAGTCCAACTCTTCCTAGATCTTGTATGGCATTGATTTTGACTTAGTAGTGGTCAGTTGGATTTTGAGTGGTATCCTCAATTTCCTCAGGGCATAATAAAATATGTAAGATATCCATGTAGCATATCTATTTAGGGCTATACACAACGCTTCATATTAGTTGAAAACACTTGTTTACTTTCATTTCACTAAGATCATGTATAATACAATAAGAGATGATAGATATTCTTATGTTGTAGTTATGCTCATGTTGTAAACATGCTTATGTTGTCACATATACTGACAATGATGGTTAAGATGTTGCTGGTAGCTATGTTTAATATTGCTAGCCATGCCTGTGTAATTAGAAATGCTTAAACTGCTAATCATGCCTATGTAGTTCATTGTGTTATGATGTTAGTTTGACTTATGATATAGATCTATTCCCTTTATTTGAGATGCCAGTATTGATATCCATGTTATGTTACTAGACATATTCATGATGTCAGGGATGCTTATGCTACTAGATTTCTAGTACTATTAGCAAGAAATATGATGATAGTCAGATTAATGATAATGAATATTATTAGATGCAATTTGATGACATTTGAGTATATAGCTATCCAAAGAAATGGATTTATTTGTTATCTATATATGCATTGATGATCACACTTGTTGCTAAGATGATTTGCTTAATCTATTTAGTATACTTGAATTGTTAAATCTATTCAATTCACTATAAAATACTCCAAGTGCTTAGTTATCTACTATTTAAAATGTTGTAATCAATAAGCATTGCTGGAGGTTATATCTCTTGTTGGGACATGGGTATCACCCTTGTAGTTTGCCACATCTTTTTAGGTAATCGAAAGTGACGAGAACAAAGCTGTGACAACAAAGAGGAGCTTTAGTAATGAATCTATGAGAAAGTTGAGTAGATGTCTAGTGTGTCCTAGAGTTGTGCCCGTACTCTTAGGTCTGGGTAGGAAAAGTTTGTATATGGTGTTTCAAAGAAATTGGAATTTTGTTAGCATGTTAATGTTTGCTTGTGTATATATGTTGTAGCTAAGGTGATAAAACAATTAGTATCAAATTCTTGGCATAGTATGGATAAAATAAAGATGTTGGGCTCTTACGCAAATGTTTCTAAGAAGGTGCTGACTTTGAAATCAGTTTTAATTTACCCATATTTTTGGGTATGTGGTTAATTGGTGATTGATTGTGTTTTATGTGTTGAGTAATCTCATTTTGAGTAATGGGTTATCACATTTTCAATTTTAGTAGGATAATATGAACCTAATTAACCCTAAGATATATTTAATATCTTCTTAAACCAAAAAATGTTGATCCCGAGAAATCCCCATATCGTGAATATGGAGGTCGCTTAGTCCAATCCTCGTTCCCTTGAATATGTGAGCCCCTGACCTATATAAAAGATTCTGGGGCAGAAGGCTAAGAAATATCATCACTCAGATAGTTTTTCCTTCCCTCTCTTTGAGTACCCACCATCAAGTCCTTCGTAAGGATCCAAACTAAAAGGTACATCATCTAGGAGACTCTAAACCACCATGGACCATATTAAGATGCCTGGAGAACTTCTTTGACATCCATGAACACCACAAAACATTTTTGGATCACCATAGAAAGGTAACCTAACTAAACATTTAGTGTACATACTTCCCTATTACATGCTCCATTCCTACCCTTTCTTGGTGTTGTATGTCTAGGGCACCACCGGATTGAGGCCCCATAGGGCACCATTGAGTTTGAGAAGGGGGGATTTATTCTATTTTGGTACCATGGATGGGTACTAATGGTTTCCCATGCATGCAAGTATGTAGAGAACCAACAATCATGCATGCATGTGGGAATATGCATACATGGTTTTGAATATGTATGTTAAACATAGTAATTCAATAGTTACAGCAGAATGAATAGAAGGCCCTCAACTCACTCTTAGGAGTGGTGTCCATGCGTGATTTGGGTCAACCAAGAATGGGAAAGGACCTATGGGGCGACATAACCCGAAACCCATGAGTTTAGGCTGTCACTAGAAATCCTAACCTCCTCCTAAAAGACAAGAAGCCACCCCATGTTAGGACCTTCCCTAGAAGAGTGAGTTTACCAACCCCTTTGTAATATTTAAGGTAATTTTGGACGTCCTAAAAGGTCATAACCCAAAAGAAATGTTATATGATGCGATGGTATAGGTATAAATCACTAAAAGCATTTACCCTGACCTAATCATACTAAGTTGTCCTTGATAATTTAAAATATGATTGCAACACATTAAATGTGAAAACATCAATGAGACAAACCCTAGGGTAATAATATAATGCCAAGAAGACATACTTTGAAAGAAATGTGACAATGGTGTCACTAAGATATATAAGATCTACTACCAACATGTATAAAATAAAGGTGTGTGTTTTTCTTAATGCCGTGGATGCATAGATATATAAGAACAAAAACTTTAGTTAGAGAGATTTCAAGTAACACGTGTAATGCAAGTTAAAATGTTGAAATAAATTTAAGACTATCCTTGGGTAGGATGAGTCAAAGGATATGGAAATATATTAATATTGGGGACCCTTTTCTTGGAACAAGTTAATTAATTAGACAAATGAAATAAAATTACAACATCTTAATAAACCCTAGGTGCGGTAGAGCCCAAAGTCAAACCTTGGGTCAGGTAGGGATGCTTAAGGGTACATAATACCCAAGGGGCCAGGAAGTGATCATGCCCTAAGTACATAAAGCCCATGGGGTTAGAAGAAAGCCATCCATGCAAACACAAGCCCCATGGGGTCAGAAGAACAAACACTTCCATAAGTACATGAGGAAGAAGGGGTCAATGTTAAAGGCACTCCATAAGTACATAAGGCCCTTGGGGTTAAGAGGAGATCACTCCCTAAAGTACCTATACCCCTAGAGACCTTAAGGGAATGGATACGACTAATGATACATGAGATGCATAGATAAAGAAGTTATGTGATTATAGTTTAAATAGAATCTTATAGGGAATTGTGCACAAACTCAAGAGTTGAGAAAATTACTATCCCTTGGTTTCCTGAACTTCACGACAATATGTGGATTTAAAATGTATTCATGGTTTGGAGTCATTGCGAAGGATGACTAAAACCAAAATTTTTAAAATTATGAGATTATGTGTGGGTGCATCATCTCTACACAAAAAACAATGTGCACTTTGTACTTAACTGTGACCAAATATTTATTATACAATGCTATAGGTTGAGAGGTTAGGGAAGCCATATGTGATACATATAACTGACATATGAGAATAAATACCTTTAGTTGAAAATAGGTGACATAATATAGGGTATACAGGTGTTACCTCATCATCCCATGAATATATTTTAATAATGATTAGTAGGTGTGAGACCAAGGTGAAAATGAAATCACCACGTGTAAATAAAATAACCAATCATAATGTAATGAATGAGAATGTGGGAATGTCCCTAGATTAAATTTGGGTTTCAAAATCTATAATATGAACAAATTGACCTCTATGGAAGTTATTATTGGCTTTGGTTAATGATACATGAGACATAGATATAAAGAAGTTATGCAAATATGGTTGAAATAGAATCTTATAGAGAGTTGTGCATGAACTAAGAGATGAGAAAGCAATATCCCTTGATTTCATGAACTTTTAGGAAAATGTGTGGGCCTAAAATGTATTCATGGTTTGGAGTCATTTCTAAGGATGGCCCAAACCAAAAATTTGAAAATTATGAGAATATATGTGGGTGAACCATTTCTGTACTAGAAAACAAGGTGACCTTTGTACTTGGACTGCTACCAAAGATTTATTTAACCTTGGTATTAGGTGTGAGAGATTGGGTAGCCACATGTGATACATATAACTAACATATGAGAATAAATACCCTACGTTGAAAATTGATGACATAATCTAAGTTATAGAGGTGTTTCCTCATCATCCCATGAATACATTTGAATAATGATTAGTAGGTTTGAGACCTTGATGAAATGGAATCACCAAGTGATAAAATCACCAAAGATAACGTAATAAAAGAGGATGTACGAATGTCCCTTGATTAATTTTGGGTTCTAGCATCAGTAATATGAAAAATTTCATCTCCTTGGAAGTTATTAGTGATATTATAACTAAAACTTATCCAAGGAAGGTTGCTAGAACCAATACATGCGACTAATCAAGTCTTATTAAAATATCAATTATGAAATTAAGGCTTTGATCATCATAACATCTCAGTTTCAGCCTCACATAAATATATTGGCTCAATAATATATTATTTATTTAAATTGAAGACGTAATCTAGTTTTATAACTTACATTTATCAGTTAAGGTCTTCATATTTTGTTCACTATTATTCTTTGACTATCAAATCCCATCTTTAAATAAAATATAACATTACCAAATTTTTAGGTTTTCTACATTCACCCCACCTTAGAAAAGGTTTTTTCCCCCAAAAATGCTAATCGAATCAGGTCAAGGTTCCTTTGGACCTTCAATTGGTCAACTATACTTGACCCCAGACCTCCAAACGGTCTTGGGGTGATCCCCAAACGAGCGTTATACGGTCCTGACCCCATGTGGTCTCAAGACCGTATGAGCCCATGCGGTCTCAAGACCGTATGAGCCCATGCGGTCCCAAGACCGTATGAGCATGAGGACATGCAAGACCGTTTGCTTGCTGCCAAATCAAAGACCATGAGCATTATTCACGTGAAGACCGAATCATACCAACCAAATGCATTAAGCAAATGAATCCAAATTCAGCTACGTGCATGCAAGAAAGCATGCATGCAAAATCATTATCAAATCAGCAAACCGTGTGAGCTGATTGGAAAAGTCAAACCAATTAGAAAGTGCAATCACGCAGACCGTTTGGGAAAAGTAGATACCTCATGCAAAGAACTGTTTGTTGCTGGAATAAGGAGACCATTCGATTAGCATAATCAAACAACGTTTGATGACATTACAGCAAACTGAATGAATGACTACTGCTGGAACGTGTGAGATGCATGACTGAATCCCAACCCATGCAAGACCGTGCCGTGAAACCGTATGAGTAGGAAACGCGGGAAGGCGTGAAAACCGAGGAAAGCAATAGGGGCAGCTGAGCTGAGATCGCATGAATTGGCAAAAGCGAACAGCAATTGACGAAGAAACCGAGAGAGCACGATGAAACCGAATGAGGAGAGAAGACTGAATGAGGAGAGAAGACCGTGCGGAGAAAAGCAAACCGTATAGGCTACTATCAAAGCGAGACCGTAAGAGGCAAACCGAATGCCGAGACCGTATGAGGCAAACCGAATGCCGAAACCGTATGGACAGCTGAAGCCGAATGGACCGTACGAAGCAGAAGCAACCAAACGGAATGAAACTCAAAACCGAATGACAAAGCAAGAACGTATAAGCAACCAAACCGTATGAAAGGACAGGCACATGGTGTGACTCCTTGGCCCAAGATATTTTGGCAAGCCTTTAAATAGAAGGGTAGAGGCATGGTCTTGCGTATCCCATCTCACGACGGCACAAGGCTGCTGAACTGGGACCAGGCCGGAACGCTGCCAGATTGCCCGAGCACCGTTTCCGACCAAACTTCACCCACAACCTCAGAATCCCATCCTGAGTCCAGATCCGGTGAGCAGCCAGTCTGGGCGCAGATCTAGTAGGTTGTTCCATCACCATCTCACCATTGCTCACACCATAACTCCACCTCATCCTACTCTTGCTATTCCGTAGGTTGACCCGAAGATCGAGGCGGAGAAACGGACGACATCGACCACGACGGAGCAGTCCTGGAGACTGCGACGATCTACACCGGGCTGTCACAGATCTACTCTTCTGCTCCGACGATGCTTCCTTTCTCTCTCTTCTCTTTCTTTGTTGCTCCCTCTATGAGGAGCGAGTAGTTCCATCCATTGGGGTGCGGGGAATAGCCCCGTTGCCCGTGTTTTGTATCTTGTACTAAAAATATGTTATCATTCTTATTCAATACTAAATCATTTCATACATGCTTGAATGTTGGCCGCGTTCTTGTATGCATCTATTGTCTTTCATTGTGGTTTGTCTACGACCGCTCTTGAGACTCGAATACCGATTTAGTTTTTGTTTCTGGTGTGTGTATCCACCGCGCATCCGTTTCGGTATCTAGGAACGCTTTCTAAGGAGTGGAGTAAACTCACCTCCATCGTTGTACTTTTGCACTATGAAATGGAATCAGTTGACGTACAAAAGTGCAACCTTGACAGGTCGAGGAACACACTCTGAGGAGAGAGTGGTGCAAAGTACTTGACCATTCGTTCGGGAACGGCTGACGTTGCAACACTCTCACGTTTCTCGTAGCTATATCCTCGAAAGAGGGATAGTCTATAAGGATACTAATCGATTTGGTAATTATCACTCGCTTGTTAGTTTTCCGATGCACGTTTCACGAGGTTGAGTAAGATTTTCTCTTCGGAAACTACATATCTTCATTGACACGTAGATACGTACCGAATGAGAGTTACTCAACCCGTAAAGGATGTGTGCATCGCTCTTGTCCTATAAGACATCAGTTTTGTACAACATCCATGTATCTTGCTTACAAGTCTTGCTTTGTTTGGTACAAGTACAATTCATGTGTAGTGGTGGCGAATACCCGCATCACCCCAGTGATTCATCATCATCTGCTAATCTTAGTTTTTAATCCTTAAACTAGTTTTTATTCTAGCCTTTACTTTTGCTTGTTTTAGGTTAAATAACTCAAATCAAACTTCCGGTCTTAGATGATTAACTTAGATTGATACGAAACAAGAAAAAGACACTCGGATTCTTAACGTTGTCCTTTGGGTTCGATCCTAAATCTGTACTATGATAAGGCTTCCACACTCTTGTGGGGTTGGAGCATTTATCTAGCACCAGCTGTAGGTAAACCTAGAGAGAACATCAACTCCCTAGGGTTTTTGGTGCATATTAGGACTTCCATTGGAAGAGTAATCTTTTAGTGTAAGTTCTAGCTTCATCAAAAAATGGTGCCGTTGCCGGGGACAACAGTTTAAGAATCGTCTTCTTCAAATTTTGTGTCGATTTAGGTTTCTCTAGGGTTTTCTTTTTCTTTTCAAAAACCTAAAAAGTAAAGAACTTAATCTTGTATATCATCTTGGATTTGAAGTGGTTGGTCAAACTTGATAAACTCTTTCTTCGATTTCAGGAACCAATTCTCTTCAAAATGAAGTAGTCAGTGCCACCAACCAATAGTTGTCAATTCTGTGGCGACTATTCTCATGCATCGATCAACTGTTTCAACGTTCATCCTCTCTACGTGATGGCCTTGCGTCAAGTAATCATGAATCGGATAGCTGGAAAACTCAAAGCAGCATCTTCATGCAACTATGGATATAATGCAAGTTATAGTTCATATCACCCTGGAGGCTAGTATGAAAAACCTAACTATGGTGGTTTTCAAGGTGTGGACTGCAATGTAGGAAGGATCCTGGAAAACAACACAAATCAATACTATGATGAGGAAGGCTATTATCGTGATCAACTCAACAGGTGTGGTAAAGAGCCTTTACATGAAGATCCACACACATCGATGGAAGAACTACGAGCTTTACAGTTATCAGTGGCTCAACAACTAGTGGATCAGACAGCCGTGACCAAGAAGTTGATAGCCTACCTTAATCAACTTACGCAACTTGTCAACGCTCCTGAGCAACATGTAGAACAGCCACAAAATTCAACTAAGCTCATCCCTGGTTCATATGTAGATTATGATGATGATTACGATATCATGTGGGAGGTGCCTTCCAATGATCAGCATGCATCGGTGCAAAATGGGGAATCACCCTCTGAGTTAATGACTGAATTCAAGGATGACCCCTTCACAACATTGCAAGAAAAAGAATCATTTTCTGAGCCAAGGTCTGACTCGGATAATGAAAAATGCACTATGCTCTTAGATGAAAGAATGAGCACCCAATCTGAAGATTTTCTACAATTGGAAGATAAACTGGGGATAAATTTAGGTGTCTGGCCATCTTCTCCCATAGACCCTGATCAAACCATACAGATTGAGGGGCAATCAGCAATGATTGACTCCTTATACGACAAATATTCCTCGACTGCAACCATCTTGTCATTGAATTCCAATGAAGAAAGGTCTATGCTACAAGAACCCTATACTCCTTCACAGTCAGACATAGATGAATATGAGACTGATTCAGATAAGGAGACATCTTTTACGCAAGAGACTCAAATGACTCCATTGCTGGAGCAGGATCCGATTTGGCCTTATGAAGAAATCTCTGACCATTCGGTCGATCTAGAAACAAACCTCGAGGATGGGACTGATCAAGATCTTGATTCAGGGACGGACCACATTACCCTCACCGACCCTGATGATGATGAAGAAAAATCATGGGGAGATGATGAATCTCATGATGACGAATCTACGACCAATCCTTTTCATGAGATGATGTTACCAGAGTTACCGCCACTACAAGAAGTCCAGTCGAAGTCAGTCCTCCAATAAGAGCATGATCTTTCTATTGAATCTCCTTCTAGTCACTTGAATGAGACAATAGTGCAATATGAAGAGGAACATGCGCCATCTCTTGACTTTAGAACGGACTACAGTTTTACTGTGAACTCTTATAATGTCCCTTGGGAAGACAACAAGTCGCAAACCTATCCCTCTATAGTCACACACCCCTCTGAAGAAGCCCCTCCTGATATTCAAGAAACTGAGATGTTTCCATTACCTGAGCTAGATTCCATTCCTCCTATAGAAACTCCTTCCGAGCACTCAATAGAATCGGAGGAGTGTTGTGAAGAAGAACTGGAACAACAACTTAACTCAGAAATGGTATACACCAGTCCCAATACTGAAGAAATAGGTTCATTAGGGAATTTTAACCCTCAAACCAACATGTCATGGACTAATCCCTCCCATGAAGAGAAATCATTGGAACTTCTATCTCAAGATCCCATGAATCCCTTACACGAGCAAGAGTTCGTTTCACCAACCAAATCCTCTTCTAGTTACTTGGATGAGCTAAGGATGTTCTACGAGGAAAATTCTGAACAAAACCTTGAAAAAAGGAACGGCACTCTTACCAATTCAGCATTGATAAAGATGATGATACTTCTCAAAATAACTTCTCTGATGAAGAAAAGTCATCCTGGCTACCATATCCCACACAAGAAAAGCTAGGTGACAAAATGAAGCCGGAACCGGATCCACCACCTGACCATAGACAGAAGGAAGTTCAAGTGGCCGACCCTCAATCAACTGCCCTAGATTTTGAAGAAAGTAGTTTTACTTTGAACTTCGAGGGCGAGCCACAACTGGAGGGCATAAGAGGGCATAACCTTGATTTCTCGCATAGTCCCCCAGTTTCGACTGCTTATATTTCACCTCCCTCGCTGATGGGGGAAGGTCTCTGGATTCTTCTAGACGGACAACGAGGCAAAAGAAATGTGCATCCAAGTCGTCCAGAAGACTCGTTTGAGTTGCCTCAACTTCCCAGCCAACAAGTTGTTCAGACCACTTCCTCGTTCTCAGGACCAGCCATCACGAGATATCTTTGTCGGACCTTCTTCCAACTACGAGGACCGCCTGGTTAACACTGTTCAACCCTTCCCCTCCATCTTGAACCTAGTATTTGCTCAGAAATGGGCAAATTCATAAGTTCAAGGTGGAGGGCGGGTGGTATGACTTTCACTCCACCCTCTATCTTTATTGCTTCCTACTTTTCCATTCTAGTTTCTTTTTCGTAATTTTTTCCGCCGCTTTGTTTGTTTCCTCAAAATAAAGCCTTTATCTAGTCGGCTTTTGTTTTGCGAATCTGTGATCATCACCTCTTTTGCGTTGCAAAATTCCTGGAAAAGAATACTTAAAACTAGCCAATGTGTGTTTCTCATTTTGATTTGTCTATGAATCCTAATGTTATATCTCAAACAGGAAAAGATGATACACTTCAATAAAGCTGAGATAGATCAAATACATCACACCTTTATCTGATTAATGGATCTGTTGTATGGATTCCTCATTCGATGTTTCATCATGTCTCTTTTGGAGCAGAGTGTGATGGAGAATAGAGACCCGTCGCATGGAATCGCTAAGCAAACTGCATCATGATCCGAACTCTCTTCTACACTTCTTCCTTCATTTTCATACCCCTCTGTTCATTAACCATGCCAAAGTTTTAAGTTCGGTGTGGCACACCACACTCCTTTCTAGTGAAAACTAGAACATTGCCAAACTTTAAGTTCGGTGTGGTAAACCACACCTTTGCAAAACTCTAAGTTCGGTGTGGTACACCACACCCCTCTTTCCACTACCGCTTCTTCCATACCCCTCAATACATAACGGGGGCGTACCACCTTCTCAAAGAGTATACAATGATGTTTTGTGCACATACCGAGGTTGGCGAAAAATCTACCCCGATTCCAAAAAGAGGCATGGCAGCCCAAATGTGCAAATATCCAAAAATACCCTTTCTCCTAAGCCAAGTGAGAATGAATAAAAGCCAGAGTGTGAATAAAAACATGAGAGTTGTGCCCTGAATAAGGATAACCGATAAAGGTCTCGCCCGGCCGGTACATTAGCTGCCCTCATGAAGGCAGATGTGTCGTGATTGGTAGTGAGATCCTAAGGATCCAAAAATAACCCCTTACCTCCTCTCAAAGAGGTAAAATAGCCAAAAGCCTTAAGCCAACCTATACACACTTCTGAGTTACCTTTAGAAAAAGAATCGGGTGTAAGGCTAAGTCAACCAGAGTTGTGCATAAATCATTCAAAAGTATCTCGATGAGTCAACTATTAATAAGAGTCTTGATTCAATCAAATGAGAGACTCTTATCTTTTTGATCATACCCCCATTCTCTCCTCTTTCAACACCAGTGACAGATCATATGCTTTTTGTTGATTCCGTGGGTCTGTCCAAAGCCTCATAAAAATCTTTAACATGACTGATACGACAGCGAATGAGAAGGAAATACTTCAGCAAAATGAACTCAGAAATGAGGATATCATAAGATGTATTCCGTGATCTAAGGAAGCTTTGATGCTGTATCCATCTGAGCCATGAACAAAATTATGATATGACAATAGGATGAGGCAATCCTGAGATGAACGATTGCATTGGCGACTGTTTTAAGTTTTTCGTTCCTCGGGACGAGCAACGCTTAAGTTCGGTGTGGCGATGAATCCTCCAGATCCACCTTCAGTCACCAATTCAAAGGATTTTCAACGTTTTTGCCCTAATTTTGTTTCGTCTCATTTTCACCTTTCTTTTTTTCTCTCGTGAAATTTCTAACACTTACTTGCAGATGAGGTAATTACGAGACGAACGATCTTTTTGTCGACTATCTTAAGTTTTTCTCCGTTCCTCAGGACGAGTAATGCTCAAGTTCGGTGTGGTGATGAATCCTCCAGATTCATCTGCACAGTTGCCAATTCTAAGGATTTTATTCCTCATATTGACTGATTTACCCTCGCTTTGGTTCACCTTGAGTGTTTCACTAATTCCTTGCAAATATTGCCTAAATAGTTCTAATCACTAGTTTATTCGATGCTATTCTCTCTTACACATTCTCCTTTCCCTCTGCAGATCACTGCTAGTCGGTCTTGATCCTTTTGGTTTCATCCATGCGGTCTTGAGCGTTATACGGTCCTGACCCCATGCGGTCTAAAGACCGTATGAGCCCATGCGGTCTCAAGACCGTATGAGCCCATGCGGTCCCAAGACCGTATGAGCATGAGGACATGCAAGACCGTTTGCTCGCTGCCAAATCAAAGACCATGAGCATTATTCACGTGAAGACCGAATCATACCAACCAAATGCATTAAGAAAATGAATCCAAATTCAGCTACGTGCATGCAAGAAAGCATGCATGCAAAATCATTATCAAATCAGCAAACCATGTGAGCTGATTGGAAAAGTCAAACCAATTAGAAAGTGCAATCACGCGGACCGTTTGGGAAAAGTAGCTACCTCATGCGAAGAACTGTTTGTTGCTGGAATAAGGAGACCATTCGATTAGCATAATCGAACAACGTTTGACGACATTACAGCAAACCGAATGAATGACTACTGCTGGAACGCGTGAGATGCATGACTGAATCGCAGCCCATGCAAGACCGTGCCATGAAACCGTATGAGTAGGAAACGCGGGAAGGCGTGAAAACTGAGGAAAGCAATAGGGGCAGCTGAGCTGAGATCGCATGAATTGGCAAAAGCGAACAGCAATTGACGGAGAAACCGAGAGAGCACGATGAAACCAAATGAGGAGAGAAGATCGAATGAGGAGAGAAGACCGTGCGGAGAAAAGAAACCGTATAGGCTACTAGCAAAGCGAGACCGTAAGAGGCAAACTGAATGCCGAGACCGTATGAGGCAAACCGAATGCCGAAACCGTATGGACAACTGAAGCCGAATGGACCGTACGAAGCAGAAGCAGCCAAACGGAATGAAACTCAAAACCGAATGACAAAGCAAGACCGTATAAGCAACCAAACCATATGAAAGGATAGGCACATGGTGTGACTCCTTGGCCCAAGATATTTTGGCAAGCCTGTAAATAGAAGGGTAGAGGCATGGTCTTGCGTATCCCATCTCACGATGGCCCAAGGCTGCTAGACTGGGACCAGGCCGGGATGCTGCCAGATTGCCCGAGCACCGTTTCTGACCAAACTTCACCCACAGCCTCAGAATCCCATCATGAGTCCAGATCCGGTGAGCAGCCAGTCTGGGCACAGATCTAGTAGGCTGTTCCATCACCATCTCACCATTGCTCACACCATAGCTCCACCTCATCCTACTCTTGCTATTCCGGAGGTTGACCCGAAGATCGAGGCGGAGAAACGGACGACATCGACCACGACAAAGCAGTCCCGGAGACTGCGACGATCTACACGGGGCTGTCACAGATCTACTCTTCTGCTCCGACGATGCTTCCTTTCTCTCTCTTCTCTTTCTTTGTTGCTCCCTCTATGAGGAGCGAGTAGTTCCATCCACTGGGGTGCGGGGACTAGCCTCGTTGCCCGTGTTTTGTATCTTGTACTAAAAAGATGTTATCATTCCGATTCAATACTAAATCGTTTCATACATGCTTGAATGTTGGCCACGTTCTTGTATGCATCTATTGTCTTTCGTTGTGGTTTGTCTACGACCGCTCTTGAGACTCGAATACCGATTTAGTTTTGGTTTCTGGTGTGTGTATCCACCGCGCATCCGTTTCGGTATCTAGGAACGCTTTCTAAGGAGTGGAGTAAATTCACCTCCATCGTTGTACTTTTGCACTATGAAATGGAATCAGTTGACGTACAAAAGTGCAACCTTGACAGGTCGAGGAACACACTCTGAGGAGAGAGTGGTGCAAAGTACTTGACCATTCGTTCGGGAACGGCTGACGTTGCAACACTCTCACATTTCTCGTAGCTATATCCTCGAAAGAGGGATAGTCTATAAGGATACTAATCGATTTGGTAATTATCGCTCGCGTGTTAGTTTTCCGATGCACGTTTCACGAGGTTGATTAAGATTTTCTCTTCGAAAACTACATATCTTCATTGACACGTAGACGTACCGAATGAGAGTTACTCAACCCGTGAAGGATGTGTGCATCACTCTTGTCCTATAAGACATCGGTTTTGTACAACATCCATGTATCTTGCTTACTAGTCTTGCTTTGTTTGGTACAAGTACAATTCATGTGTAGTGGTGGCGAATACCCGCATCACCCCAGTGATTCATCATCATCTGCTAATCTTAGTTTTTAATCCTTAAACTAGTTTTTATTCTAGCCTTTACTTTTTCTTGTTTTAGGTTAAATAACTCAAATCAAACTTCCGGTCTTAGATGATTAACTTAGATTGATACGAAACAAGAAAAAGACACTCAGATTCGTAACGTTATCCTTTGGGTTCGATCCTAAATCTGTACTATGATAAGGCTTCCACACTCTTGTGGGGTTGGAGCATTTATCTAGCACCAGTTGTAGGTAAACCTAGAGAGAACATCAACTCCCTAGGGTTTTTGGTGCATATTAGGACTTCCATTGGAAGAGTAATCTTTTAGTGTAAGTTCTAGCTTCATCAGAAGACAATCCAAAAGTTTGGGATAAATATGATTTGCTATGTGGTATGTATAATTATCTATCCATACACATGTTTTATATAAAACAAGAATAGAAATGAAAAAAATAGTGAGGGAGTCCACGTAGATCCAGAGCCTGGATCTAGGAACAACTGTGAGTGGGAATTCATCTTCCCCTTCAGGTCTATGGACCACCCCATAGAGAAGGAGACCCTAATGTCAGGGATTTCTCTCCCACTTTAGTTTATAAGACCAATGCTATTCCACATCTTTGAATTTGGTAGGATAAGGCAGAGCTAACTAACCCTAATCTCTTCCCATTGTCTTCGTAAAGACAGTGATAATGTTCATCTCTAGAAATTATCAAAATGAATACTGAGGTTGCTTCATCCCATCCTCTTTCCCTTGACTCTATGAGCCCCCAAATTCTATAAATAATTGTATGGCATAAGGATAAGAAATATTAGCACCCTAATTAATGTTCCTTCCCTCTCTTTGAGCACCCCGTTAGGTCCTTTGTAAATATCCAAACTAGTAGGTGTCAAGTCGAGGAGAATCTAAACCACCACAAACCTTGGAAATATGCCCGAAGAACTTCTTCAAAAACTATGAACATCATGTGACTCATGTAGAGAAATTTAGTAAGGTTATCCAGCTAAACCTTTAGTGTATATAACATTTCCAGTACATGCTCCCTTGCTTCCCCTTATCTAGTGATGTATGGCTAGAGAGCCACTGACTTGATGCCCTAAGGTCAGCATTGAGTTTGAGAAAGAAGGACAAAGGCAACAACACATATATTGTTGGATCAAAGGGATCTAGAGGGGGTGAATAGAGCTAAAAAATTGCACAAAATTCATAAAACCCTTCAAGTTACTTCAAATAGGCACAACTACAAATAATGAATTTGATGGCAATATAAACATGCATAGCAAGGATGAGAAAGATTGAAACAAGCAGTTGAACAAGCTATTTAGAGTAATTCCACTCTCTAAACTAGGAGAGAGTCAGTCCACTACCTAGAGAGGTAAAGCCCTAGGATTTTACAACCTATGTATACTTATACTCCATTGTAAGACAGAGAATTTGACCTTCTTTTTTTTAGGTTAAGGATACCCAACTTCCCTTTGAGGTCAAGGGAGCCAACAATGTTACAACCAAGGACTTACCTATCTAGATGAGCTAGAGTATTATACCTCTATAAGGTCTTACCCACTCTTAGAAGCAGATGGACATGTTCATCAAGAAGATCCCCTGCTTGCAACAAGTGTTTTGCATTGTAGGATTTACACACTGTACTCCCAGATCTTCAGTCTTGTCCTCCTCCTTCATGTAGAGAATATTTTTGCACCTTCTTCTTCAGCTTGAATAAGCTTTCACCTTCTCCTTCACTTGTGTAAGATTTCACCAACTTGATCTTGAAGAAAGGGGTTGGGAAAGGAGAAGCATTGAGAGATTTACAAGTATACAATGAAGAAGCTCTATCACACATATCCTATCACACTCATATGGACAAAATGGGTGTAATCAAGAGAGAGAAAGGGGATCAAGTGGACTGGATGCGCTCAACTATAGCAAGGAGCTTGAATAGCATGAACGAGTAACCTTGTAATGAACTCTAAAAGGTCCAATTTATAGTTGGGGTATCCACTAGAGGGTAGGAACACTTAAGAATATTTTCTAGCCATTCCGGGAGTTGTAGCAGAGATAATTTTGAGTTTTGCAACACTCCCAATGGTTAGAATCACTTTTTTCTATGTTTTTTATGTAGTGCAGTTGGTAGAGTTTTCGTAAAGGTAACTCGACCGATTGCACTATGAGACAGAGCCAATTTGAAGCATTGGTCAAGTTTGTCCTATGTGAAACTTGATCGATCACTTAAAATCAATTTTTCTTAGTATAGGGATCAATCAAGTTCTCTATATAGAAAACTCAACCGAACCTGGGTATTCTTAAAATCCATCAAGGGAACGGTCAATTTTGTAATTTGACCGATTAAAAACCTATAATGAAATTTGGAAAATACCTTTTGAGTGATCAAATGTTCAAATAAAGGGTTCTTGATTTTTTTTCTCATCTTAGTTACAAGTCATATCATCAATACAAATGGTTACCCAAATCATATAAGGTAATTTGAAGTGTTTTCCATGAAAGTGCATTTGCATTGCTTTTGAATTGAACTAGAACAAGCTAGGGCTTTATAGATTCGATCCTTTCTACATACCTAATACTTGAAATCAATCTCAAACAAACATATTAGATACATATGAATGGAATATTTAAGTCCATATAATCTATAATAATGATCAAGTCATGGCCAATGAAGATTGGTGTGATATACCTCATCATCCAATTGTGGAACATCTAGTGAGGGTGGGATCTTATCAAAATATGTACATTGTATAACTCTGAAGTCATCATTCTCCCCCTTTTGAAAATGACAAACCATTCCTCGACATATTGAAAAGGATATGAAAGTTTAACCTTTACCTTGTGAATTGATGTCAAACTTAAACCTTTACCTTGTAATTGCAAGGGGATGCATGAATGAACATTGTTAATTTCTCTCCATCAATTTATGATTACATATGCTTGCATGGTTAGTCTTTCCACAAATAACCATATCACATATATACTATATGGTCCTCTAGCAAGTCATATTATATGTAGATAATTGACAAGAAAAGGATCATATAAGCAATAAACAATATGGATGAGGTCATTTCTCCCCCTTTGTCATATAAAAAAGGCAGGAGTAGAAGAGCTAAAGCATAGGTCTTCTCCACAAGAACAAACTAAACAAGCAACCACATATACCACACACCAAACAGAGACGAAATAGAGAGAAACAAGCAATCCAATGTCATAATCAAGATATGGGATAACATACCGAGAACTCATAATATAGAGGTAATCAAAGAGTTAAGGGTACATGAGATTAAGATCACACCACTAAACATGTCCTCTTGGCATAAGACTATAATCCAACGTGAAATGATGAGATGATAAAATAGTATGTCTCTGATACACAAAGCCTAAATGTTTAATACAAGATTGTTTACAAAAAGAGATGCATATGAGCACTCTAAAGACTATAAAACTAAACATATATGACATCTACTACATCAATTATGTCCTCATCTTCCTCATCCTTAGGATGACAGTCCTCATCATCATATAATGGTGCAGAAGAGGTAGAAACTGTAGCCTCACCAACATCACCAGAAGAACCAACAAAACCATAATCAGAACCATCATCATCCTTGTCATCCTCAACCTCATCCTCATGTCCCAATCTGCCATCTCCTCATCAATAGGAGGTCCAAAAGCATGACCAGGCCATTGGGTATTCCGCTCAGCCCATTACATGCCACATGCATGTAGTGCATTTGCTTCTAGAAAGGTAGGAGGATCAACTCCATCATAACCAACGAGCAGAGTGACATTGGGGCCATCAGGTAGAGCCACAAGAGGAAGAGCACTCATGGTAGGAATAGGTCCACCATCAGTAGCAGGGTGGTAGTAGAAGCAGTATGAGGTGGGGGGTCAAGGTAGAACTAATTATATGCGTAAGAGTCATAGTCAGTGTTGGGGTATGCTTGGTAGGTAGGGTAGGGATGGGTACAAGATAGGATGTGAGACACGATCTAGAAGAGTTCTTGGTAGAGATGATCCTAAACCTGAAGGTTGTACGCCCGTTGATAAATCATGTATCCCATGAGGGCTTCATTGGATACACAAAAGAGGCACGGTCAGGACATGTGGTGGTGGTGCCTAGGTGGAGGTGGATTCTCCAAGATTGATAGGGGAGGTAGGAAGAAAAGTCTTCTTAATTGTAGTCTCACTGATGAATACTCCTTTCTAACTAGATTTTTAGTGGAGATCATGGAAAAGAGACTTCTGAGCCACAAAGGAAAAGAAACCATAGACCAAGGTTGGATAAGGGGGATAGTTGCCAGAGTTGTTCTTCCTAAAAACAAAGTATGTCAGATGATGAAGAATGTAGAAAGAACACTTGAAATTGATATCTTTTAAAACATAGTACATTATTAGAATGATGTTTTCAGAAATCTCCATTTGATTTCTCTTTGGATGGATATTACAGCATACCAACAATGCAATATGACAATTTTTGATGTCAAGGGAAGAGGATGGCAGGGCTGATTTCTTTCAACAAGGGACATCAGGCTTCTTCAAAAACTTATGAATGTTAGTAAGAGTAAGGTCATATCTTTTATAGAACGCCTCATGGTCAATAAGATGATGAAACTTAGGGTAGTCAGACCTCCATGAGTCGGTAACATCAGTACCACTGAAATATATATTTAGAGAATCTTCATAGATGGTAATTTTGGTATCAAATATCATAGAAGTCAAAACCACTTGGGTATTGGGTGTTGGCACAATTGTGTCATATTTCCATTGGAGATTAATATAAAACTCATGGACCGCCTTAGTGTTACTGATAAAATTTGAGAAGCACATGCATTCTACTCACAATGCGCTAACATGATGGGTCAAAAACACCTCAGTGACATGCTTGATAACATCACTGGGTGTGAAATGAGGTTCATATAAATCTCAAAACGGAAAAGGATTCCTAGGAAGGAGTTACATATAGCGATTAAAAGCTTGAGAGGATATAAAGGATATACCATCATAAGTTATAAGACAAGAAGCATAGGAAGAAGATGGAGCTCCAACTGGGTAGATCGTTTCCTACAGTTTGAAGCCATCTTAACACGGATGGTAATATAGATATCACTAAAGGAGAAGGAAAACACCACAAGCAGGTCACCTGGCCACCTAGATTGAGGCAGGGAGAGGCAAGGAAGGCAAAATGGAGGTTGGGAAGGGTGTATGGAACTTATCATCTACCTTTTCTCCTTGCTCATCTCTATCAAGCTTGGTAGTGTTTGACATGGGGGTGTCCATTGGCTTGGTGTTGTCCATCCCAAAGCACTTAAGTAGTTAACTGGTGTACTTGCCTTGGTTGACGAAGTTCCCATCTTATGTTTGTTTGATTTGAAATCCAAGGAAGAAAGTAATATCCCCCATCCTGCTCATGTCAAACTTACTATGCATAAGAGAACTAAACTCCTTGCAAAGATCAAGATCAGTCCCACCAAAGATAATATCATCAACATAAATTTGAATAATCAAGAAATTGTTAGAAGTGTGTTTTAGAAACACGGTAGAATCGACCTTGCCCATGATATATCCATTATCTAGAAAAAAGTTATTTAGTTTTTCATACCAAGTTCTTGGGGCTTGTTTGAGTCCATAGAGAGCCTTTTGTAACAAATAAACATGGTTAGGTAATTTATCATGTTCAAAGCCTGGAGGTTGAGCAATCAATATTTCCTCCTCAATTGCACCATTCAAAAATACACTTTTAACATCCATTGGATAAAGCAAGGAATTCTTATAACTAGAAAAACCAAGTAATATTCTAATTGACTCAAGTCTAACTATAGGTGCATATGTTTCATCAAAATCAATATCTTTCTATTGATTGTAGACTTGAGAAACTAACCTTAATTTTTTTTACCACTCGTTTACTTTCATCAAGCTTGTTAGGGTAGACCTAGTTGGTGCCAGTGATCTTTCTATCACTTAGTTTAGGCATAATAGTCCATACTTTGTTCTTCTTGTATTGTTCCAACTCTTCTTGCATGGCTAGGATCCATCCATCATCATTGAGAGCTTCTTTGAGATCTTTTGGCTCAAATTGATAGATGAAGGCACTAGAAGCTTGTTCTTTATTGAATGCAACCCACATCCTCACCCTTTCAAAAGGATTACCTATGATGAGCTCTGTAGGACGATGCTTTGCAAAGCAGGGAGTTGGATCCTTTTTTTCTTCTTTTTTCTCTTCTTCGTCAACTAACACCTCTTTTCATTTTTCAACAATGTTGAGCTCTTTCAAGTGAGGAATCACCTCATATACAACAATATCATTAACAATATTCATGGAAATAGAGGGGTCAGTCTCAAAAAATCTAACATTGAGAGATTCTTCTATTTAGATAGTTCAATGTTAAATACTCTATAAGACTTTTTAGTAGTGCTATAGCCAAGAAAGAAAGCCTTGTAAGACTTTAGATCAAAATTGTCGAGGAAATACAACTAGTTGTCAACTTGTTGTGACTATCTTTCATGTCTATCAAAAGGAGACACAACTAGATTAGTGACTGAAATTGAAAATTTATAAAGTCATGTATACATATAAATGTGAAAGGCCAAACCTTTCCATTGATAGTGGTAGCTTTATAGAGGAAAGGTGATGCTACAATAGCTAGTTTATGACAGTTTTGGTAAGTATTAATAGGCTCATATGCATCTTATTGTTTTTTGTACTCTAGTGTTAAATATAGAGGAATGTTTAAATAGGTATCAGTTCAGCCAATGAATTTTATAAGTAATTATTCCTTATTATAAATCAAACTTATAAAAATTAATTAGATGGATTTAAGGGAGGCAACTCATGCATTTAACATACTCACTCCTAGGTACCATACTTTCCCTTTATCTTTATCTATGATTTTTTCAATAAAATAGGCATCATAGTAACATGTTCCTAATATAAGGAACATTAGGCCTAATAATAACATGTTTCACTAATATTCTCTATATTAAGGGGTTTATAGGTAAAATCATCCTAATAAGACTTGATAGTCTGAATTGGTGTATTACTGCCCCAATACTAGGTTTGACTTTTAGAATATTCTTAGAAGTAATAGATGAAAGAGATAGAATTAATATGTTAATTGGGGGCATAATTGATTATGGGAATGCATTAAATGAATACTTAATATATAAGTAAATGTTTTAAAAATGCAAAAATAAAGGTTGAGTTTGAATTATACATGTTCCAATTAGGTGACCTACCAAATTTCAAATCAATATGATGTTAAATACACCCTCAAATTTAGTAAAAAAAAGAAACATAAAGTTTATGGGATTTAATGGAATTGATGTTGTCACATGACACTACTACAGAAATAGCATTCAGTGTCACTTTTCTTGGCGTCGGTTATTAAGGAAAACCGATGCCTAACATATAAGGCGTCGGTTGTTTAAGCAAACCGACGTCTATATTCGAAGACCAGCCAGACACGGGTACCGCTTTGTATTAAGCGTCGGTTGTTTATAACAAACCGACGTGTAAAGTCGCCCGCGAAATCCATATTTCGATAAAAAAAAATAGTGTCATTTTCAGCGTCGGTTATATACGTAGAAACCGACGCCTATGTGCGATGAAAATTTGCGCGAAAAGTGTCACTTTCAGCGTCGGTTATCCTTGTAGAACCGACGCTGAAAGTGGTTCCCGCCAAATAATTTCATGAATATATCGTCCAATTGGACGTCGATTTTTTAAAACAACCGACGCTAAAGATGTTTAGGCGTCGATTGTTTTAAACAACCGACGCTATTTGGAAACTTCATTACCCTCGATCGCCCGACTCTTCCCCTTTCTTCTGTTTCATTGCGATTTCCCTCCGCCGATTTCTCTCCGGCGATTTCTTCTTCAGCTCCCCTTCTCCGGCTCCCCCTTCTCCGCCACCACTCCTGCTCACCGCCGTTGGACACCTGCTCGCCACCGCTCCTGCTCGCCGACGCCTGTTGTTGCTCTGCGTCGCCGCCACCGCCGCCGCCTGCTCGCCGCCGCTCCTGCTCGCTGACGATCCTGCTCCTGCTGCTGCTCTGCGTCGCCGCCGCCGCCGCCCGCTCCTTCCTCCTTGTTGCTGCTCTGCGTCTCCTTGCTCACGCCCTAACTCTGCTGCTCACAAGGTACTAGCATCAAACCCTTCCTCTGCCATTCTTTCTAGGTTGACGCCCTAACTCTGCTGCTGTTTTAATGCTAGTGTCAGGGCTATCTATCTAGGTTGATGTATGAGCTATCCCCTGCATTTTTTTTCCTGCTCTCTTTGTGTGTATGAGCCTGTTCCTTGGTTGTGTATGGTCTTGCTGTTTGGAGATGTTTTGATCCCCTGTGTGGGATACTTTCTCCTTTTGTTCTTTACGTTTGGTCAGGTGTGTTGTCTGTAAATGCCCAAAGTTTTTTTGGTATCAATAGTTGAGTGTTTTTCACAAAAAAAAGATGGAGAAGTTAAATGGATACAACTCTGTACATAGGTAGGTGTAGTTCTCTAGCTAATTACAATAAGAACATGACAATATGATAATAAACATCTACAACCTAATGCCACCTACCAAGACATATACTAATACCACCTCCTCACCTATCAAAATCTTAAGGTTAGACATATAAAGGAGGAAGAGTTGTGAAACATGTGTACATGAATCTGAAGCCACTATACAAACTCTGTTTGAGTGTTTAAGTATCATGCATCGTTAGTCCAATACATAAGTACTACAAGTATCCATGGGTTAAATAAGGTGAACTAGCTGTGTAATGTTAGGGTTTCTGTATTAGTGGGTGCGCCTACTACATTTGGGGGTGCGCCTTATACTATTTGATATCCTTGATTTTATCTTCTATCCTAAATAAAATTAAGGGACCCATGATTAGAAAACAATTCCAAACTTGGCACCCACACTAATTGGAAGGAAATAAAATATGATTATTGAAATGCACATTTGTGATGTGATACCTTTTTTAGGATGCATATATTAGATTCAACCTTTGAGACATCCTTTTATGAGTTCCAATACAATTAGGGTTTCATTTCATTTCCATTGTATGTATTATAATATTACATCTTTCACATAAAAATTAATTAAATTGAATCCTATTGGAACCCTAATTTAAATCCTAATTTGATTTAAACTTGTCCATTCTAGCATCCTAATTTTATTTGATTAAACCCTAACATTGTTTAAACCCTAACATCAATTGTGATGAAACCCTAACATGTACATATCTATTATTGTGTTTGTTGGCCTAGAAACCCGTCCAAGATTGACTCATTAGGAGTAAATCTTGGATAGTCCCCGGTTTGGGACTGTTCTTGAACACCTAATCTCACTTAGGATGTAAGTGTATAATGTGTATTGGGTTTTCGAGAAAATTTTGGTAGCATTTCCCCGTTTGTTCTCTAAGTACATATGTACTTAGAGAACAGCGGGGAAATGCTGCCGAAATTTTCTCGAAAACCCAATACACATTATACACTTACTAGTGAGATCAGGTGTTCAAGGATGGGATAGGTGGTACACATTTATTATATATAAGAATGACATCACATGTGTTTGTTGGCCTAGAATGTGAACAATCATTGTTTTTTATATTACTTGTACATTGGTATAAATTAGAAAGAACAATCACTAAATTATATACTGTTTGTATGGAGTCCGGCTTCATTGTAGATATCTATTATTGTGTTTGTTGGCCTAGAAACCCGTCCAAAATTGACTCATTAGGAGTAAATCTTGGATAGTCCCCGGTTTGGGACTGTTCTTGAACACCTAATCTCACTTAGGATGTAAGTGTATAATGTGTATTGGGTTTTCGAGAAAATTTTGGTAGCATTTCCCCGTTTGTTCTCTAAGTACATATGTACTTAGAGAACAGCGGGGAAATGCTGCCGAAATTTTCTCAAAAACCCAATACACATTATACACTTACTAGTGAGATTAGGTGTTCAAGGATGGGATAGGTGGTACACATTTATTATATATAAGAATGACATCACATGTGTTTGTTGGCCTAGAATGTGAACAATCATTGTTTTTTATATTACTTGTACATTGGTATAAATTAGAATGAACAATCACAAAATTATATACTGTTTGTATGGAGTCCGGCTTCATTGTAGATATCTATTATTGTGTTTGTTGGCCTAGAAACCCGTCCAAGATTGACTCATTAGGAGTAAATCTTGGATAGTCCCCGGTTTGGGACTGTTCTTGAACACCTAATCTCACTTAGGATGTAAGTGTATAATGTGTATTGGGTTTTCGAGAAAATTTTGGTAGCATTTCCCCGTTTGTTCTCTAAGTACATATGTACTTAGAGAACAGCGGGGAAATGCTGTCGAAATTTTCTTGAAAACCCAATACACATTATACACTTACTAGTGAGATTAGGTGTTCAAGGATGGGATAGGTGGTACACATTTATTATATATAAGAATGACATCACATGTGTTTGTTGGCATTTCCCCGTTTGTTCTCTAAGTACATATGTACTTAGAGAACAACGGGGAAATGTTGCCTAATCTTTTCCTAATATATACTTGTTTCCTAATATATACTTGTTTTCTCTGATCATAGAATGGATAGATCATGGATGTCCATTCGTAATCGTTGCACCCCAGAGTTTATATCTGGTCTTGATCAGTTTATTAGATTTGCCGAGGAACATAGGAAAAAACGTACAGATAGGTTCTACTGTCCATGTAGGCATTGCGGTAACAACTTGAAAGTCAACACTGGTGAGGAAATCAAAAGTCATGTCATGTGCAACGGGATTGTACAAGGCTATACAGAATGGCACTGGCATGGAGAGATTTCAAAATCGAAACCAGTAGATGTCGATAGCAGTGCTTGGGTGGAAGAAGAAATTTCCTCCGATGACGTAAATGTGAACGAACCAGTTCCAGCAGACATCGTTGATGCGATGCTGGATAGTTGTAGGGTAGAGCACACTGATCCACCTCCTATCTTTACAAACATTGTGCATGATGCTGAGATACTGTTATACACAGGCTGTGCTAAGTTTACGAAGCTTAGCGTTGTGTTGAGATTGTATAAGTTGAAAGCTAACAATAGATGGAGCGACAAAAGCTTCACTTCATTGTTGACTTTGTTGAAAGAAATTCTTCCTGAAGGAAACGAGCTTCCAATCTCAACATACCAGGTAAAGAAAATGTTGTGCCCAATGGGAATGGAGGCCAAGAAGATACACGCATGCCTGAATGATTGTGTATTATTTCAAAAGGACTGTGTAGATTTGAAAGATTGTCCAAAATGTGGTGCGTCACGGTATAAATTGACGACTTCGGGGGAGTCCAAAACTGGTTCTCCTGCCAAGGTGTTGTGGTATCTACCTATAATATCACGGTTTCAATGCTTGTTTGCAAATCCGAAAGATGCGAAGAATTTGAGGTGGCATGCAGATGTTAAGAAAAATAATGATGGGATCCTACGACATGCGTCTGATTCCCCACAGTGGAAGAAGATTGATCTATTGTACCCTAAATTTGGTGAAGAAGATAGGAATCTAAGACTTGGGCTTTGTACAGATGGGATGAATCCGTACGGGACATTGAGCAGCCAACATAGCACTTGGCCAGTCATGCTTGTTATATACAATCTTCCTCCCTGGATGTGTATGAAAAATAAGTACGTTATGTTGTCATTGTTGATATCGGGCCCTAAACAACCCGGAAATGATATCGATGTTTATCTTGAACCTTTGATTGATGACTTAAAGAAACTTTGGGCTGAAGGTGTGATGACCTATGATGCTTCAGCAAGAGAGACATTTCGTTTGCACGCTATGTTGTTTTGCACTATTAATGACTTTCCAGCATATGGGAATTTGTCTGGATATAGTGACAAAGGAGCTAAAGCGTGTCCTATATGTGAAGAAAACACTGATTCAATAAGACTAAAACATGGCGGCAAGACTGTATATCTTGTTCATCGAAGGTTTCTTTCAAAATTCCATCCATATCGTAGGAAGCGCAAAGCATTCAATGGATGGAATGATGAACGGAGTGCACCTAAACCTATACCAGGGGATGTTGTTTATGAAAGAGTAAAAGACATTGTCAATGAATTTGGTAAGAAATCACAATGTAGTATGGCCACACGGAGTGACAATTCTTCATTCAAGAAAAAGTCAATATTTTGGGATCTTCCTTATTGGAGTTCTTTGACAGTTAGGCATTGTATCGATGTAATGCACGTTGAGAAAAATGTCTGTGATAGCATCATTGGTACTCTATTAAATATACCAGGTAAGACTAAAGATGGGATAAAATCCAGACTGGACCTACGTGAAATGGGAATAAGGTCAGAATTAATAGAATTACGTGAAATGGGTAATAAAATAACATACTTACCTCCCGCTTGTTACACGTTGTCTAGAAAGGAGAAGAAAACTTTTTGTGAATGCTTGGTAAATGTTAAGGTGCCACATGGTTACTCATCCAACATCCGTAGATTGGTATCAATGAAAGATCTGAAGTTGATAGGTCTTAAATCTCATGATTGTCACACTCTAATGCAACAAATATTGCCCGTGGCAATTCGATCTATATTGCCGAAGCATGTAAGGTTTGCAATTACCAGACTTTGTTTCTTTTTCAACAGTCTATGCAGCAAAGTTATTGACCCTGATACTCTCGATAATTTGCAAAAAGAAGTGGTTGTTACCCTATGTCAGCTTGAGATGTATTTCCCTCCTTCGTTCTTTGATATCATGGTACATCTTGTTGTCCACTTGACTAGGGAAGTGAAAATGTTGGGACCGGTTTTCTTGCATTGGATGTATCCCTTTGAACGATACATGAGCATTTTTAAAGGTGATGTTCGAAACCGTTATCGGCCTGAAGGGAGTATTATTGAAGGTTATGTGGCGAGAGAGGTTATGGATTTTTGCAATGACTTTTTCAGTGGTAATGACACTCCTGATAATGACAAGAATATTGAGGAGGGCAAAGGAATTTTGGGATCACGGGTGAAAGTAATCAGCCGTGAGCAGTTGGAACAAGCTCACTTGTATATTTTACACAATATGGACGAAGTGAGTGTTTATATCGAGGAACATACCAATTTCATAAAGAGACAACATCCTCGAGCAAGTTCAATGTGGCTTGCTAGAGAGCATAATAAGACTTTTACTAAGTGGTTTGAAGATAAAGTCTTACATCAACTATCTCAAACACCAAATGATATTAAAGAACCTATCAAATGCCTCGCCTTTAAACCAAAACCGAATGTTATGTCTTATGAAGGGTTTGACATTAATGGATTCACATATTACACAAAGCGCCAAGATGATAAGAGTGTCGTCCAAAATAGTGGGGTCACTCTTCAAGCGTCGACTATGTACTTTGCAAGTGCAAAGGATAAGAGTCCATGTGAAGCTAAAATGTCATATTACGGTGTCATTGAGGACATTTGGGAGTTTGACTACATAGATTTTAAAATTCCGCTCTTTAAATGTAATTGGGTTGATAACACCAAAGGAGTTATAGTGGATGAATTGGGTTTCACTTTGGTGAACTTTGAAAAGATTGGCGAGAAGGGTGAACCATTCATATTGGCATCACAGGCGAAACAAATATTCTATATCGATGATCCTGCAAATGATAAATGGTCAGTTGTTCTTCATGGTAAAAGACAGTTCATTGAAGATCCTATAGATGAAGAAGAGTACTATGATAAGTATGATGACTCCAGTCCATTCTCAGTTGGGTTGCCAACTCCACAAAATATTGAAGCTAATGATGACTTATATGTGCGCAGAGATCACAATGAAGGATTGTTAATTGATAAAAGATCACAATTTTAGAGACATGTATGTTTATACAAATGCTAAATGTTTGCCTTTTTCTAGTTAATACAAATGCTAAATGTTTGCCTTTTTCTAGTTAATACAAATGCTAAATGTTTGCCTTTTTCTAGTTAATAGAAATGCTAAATGTTTGCCTTTTGAATGACATTTTCATATGGCTGACCATGATGAGCATGATGTCCATGATGAGCATGAAGTCCATGATGAGCATGTTGTCCATGACGAGCATGGCGAGGATACTAATGTAAGTTCTAAAAACATATCCTGTATTTCTATAAAATTCATTATCTTCTAGTTATGTCATATATCCTATATTTCTATATTGGGCTAATTTAGTGTGTTTTATTTTTGTCAAATTTTAGGTTGATGCACCTGTACCCACTGAAGCACTGGAGCAACTTGATGCGCAACACCAAACACTTAACAAGAAAAGGGGCATCACTCTGTTGAAGAAGTTATTAGCGCTAAGTGGTAGTGGATCCAAATTGGTGGTGGAGTTTGATAATGGAGGAAATCCAATTGGAGTGAACCGCAATAATTTTGTGAACTATCTTGGGTGTACCACTCAGAGCCATTGTGGTGTTAAGTATGACAATTGGCATAAAGTTCCTCAAGGGAAAAAAGACTTGATATGGAAGGATTTATGTGTGAGTTATTATTATTTGCAATTCTATTTTGTAGATTACAAATTCAATTATTTGCAATTCTATTTTGGATACTAGTTAATAACATTTCTATTTTATAGAATCTGTTTGCATTGGATGAGAAGTTGCATCGTAAAAATGTGATGCAACGCGCTGGAAAGATGCTTAGGAATTATAGGACAAATCTGAACAGAGAATACATAAAAGAGGGTGATAAGAAGAAGAAGTCAGCCCTTGAACAATGGAACTTCTTGGACAAAGAAGATTGGAACAATTTTGTTGCTTCAAGAAAATCTGAAGAATTCAAGGTATTAGGCGTCACTCCCAATTTAATTAATATACATTGTATTCACCTATTCAAGATTAGCATTTAGTGCTACTAACCAAATCATTAATGTACATACTAACTAGGCCCTCAGTGACGCACAAAAAGAAAGACGTGCACTGAATGTGCATGACCACACTATGGGTCCAAAAGGCTATGCAAGCGTTCGCCAAAGACTACAGGCGGAGTCTGCGGCTACTCAGGAGTCTGCTCCTACTCAGGAGTCTGCCACACCCATGCCTCGCCATGATATCTGGATAGCTGGCAGGCAAAACAAGAAGGGTGAAATAAAGAAGCCTGTAACTGCTGAGGCGACTGCAAAAATGGTAAAATAACACTCTTAGAGAAATTGTTTGAATATTGATTATTTGTGGTGTTAACATACTAATTTCTGTTTATGGTGATTAGCGGGAGCTGCACGAGCAGAGGAAACAAGGCACGTTCATCCCTCAGGGCACAAGGGATGAATTGACAGTTGCTCTGGGTAACCCAGAGCATCCTGGACGTGTTAGAGGTGCCGGGGCTGGTGTTGGCATCAAAGCATTCTTTGGGCCATCCCAGCGCAAACCCAGAGCGGGACTTTCTCAAGAAGAGGTAACCTATTCTTTTTTTAGAATGTTACTGCAAAAGGAAATTCATTAATAACAAGCTAATGTTTCTTTTATCCATGTATAGGAGAATAAGAGAGTTGAGGATTTAGTTGCTAAGAAGGTCAACGATGTAGTTGCTGAGAAGGTCAAGGAAGAATTGCTGCGGTGGTAGGCATCTCAGGCTTCCAATCAGCCTATGGCGACCCACTCTTCTCCTGATGCACAGACTGCGAGTAATCCTGGAGACCCATCGCCTAGCACATCTGCTGTAAGTATTATTTATGACATTGTAGCTAGTCTTTTCAAGATGATATGTTTTCAAGATTATATGTATATATGTATAACATTCTTTACGTAAATTTGTAGGCATTGAAGCCATGCCGCTTAAGAATAGAAGACTATGTTGTTGCAGAGGCGCAAGCTTACCCGTCCCTTCCTGGGGAAAGGTTTCACGGGACTCCAATGCCACAGGGCTATGTTCGTGTGGGCCCATTACGTGTGTTACCCGATTGGAGGGAAGTTGCGTTGCCATATGCCCACCCAGATATTGATACACTTGGTGAGGCAGAAGGCGGGGTCATATTGTGGCCCAAAGCAGATGTCGTCTACACGACTGAAATTGTAAGATAAATTTACATTGATTTAGACTGTTAATGTGTATATATGATGTCAACTGATCTGAAATTATATATACAGGATAAAAAGAAGACACCAGGAGCACCTAGGCCTCCACCTCCACTTCCCGCATTACCAACTTGGGTTCCAACTGACCTAACATACCCGTTAGGTCCTGCTTGTAGGGGAATGGCATGTTGGCTACAGGCACATAATATACATTGCCCTATAATAGTTTCTTTAGATGTAGATTATGCAGGTCGATCATACGATAGCTCTTTATTTATACAAGATATTATTGAGCTGTTTATGTATGATTGGCTGAATACATCAATGATAGAGACATGGATAAGGTGAGATCTTGTTTATACATCCATATACCTTGTGTAAGATCCGGTGATCTGGTTTCTTATATATTAATGCATACGCCTATATGTTTTGCAGCTACTTAGTCGAAGATCATTGCAAACAATTTGCATTTGATCATGTGGGATTTTTGATTACATCATTGATTAGTTTGGTAGCTAAAGACCCTGATAATGTTCAACAATACTGTATAGATGCTTTTACAATTTTTGGTCAGCAAAAGAAGACGATAATAATAGCTCCATTCAATGTCAAGTAAGTTTACTTTATTTATAATTTGGACTTAAGAAAATTCCATTTTTATTTTGCATTTTGAGTTATTAATTGTTAACTTCTTACTTCTAGCGGTAGACATTGGGAGTTACTAGTTATTGTCCCCGGGACATTCACTGTTTATTATCTAGATCCTGCGGGGAGTACATTGAACACTAAAATTGGACACGTAATGAGAATGTTATTATTCTGGTGAGAAATATTTCATTTTTATATCCGTTAACATCTTTTATTACATTACTATTTACTTATGCAATTTATTGTGTTATATTAACATGTAGGGGTTTAGATGCATTCAAAAAGGCTGGAGGAACGGTCCCAAGGAAAAAGAACCAGCCAATAAATTGGCAGAACGTACAAGTAAGTTCCCGACTCGAATATATATATTATTGATGTGAATTGTGCTTAGTTGTATTATTTTGTATGTTTCAATTTATAGTGTGCTACACAAGACAATGGCTGGGCATGCGCATACTATGTGATGCGATTTATGCAGATGATTATCAAATATGCCGCATTGGACATCGATACCATACATGAGGTATTATATATAGTCTCATTAGTTAGTATGAAATATATCAATCTTATCTTATTTTTATATTATTACTTATATATATACATCATTCTCTTTGCAGGTGTTTAAAACTGACAACACTACAGGTAAACGCTTAAAAAATATACATGCTCCATATACGATGGAAGCATTAAATGAAGTAAGAGAAGAATGGGCAAAAGCCATACAAGCAGTGGCAACTGTAAGATATAATTGGGATGTTGATAGAGATAATGAATGATACTTTGTAAATGAATATTTCTGAATGTTAATACATGTATTTGAATGTTTCTATATGTGTGAATGTGAGAATTGAATTGATGTCTGAATGTATGTACTTGTGTAGAATTTTCCTTGTGACTTTTGCAGGTTTGCGGCCTGTTTGTAGGCTGATATCAATGGATGTCGTAAACCTGCAGTTCAGAAAACTGAACTGTAGGTTCTCATCCTGCTGACCAGCCACAGCAGGCCTGCAAACTGATATGAAAAAAAAAATATAAATAGGCGTCGGTTATTTATAGAAAACTGTCAGTAAAGACCTACAGCGTTGGTTATTTGATATAAACCGACGCCTAATAGTACAAACAACCCGACCGTGCAGGATAGCACGGCCGTGGTGTAAAAAGGCGTCGGTTATTCATACAAAACCGATGCCTATAGTACTAAACACGGCCGTACAGGGAAGCACGGCCGTGTCGTCTTGAAGTACAGGCTCCGGTGGTTTAGTATATAACCGACGCCAAAAGTGTTCGCGCCAGAGAAAATGGGGTCATCTAGGGCACTTTATGTGTCGGTTATCTACTAAAACACCGATGCTATATTCTATATAGGCGTCGGTTGGTTAGTAAATAACCGACGCACAAAGTTCCCTAGATGACGCCATTTTTTGTGGCGCAAACACTTTTGGCGGCGGTTATTTACTAAACAACCGACGCCTATAGACAAATAGGCGTCGGTTAAAAAACTGACGCCGAAGTGTTCGACCTTTAGCGGCGCCCACATAGGCGTCGGTCCAAATAGGGTTAAACGACCTACGCCAAAGGCCGTTTATGTAGTAGTGTGATTAATCCAAAAAATTCCATTGAATTGTCCTTGTCTCGATGTTGGGGTGCATGAAGCACGATTGTAAGATAGTAAATCGAGCATCTAATGGATTGGATGACATGTGTTCATCATCTACCTTTGACACCCCAATTCTATAACCGGCATTAATTTAAATTTCCTTTGGGTAATTTCTCTCTTGATAGTCAATATTTTCTCACAATTCTCCTCCATTCAATTTTATTTACCTTGCTATTCATTTGAGTCCTTACTTGTGTTTAATGATTACCCATAAATGAACTACCCACCTAACCCTAGAACCATACGACATTAAGATTTCTGACCTTTAAACTATTCATGATAAACCATTACCCGCTGCAAGCTAATAGCCCATAAATAAGTATTCCATCTCCCTTCATATTTTAACGCTCTCAATTGGTCTCATCTCCTTGTGGTCTCCCACTGCACTCCCTTTTTTTTCTAGCTAGCTTTGAGCTACAACAACAATTCATAATTCCTTCTTTCAATCAACTTGGTGGTAATTCTCCTGAACCCTAATCTTCATTTTCCTACACTATTGTCATGTATTTAGCCATAGTGGCATCCCAACCACCTTATTTTGTTAACCTTGCTAGAGATTATCCTTTCTTCACTTGATGGTCTTTGAACTTGAGCATGAGCTCAACGGCTTCTTATGGATCCCATAAAGAAAACATGATACTTTCTAGCATGTGAGGACCCAAGATTAGGGCGCTAGCCAAGGAACCGAAGCTCCTATTTGCACAACCACAGCCCGTGGCAAGGGATGATTACCCTCAAGGATATCCCCATCTTTCTCTCAGGCTTTCTATGGGGTTTCTCTGCCCAAGAGGGGTATTTGTGTATTTCTATGAATTTAACTTTCTGATACTGCATTATTCTCAAATCACAAAAAGGTCATTTTCCCCTATCACGCTTGGTTAGTCTGTAACTATATGTGGTAGAAAATCACTCACTTTGCAATTTCCTTAGTTTGATAATTTTGAAAATGATCTAAACCATAAAAAGCATAGTTTTTCATTTAGAGTTCAGCAAAATATAAGTTAATATATTTTCAACATCAGAAAAACCACTGAACTACATGTTGACTTTTTCAGAGTTAGTATCCAAACTGGTCAGTGAAGTCATTTTAGGGTTTAATACATTGAATTTTATAACTAAAACATATTATGCATTCATATATTAAAATTTGGTTTGGGAGGTATGGTCGTGAATCCTAAGAAATTGTTTGCAGTGTTAGATCTATCAGGAGGTATGTGCAACTCCTATTTAAATTTGAGAATTAACATGATTATAAACCCATTTTCAATAAAGAGGCACCCTTTGAATATTTTTCCTTCTTGACACAATTTACATACCTCATGAAATAGATTTCTTATATTGTTTCTAAAATGTGGAATTATACTTTAATTTTGGATTTGTTACCAAACTTGTCATCTTTATCTTAGATATCATTGAATAAATTACTTGTGGGATTATTTTATCTTGTCATGATATTATGCGTGCTTTTTTGTTAGACTGGTAATCTAGAGAAGCATTACTTTTTTAATATTGAGCATGTATCCCACTTTTTAAATATTTTGTATCAGGGTTTTATTTTTCCTTATACTTGGGGTAGTGGGATTTTATCCTCCTTGCCCCTAGCTTGGGATTCTATGGTGTCTGACCCTACAATAGATGACTTGGTTGTAACTTACTAGGAAAGGTATTTGAAATATTTTTATTGATATTAGAATATTACTGGCTCATTATTTTATTAATTATTCTTTGATTTCTATCCTCTTAAATTTATGTACATGATGTAAGCCCTTTTGTTGTTTTTGGAACATTCCTCTGTCTTCTTACACACCTAATAATACTCAAATATATTTTATGTGCATAGTTAATATTTGCTAATCCCTACTCTTGTCAATCTATTTTATGGGTTTCGTTCTCCTCCACCTAGAACTTGAACAAAACATTGACTCAAAGTTTGAGGACCAAGAATTTGTGAACCAAGATTTGAAGGAAAGCGTTCAAGAGTAGCTCGTCGACAGAAGAATATGAGATGTCTAGGTAGCCATCCGCTTCAATCCTATCTAAATTTTAGCAACTTCTTGTAAAGTTCATTATGTTCATCATGGACCAATATGTTGAACATTTGTTTATTTTGTAATAGTTTAGTTTCCTTCCGCCGCACATACTCTATCTGTTTAGTATTCTAGAAATTTTTGAAAAATCACTATGCACTCCCTTCTTTATCTATTTGTCGATGTGCGTTGAGGTTGTGTTGGTTATTTTTAAAATAAAAATAAGGAGTGGCCTATCACGGGACTCACTCCTTCACATGGCCATCGTTGCAGTTATGGGAAAGTAGAATCATTACATGTGAACATGGAACGATGCAGATAAGTATGACTTTAAAATATTATATGAATGATTATGAGAGTTGCATTAGTACGTCGTGGTAAACATGAATGTAACATGTGTTTTAATTTATAGAGAATAATATATGCACATTTTTCAGTGGGCAAGAGATCTTGTTCCAACTATGGAGCCCCTAAAGGTCATAAATATGATACATTTTGATATCAAGCACTGAATCTAAAGAAACGTTGCTAAACTGATGGCAATGCTTAATATGTGTACCAATCATACGATACAAGATATGATGCACTTGTCGGGGGGTCTATAAGTTGGACGACTTAAAAAATCGGATTATGAATCCTCCACAATCTTGATCGTTTTTCCTTATTGAATGCCAATATTTAATTAAAGGGGATGAATCTTGTACAAGACCTCTTAATGCTTGAATCAGTTAACGAAAATTTTGTGGCACATTGTTGCGATCAACTTTCCAACAATATCTAAAAGCTTCCTTCAACTTTTCAGAATGTTTTTCAATGTCAAGTCAAGGTTAATTGTCATGAGAAATCATATTTAGACTGAAAATATTGAATATAACATACTCATCCCGTTATAAATGAATATAAGAATATATGATGACATATAATAATTTGATTATAGTTGATTGAAAGAAGTGTCATATGGTGGAAGAATGTTGTAGAACAAGTACACACACTTGGATAAGATATATTTATTTATATATTATAAAACATAACTAATTCATTAATTAAATATAGCCCACAAATATATGTGTAGAAATTATTTAAGATTTCAAATCCATCAAAAAATAGAGACGAGATAAATTTATCTAGAGGACATGTTGATATTTGGTAACCATTTTTTCCGTTGAAACTCAATCCCACTCCAGTTTCACTACAACTCCTTTTTTTTTAAGAAAAAAAATGGAACTTATTTTCTGGAAACTTGATGGAGCTTCCACTTACGTGGAATTGCGTGCACCAACTAAAAATCCTAAAGATAATAAGTCTTTAGGTTTAACCTTGCATATACTAGATAAAGAACTCCACCCACGTATGCTAAGATACGTGGAAGTCCTATCGTAGTATAGTTAAGGGTCGAATCCTCAGGACAACGGTCTTGTTGCAAGCAACAAGATGGAAAACGTTAGAGTTTCACTTAATCACTCACTAGTAGGCACTTAGATCGAAAGTTTGGTTTTTTTGTTTAAACTAAGAACATGTAAAGTAAAGAAAGCAAGTAAATCGAAGGAGTTAAACTATGATAAAAGTCACTAGGGTGTGATCGGTTTTTCACTGCCACTACACATGGATCAACACATGCAAAGCAAAACATAACCTGTAAAAAGAGTCTAGTCAGTTAGTATCTTTGTAGACTTAGTTTCCTTTTCGGAGAACTAACTACGAGAAGTGCGGGAATATTGCAACGCCAGCCATTTCCGAACAAATGGTCACCTACTTTGCATCATTCCCCTCGCAAAGTGTGTTCCTCGAATTACCAAGGTTGCACTTTCATACGTCAACTGATTCCATTTCATAGTATGAAAGTGCAACGAATGATAGTGAGTTTACTCCACTTCTTGAGATACACTTCTAGATACCGAAACAGATGCATGGTGGATACATGCACCAAGAACCAACATACAAACGAGTTTCGAATCTAATAGTACAAACGTAGACAATTCATACTAAGAGATAAAGGATAACACAAGTTGGAGATCAAGCAACATGCATTCATTAAACGTTTGATGTCGAACTGAAAAGATAAGAACTCTATATTATAAATTATGGATTACATTTACATGATATGAAAACATGGATAGCGGGGCTACTCCCCGCACCCTAGTGAAAGAGACTACTCGATCATGACTGGGACAAAGAAGGAGGCAAGAAGAGAGAGAGAGAGCATCATCCCCATAAAGGAGAAAGGAAAGTCAACCCCTTGGAGAGAGAGAAACGATCCACCAGCTTCACATGTTGCGCGATGATGAGATCTCCCTCTTCCCACCTTCTTTGGCGGAGAAAGAGAAAGCAGCTTCGAGATGAAGTGTGAGTCTCAGACCAGCAGCCCCAGGGCGGAGGATGGAAGTCGCAAGAGCTCTCGAGTGATTGAGGCAGCCTTTGGACGTCCGAAACTTGATATCTGATGGAGGACCCTTGGGGTCTTATTTATAGGCCTTAAGTGAAGTCCAAACGGTTTGGAGACCGTTTGGACCTCAAGACCGTTTGGACCTTGAGACCGTTTGGACCTCAAGACCGTTTGGACATTGAGACCGTTTGGCTTCATTCGGTCTTGAGACCGTTTGACTCCATGCGGTCTCGGGACCGGTTGGCTCCATGCGGTCTTGAGACCGTTTGACTCCATGCGGTCTCGGGACCGGTTGGCTTCATGCGGTCTTGAGACTGTGTGACTCCATGCGGTCTCGGGACCGGTTGGCTTCATGCGGTCTTGAGACCGTGTGACTCCATTCGGTCTCGGGACCGGTTGGCTTCATGCGGTTTTGAGACCGTTTGAACTCCATGCGGTCTTGGGACCGGTTGGCTTCATGCGGTCTTGAGACCGTTTGAACTCCATGCGGTCTCGGGACCGGTTGGCTTCATGCGGTCTTGGGACCGTTTAAATCCTTGCGGTCTTGAAGCTGAGTTAATCTTTTATGATTTTTTTTGTGTTTTTCTGCATATATAAAAGGAAAAGTTAGTCTGATGGTATATTTACAAAAAAGGGTAAATTTGGGATTATGTATAGTTTTAAATTAGAAAGAGTATGAAAAACTAAAGAAAAAGACTAAGATAATCGTCCAAAATAGGAGGTTATCAAAACTCTAGTTCAGTTTTCGGAACTTGAGTTCCATTCACTTCCATGTGATTGGTTTGTTGTAAGTGTAAAAATGGAAACCATTAAAAATACTATTAATTTTTAGTATGGAATATAAATAAGGATGACAAAGACATAAAAAAGAATCATACTCGTAAAAAATAATAATATTCTTAAATCATAATAAACTAAACAAGTAATTATGGTGCAAATATTTCTCGTTTAAAAAATATTTTATTATGATACACAAATAGATTCTTAATAAAAGTATTATGATTAAAATCACATCATAATATTTTTATTTCACTTTACATGTATAAAGTATTATAGTAATTTCCACATTTCATGTGCTTGTAAATAAAAATTTTGATTCATTTTTATTTAACATAATGTAGAATATTAATTTTTACATTATTTTTGTAGGGAGTTTTTACAATATTTTTCATACATGGTTATAGTTAATTATCATTTTTAATCATATTATTTAAACATGAAGAATAAAAATATATTAGATAAAGCACATTATTTTCACATGGTGAGGTGTTTTTTTCAAAATATTTGTATTTTTTTATTTTATAATCGCACTGATAATGGTGGTTATAGTATTTACATAGTGCGATTATAATGTAATAATATTGTCATATTATGTTATGATTTAAGCAACAAATTGTATCCACGCCGCTAATACTTCTAGTCATAAATATTTACATGTGCCACTTATGACGAATGAAAAATATAATTGTATTAGAATATGTTGTTAGTTGTCCTGAAACTCGTTCTATGCTTTTTTTTTTAAGAAGAAACTCAAAAACTGTGTTTTATATGTAAGTTTGTAACTCCCAGAAGTCATAGAACTCCAATTCATAAGTTTTTCAGACCAGTGACAGACAAACCAATCAGAGCCGCACATCCAATCATGAGCATGGTGGATATGAGAGTATCTGGCTAAAAGGCTTTCGAGTGAAATGTTGCCACCTATTTTTCAAAAGATAGTAAACCATGCTTAAAAGCTGATTTTAATCGGAAACTAATGATTCACAATACTCATAACAACTACCATTAAATCTAATATTGAGGAAATATATTCTCTGCAAATATTTGACCGGTATTGGCACATTAGATTATACTATAAGCCAACCGGATGATGGGATGGATGTTTAATTGGGCGTGTTAGACACAGGCTGCGCCATATGGTTTGCAGATGGGAGATCATTTCGAGTTACTTTCTAATTTCTACTTGCTCCGCCAGCCGAATCCCAAACAGCAAAGAGTGTGCAGGTCATGGGAATAATTGGGAAATGCAAACTATATTTGATTAGAAATGATATGGAGATCGGATCCCAACCCCGATCTCAGACCGTTTTGGCTGTTAGTGAGCGATGTGAAGACTGACGACGACGTGATGGCTGGCGTGATGGCTGCGATGACGTGATGACTTTGTTGGGTGAAAGAGAAAAAGGACAGGAGAGAGAGAACGGGAGAGAAAGGGAGAAAGGCCTGAAGAGAGTATTGTTGACTGGGTGAGAGAGAGAGAGAGAAGATGTGAGAGAGAAAAATCCAGAGAGATATATTTATTTTGCTAATAATTTTCAAACCACTATATATTTTTTAACAAAATAAACTATGTTAGATTTTTGATGAAAATTTTATTTTAATAAGACTAACGTCGACATATTTTGAAAAATGTAATGAGAGAGAAAAATCAAGATATATATATATATATATTTATTTTGTTAATAACTTTCAAACCATTATATATTTTTAAACGAAATAAAGTTCGTTAGTTTGTTAATGAAAAATGCATTCTAATAAGACTAATTTCGACATATTTTAGAAAAATGTAACGTGTGCGTGTAAGGAGAGAGAAAAATCAAAAGAGATATAAACATGCTCAATTAATAACTTTCAAACTGTTATATAATTCTAATAAGACTAATGTCGACATTTTTTTGAAAAAATGTAAGGAGAGAGAAAAATCAAGAGAGATATATTTGTTTTTTTAATAACTTTCAAACTGTTATATATTTTTAAACGAAATAAATCTCGTTGGATTGCTAATGAAAAATGCATTCTAGTAAGACTAATTTTGACATCTTTTTGAAAAATGTAACGTGTTACAAAAAAAGAAAAATAAAAAATATATTTATTTTGCTAATAACTTTTAAACCGTTATGTATTTTTAAACGAAATAAAAAATGTTACATTCCTGATTAAAAATGCATTCTAACAAGACTAATGTTGACATATTTTTAAAAATACATTCTAACAAGACTAATGTCGACATATTTTTAAAAATTCATTCTAACAAGTCTAAGTTTGACCAAAAGATATATTTATTTTACAAATAACTTTTATACCGTTATGTATTGTTAAACAAAATAAATTTTGTTAGAATCCTGATGAAAAATGTATTCGAATAAGACTAATGTCAACATCTTATTGAAAAATGTAACTTGTTACAAAGAGAGAGAAATAAAAAAGATATTTATTTTGCTAATAGCTTTTAAACCGTTATGTATTTTTAAACGAAATAAAAATCGTTACAAAATATTTTCTATATATAACAACTATTTTTTAAAAAATATTATGTGAATAACAAATTTTTTTACTATGTATAACAAAACATTTACTATGGATAACAAGAAAATTTGTTAGGAATAACAAAATAAAATTTAATAAATAACAACTAATTTTCAAAAAAAAATACTACTTTGTTTATCTAGACATAACAAAATATTAACCAAGGATAACAAGAACATTTGCTAGGGATAACAAAACATTTATTAGGGACAAAAAAACCTTTATCTATAGATAACAACTATTTTTTTAATACTACTTAGAAAATAAAAAGTTTGTATGTAGATAACAAAATACTAACCAAGGATAACAGAAACTTTGTCTAGAGCTAACACACAATTTTAAGAGATAACAAAATAATTTTGCTAGGTATAATAAATTTTTTTGTTACGGATAACAAAATAAATATTCATAGATATGAACTAATTCTCATAAAAGATACTACTTGGATAACAAAAGGTTTGTTTAAACATAACAAAACATTAACAATGGATAACAAGAGCATTTACTAAGGATAACAAAATATTACTAGGGATAACAAGAAACATTGCTAGGGATAACAAAACCATTCTCTATAGATAACAACTTTTTTTTAGAACAACTCTATAGATAACAACTAATAGTACAAAAATATATACTGCTTGAATAACAAAAGGTTTGCCTAGCTATAAAAAAATATTTATTGGAGATAACAAGAACAATTTGCTAGGCATTGACCAAGGATAACAAAAATATTTTCTAGGAATATTTACTAGGGACAACAAAACCTTTCTCTATAGATAACTACTATTTTTTAAAAAAAATACTATTTGGATAACAACAAAATTGTATGGAGATAACAAAACATTAACAAGGAATAACAAAAACTTTACCTAGACATAACATATAAATTTAAGAGATAACAAAACAATTTTGCTAGGTATAACAAGAAACTTTGTTACGGATAACAAAATAAATCTCCATAGATATCAACTAATTCCCACAAAAAATACTACTTGCATAACAAAACGTTAATCCAGACAAAACAAAATATTTACCATGGATAACAAAAGCATTTGCTAAGGATAACAAAATATTTATTAGGGATAACAAAAAATATTGTTAGGGATAATAAAATCATTATCTATAGATATCAACTGATTTCTAAAAACAAAATACTACTTGGATAACAAAAGGTTGTCTAGCGATAACAAAATATTTATTAGGGATAACAAGAATAATTTGTTAGGGATAACAAAAGGAACTGAACAAAAAATATATATATATTTTAAAATTGGACCAAATATAAAAATTTATGTTTGTATTATTTTTATAGTGTGTATTAAATTTCTTAAAATATTTACTTGGGTAACAAAGAGTTTGACTAGAGATAACAAAATAATGTTGCCACATACAATAAGGAAATTTATTAAGGATAACAAAAAAACTCTACAGTTATCAACTAATTTTCAACAAAAAAAATACTACTTGGGTAACAAATTTTTGGGCTAGAGAAAACAAAATATTAACTAAGGATAACAAAAACTTTGCCTACACATAACATACAACTTTAAGAGATAACAAAATATTTTTATTTGGTATAACAAGAAAATTTATTACGGATAACAAAATAAAACTATATAGATATCAACTAATTTTCACAAAAAAACTACTTGGATAACAAAAATGATTGTGTAGACATAACAAAACATTAACCTTGGATAACAAGAATATTTTTTTAAGGTATAAAAAAACATTTACTAAGGATAACAAGAAATATTACTACGGATAACAAAACCATTCTCTATAGATAATAACTAATTTTGTTAAAAAAATATTGCTTGGATAACAAAAGGTATGCCAAGTGATAACAAAATGTGATAAAAAAATTAGGAATAACAAAAAACAATTCTTTGGAGATAAAAACTATTTTTTAATAAAAAAATTGACTTCAACAAAAAAATTATTTATCTTTTAAAAAAATAATATTTCAACCAAATATAATAATTTTTTTTGTATTATTTATAGAGTGTGTATTAATTTGTTTAAAACTACATCGAAATCGGTCTTGTTGGAAAGCATTAATAATAACAAATCTAATGTTTTTTATTTTGTCAAAAAATACATCACAGATTGAAAGTTATTAAGAAAATAAAATTCTCTCTCTTCTTTTTTCTCTCTCCTCCGACCACTCATCTCTCCTCACTCCCCCCCCCCTATCTTTCTCTGTCTTTCCTCTATCTTTCCAGCCCTCCACTCAAGTTCTCTCTTTACAGCGCTATTGTCCCATCAGCGTGGTTGTAGGTAGGGGTAAGCAGAATTTGGTTAATAACCGATTAACCGAACTGTTAATTTTGAATGGTTAATTTTATTGGGTCAATTTGGTTAATTCGGTTAATTTGGTTAATTTATTTCGGTTAATCGATTAAATGGTTAATTTGACGGTTAAAGATATTTTTGGTTTGGTTAACCGAATTAACCATATAGTCAGAATTTATTCATAAATACTATCCTACACATGCATATATACATATATAGTTGTACTTTTATTTCAAAATACTTCCCCATATATATAGTAATCAAGTTTTTATGAGCCATATAAAATTAAATTTATAACAATACTACTATAATATAACAATATTGTCCCAAATTCTATGACTATTTCAAAAAATATTATTACACGAGTGTTATTTGGTTAACCAAATTAACCGACCGAATTAACCATTAAACGATTGGATAATAACCGAATTGACCGACTCAATTTGGTTATGTTAATGGTTAAAATCTCAAACCACAAATTAACCGTTTAACCGAACCGAATTAACCGTAACCGACCGAATTAACCGAATGCTCACCCCTAGTTGTAGGTGATTCTCAAAGAATGTCTGTGATTATCAAGTTGATGTGACTATAGCTAATAAGGACAAAGCGGGTGAAGATCTGGTCTCATATTGGGGCCATATAGCAAATCTCAAAATAATTAAGGATAACAAAAAAATGTTGATAAAAACTATTTTTTAATAAAAATTTGACTTAAACAAAATATAATATTTAAAAAAATAATATTTTGACTAAATATAATAAATATTTTTATTTTTATTTTTAGAATGTATATTAAAATTTTCAAAAGGTCTTGTTGGAAATTATTAATAATAAGGAATGTAATGTCAAAAAAAATACATCACAGCTTTGCCTTGATTTCTGCAATATCTTTTTCGGGGCTTTTGGCCAATCCGACCGCCTCCGTCGCGTCAGGGAAAGTCGCCATCCGAATGGAAGCGTACACTTCACCGTCCCACCCTTTGGCAGCGAGTTCCTCGGCCAACCGGATCGCCTCCTGCAGACCTTCCTCAGTGCTCCCTGCAGTGGCGTCAACAAGCCCTAAGCTTTCCGCCTCTGCTGCCGTGAGCTTCCCGGCCTGCAGCAGTACCCTCCTCGCGACCACAGGGTCAGCGACCTTTGACCTCACAAGCATCATAAAGTACCTCGGTATAGGGAGGCTTATATCGAGCTCGCTCATGTATAGGAACCCGCGGTCCCTGCGCATGACACGGTAATCGCACATGAGGGCGAGCAAGAGCCCGGCGGCGGCGGCGTGGCCGGTGACCGCGGCGACGGTGGGCATCGGCAGGGCGAGGAGGTCGGCGACGGCTTCGCAGAGGCCGAGGGATAGCTGCTGGCGCCGCTCGTCCGGGGCGAGCCGGGCCCAGGCGAGGTCGAAACCGTTGGAGAAGAACTTGCCCTCGCCGGTGAGGACCAGTGCGTGGCCTCGTGGAGGGGATGGACCCGATGAGGAGGAAGAGGAGGCATCGGAGCGGATCTCGGCGAGGGCGGTGCGGAGGGAGGAAAACAGGGTTGGGTTGAGGCGGTGCTCCCCGAGACCTGTCAAGGTGAGGAGGTACACCGAGCCGCGCTTCTCCCAGCTGCACATCCTGAGTTTGCTTTCTTCTTCCCTTTTCTTCCGTTCTTTGTGAGAGACGGTCAGCTGACCGCGGCAGCTGCTGTTTATGCCACCCACTTGGAAGCTTAGTTCTGCCTTGGCCGAGTTCCTTCAACAACCAGGGGATTAAGTAAGGATACATTGGGGGACTTTTGGATCTTGGAAAAAATGGAGAATCATATACACACGCTTGATTGTATAGTGTCCAGATAGAATTTTATATACTTCTTCATGGATTGGTTTAGTAAACTCCGTCGAGTTATCGTGTTCTATTGTATGATCTGAGCAGTGACGTCATAACTAAAAGGCAGACAACAAGAGTATTCGTCCCCGCTCTCTCACCCTAGCGCCGCTAGGGTTCCTCCACATGCGGCTGGCTGGGGGAGTCTAGTGCCCAGCTCTCTTCGGCCTCTTCTGGCCCGAGCACGGTCTCTTCTCGGGAGCTGTGTGAGGGCATGGTGTTTTTTGATGTGTTACGAGTTTCCTAATTGTTTTATGGCTTTATGTTTAGGTTAGGTGCGAGGAAAATATCTTTTTAGAACACCGATTTGATATAGGTATTGTTCCACATATATATAGTTTCAAGTTAGAAGGTATTCTTAGCCGGCGAAGGAGAAGATGGATCTATACATCATTGTCTTTATCGGATTCTGACATGAGTTTTAATGGTGGTTTGTATATATTCTTAATCTATGGTCTTTTAGTTTATTTTTCTACTCATGCCATAATAAAATTTGTCTTTTTAACTTCAAAAAAAATCTTAGCAGTAACGTCAAGTCAATTTGTAGAGTAACTACTTTTCCGATCGTTGATCTTCTTAAATGCGATATTATTAGTATATTGGATCTCATATGAATATTTATAAGTCATGCTTCCGATGCTACAAAACTGAATCCGGTTGAGTGTGCGCGTTTCTTTTTGACTTTTTTTTATGAGGGCTCAATCCAATTCATCCCGCAGCCAAGGGACATGCCAGCTCATAAAAAAACAACTCAACGCAAAGCACAAAATCTCCAACATAATCCTCAATCACATGAACTCAAAAAAATAAGAAAAAGAAACCCCACAAAAAAGAACCTCCTATTTAAGAATCTGTCCATATGAACCCAAACTTCACCCTTCATTTGCTTTCTCATATCCATCGAGAATCCTACCTCTCACGCAACACCCACCACGCTAAACAAACCCTCATCTATCCAACTAACCATAAAAAAGGAACCTAAGCAGCCACCAACAAACAAACCTTTCGAAACCCCAACCGAGGAACTCAAAGGGAGGAAGTTAACAAACCTCAAGGCAACCGCCCGACACAACCAAAAACACCGCAACAAGTCATGGTTCCACCCAACACCAAAGCAAGATCAAACTCCACTTCAAGAAACATCTCAAAGCCTATGCCTCTTCACATTGTGACCTCTACCACCATCCAAAAATTGATATATAGGTCCCCAAACTCACAAACATCATCATCATACTGGTTGCACCCATCCTCATCATAGGTCCCACTGTCGTCCTTGATATCTCTCTATTACTGATCAAACGTTGCTTCTCCCCTGCATGCTAGGATCTCGATGATCTACCCCTAGCTCTGAGCCTGATGCCTTGATGATGGTTGCACAGAAAGCACCCGGGGGTCTAGAAAATCCTCCAGGCGTCTGTGACATCTTCTGCCACACAAAGAGAGATTACTCAAGATCAAAAGCAAAAATACTCAAGATCAAAAGCAAAATTAACACTAACAACAACCGGATTACTGAAAAATACTGAAAAATTAAAACCTAATTCATAGAAGCACACAAGCTTAAAGGTTTCACATGGAAGTTCTTAACAGAACACATGTACATCATGTCATCAACATGTTACTCATCATATCTGTCCCATATATATATATATTTATATATTTATATATATATATATATATATATATATATATATATATATATATATATATATATATATATATATATAGACACACACACATTTCCATAACAATACCGCAAAAGGCACTCATGCCAGAAACCCCGTGACTATAACATAACTACAAACACATCGGAAAAAAAACACCCCAAGACCTGAGTGTACAGGGACGACTCTAGGACTCTACACCAAAAGGCTATAAGTACTTCCAACCTTCTCAGCCATTATCCTGGCTGATGCTCCACCTCAATTGCACGATCACCACCTCGTCATGCACGATCACCTAAAAGATGTGGAGAAACCCACAGAGTGAGATCTAAATCTCAGCAGGAGATATGACTCTCCTCCAACACTATTATTAACTCTGATAAGGTAAATAAAGAACAAAACTCAACAACAGCTATGATAAGCATATAATCATTACTAAACAATATAAGCAATTGCAACTGGATTGGGGAACATCTTATCATCATAAAAGGAATATGAAGAATATGTATATCTTCTACCAAATAATCATTACAAAATCAAGGTAAGGCTTCAACCAATGTTCCTGTATTTGATCCTAAATAAGTATACTACACGACTGATTACATATTTAATTAGGCCCTAAGGATTTGTGTTGTACCACCCAAATCCAACCGACCACTACTAAGTCGAAATCGGTGCCATACAAGGTCTATGGAAGAGTCAGAATCCACGACCTCACCAAACCTCATGGTCGGTACACGAGTACACTATAGAGACATACCAGTCAACTCTAACAAGCAACATATAGTCAAGTTATGAAAGTCCTAGCCCCCTTGGTACTAGTCATGGCGCTAGTGAAGCTGAGCTACAACCCGTAGCTGCACTCCTGCCAGGGTATGGTCCACAACTAATCCTGTGAAAACCTTATAAACATCAAAGCCACTGATCTACGGCCCGTAGCCACACTCCTGCCAGGGTATGAACCACAACCAATATTGTGGATGCATATACTCAACAATATGTGACTCCAAGCTCTCACTAGGGAAAGCCTGTTTCACCATCCGGCAAGTGCTGACACTGAGACAGATCTATAGCACAAGACAAAACTACATGATTAAGTTCCACTTGATTACTTAAGTCAATTAAGTGTCTTTTAGCATCAATCAAGTTACAACATATAAAGTCACAACAAACTCTACAAGATAAAGGCACAGTACACTCCAGAAGATATAGATGTATAGGTCGTGAACTTATCACACTGTCACCACATAATGTATGTATCACTGCCATTCACCACATCATCAATACCAAGGCCACATGATATGGGATATCAATCCCTCAACTTATCATTGGAAAAGTCATCTCATAATATGTAATAAGCTATTGTCAAATCATAGGTCCCATTCATATCATTCCTATATTACAAGTGCCTCAGCATGCCTCATGAAGGCTCATTCAACAAGTACCATATCATAGTCACATTAGCATACACTAGCTATAATTATCAAACTCATAACACATGCATGGTTAGGAGTTCATAAATAAGACCAATAACATCACAACCATACCAATTCTAGGAAAGAGAAACAAGTATGATCATTGCACATTATTAGAGTTACGGTTCCTTCTTAGCCAATGAAGGTTTATAAGGGTAGGTTCAACCATCAACCCTATGAAATCTAGATTTCTAGGTTTTCCTCCATACTCCCCCATATTTGTATGCCCTTCTGCACAATTGGAGGAGATAGCACATCCCCAAGATGCTAGGAGGTGAATAAGGAGGCTTCTACTTCAAGCTCCATGGAGTTCTACCCGCTTCTTCCCCTTTCTTTTGCTATTTATTTTATCATGTCTAGCTAAGCCCCTAGTGGTGGGCTGTTTGGGGTTAAAATGTGACTTTCATACCATGTTGGGGGGAAATAACTTGTGATGAACATAATTTCTATCTATGATGATTGCTTCTTGATTCTATCTCATTTCCTATTTTATTGCATGTGGTTTGTGCTTATAACATGGATTGCTTGCTTTGAGATGTTTGATGACACTTAGCTTCTAGGAGGAATTGGAGTCTATGTGGCCAATCTTAGGAATGGCTCCTAGGTCCAATTCGTGGATCCCTAGCTAGCCCCCTTTATTCCTACATACATATCCCTCCTTCTACAATTGAGTGTGAGATCTAAGTGGCTAGTGTAAGTGTGTTAGTGCAATTTCCTAGAGCTTTATAAAGGTTAGATGGCTAGTGGCATGAGGTGAAAAACCCTCATATCTACTCCCATTTCTACCCTTGGCTCTCAATTTCTCTAATACCACTTACCCTAGAGACCTAGACTTGTCAAGTCCTACAATAATTACACCTAATACTAGTTCTCCAACTAGTAGTATATGGTACATTCTAATAGCACATGCCTTGTTGTTTGGTTTGGTAATCTAGATATAATTGTGATAATTGCTTGCTATGTTGACACCCCCAACTAATATCAAATCACATCCCCAAATGGCTCACCTACCTAATCTCATTGATTAAAACCCACTTTGGCTTCTTAGCTTGTTCATGCTAGTCTAGTTTAGTTGCTTTTGTTCAATGTAGTTAAATGCTTAGTCTTGCTCTTTAGTTTTAACTTAGGTTCTTGCTCTCTCTAGAGGTTAATTTAGTTCTTAGTTGATAATTGCTTTACTATTGTAGTGTAGTTAACCTTGGCTCTTGTTTGGCTAGTTGCTTAACCTAGTCCCTTAGATTTGCTTGCTTAGGATAATTTAGGGTTGTGATAACTTAGATTTCATACTTGCCTTTATTTGCTTGTTCACCTAGTTTAAAAACCAACTAAACCCTTCAACCCTAGTCTCTGCATTAGGAACGTAGCCAACGTTAACCTAGGTCTAGTGCCCCTTCTATCCCTAAGGATCGACCCCTACTCTTTCCTTTCACCTATGCTACAATAGTACCTCGTGCACTTACGGGTGACCTATTTGGTATTCTGATCGAGTATTGTTAGGGTGATTATAAATTTTGAAAGATCCACACGTGTGTTCCCTTAGGGTTGCACATAGACACCTCTAGTTGGCTAGTGTGTATCCTTGATAAGAATCACGCCAAGCTTTTTGGTGTCATTACGTGGGATTGAGGCACTCAGCCTAGCTAGTTAGTGTAGCTTAGCCTTTAGTTTTGCCCTCATCATTGCTATCCTTAATTCTTTGTTCACTTTTGCATATTGTCATTCTAACTTGATTTTTTTGCTTGTTTGTGTATTGTACAGGTGACAGCTGTGCATGCGCCACATGCGTTCTACTTGTACCTACTTGGTGTTGTACAACCCCGAGATAGGTAGGAGGAGACACCAAAGTCACCGCAACCAACACCGAGAAGCCGATATGGGTGGCCAAATGGCAGACAACAACCCTCATGGGAATTCTCAACAACCTCCACCACAGCCCAACCATCCACTCCACGAGTATTTCACCCTAGATAACTATAATTCTCCCATTGCCACCCTAGTTGACCAAATGTCAAGTCAACAGTTCTGCATTCCACCTGCACTCCTTGGACTCCTCCCCACCTACTATGGGATGGAGAATGAGAATCCCTACCATCACATTGACGCATTCCTTAAGAAGTGCTCCACTTGTAAAGACCAAGTCTCTACTAAAAACCATGGCAAACAAAAACACCAATTGTGTGGCAACGGAAGAAATAAAACTTGACTTTATTCAAAATGTATAAAGAGTACATTATAAAAATTTCCCAAATGGGAGTACAACTTTATACATGCATAGGATCTAGGTAGAGGAAGACTTAAACTAATACAACTTGTCTCCACAAACAACATAACAAAAGTTTATGCAACTAGTCCAAGCTATCTAGATGTGTAAGATCTCCTTAGCCTTAGGCAGGTTCAGCAAGCTTCCATGTGCACTCTGATCCTAATCTGGGTGGTTGGGATCACCCAGCAAGAGATAGATAAAAATGTATGTGTCAATAAAGGAAAAGGACAATTATAAAGCTAAAACATTGAATAATAAATGATCCACTATACTAAGTGATTTCAAGAGTAAGAGGCAAATGAAAAAATAAGAATTTGAAGACTGCCATAGATCCACATCAACCATAATCACATTGCATGAATATATTACAACACAAACTCATCTCAATGTAGGGTGAGGCACCTACCGGACCTCACCATATAAAATGGCAGGGGGACTAAAACCCCAGTGCTTGGCAGGAGGACTAAAACCTCAGTGCCCTATATAAAGTGGCGGGGGGACTAAAACCCCAGTGCCTATGGCAGGGGGACTAAAATCCCAGTTCCCTATGGGTGGTTTGTACTCATGTACACTACATTTTCATTTGGCCTATAATTATATCATGCATAAATAAGTCACTTGGCAGCATTGAGAAATATAAATAGAGTTGTATCATAGCAAATGGGAATAATTTCCAACAAGCATTCCAATTAAGCAAGCCAACATTGGCATTTCAAGTAATTCAATAAAGGGGCCAACATAGGCAACATCAATGTACAATATTTCCAAGTAAATGAGCCAACATAAGTGATAGCAAGATTCACATAATTCAATTAGATGAGCGACAATGGCAATGGAGGCATTAAATAAGTAAAGAGCCAATAAAGGCATTTAGAAGGATAACAAGGCTAGCACATAATGAAGGCAGGGTTGGACAAGACCCAACTGAAGGATTAGGATTGTTTGAACATAGATTTCACAATCATACATTTCACATATATAATAGGAATCACATACATAGGATTCACATACCAAAATAGGATCCACATACATTAACATAGGATTCACATACCTTATTGTAGATTCTTAATCATCATTTCTCACCAAAAGCTTGTTATCCAATACCATTTTCCTTAGGTATAAATGTTTCACATGAATTAATATATATTAAGGCATAAAGCATAGGAAAAACCCTAATTTTGGAACTTATTTTCAAAACCACGATTTAAGGCTCAAAACCTAGTCCAATCGATTAATCACATCTCCTGATTAAGAAAACATCTTTTATTTCCCAATTTGGAGTTAAAATGATTTAAATACACATTTTAGATCATTTAAGGTGATTAAAATGATATTTAAGATAAACTTTGAGAAATCATTTAGAAACATGACTCAAAAATTAGAAATTCGGATTCCACTCAAAAAATACTTTCCAACGACTATTTATTCACATTTTTCTGACCAATATTGATTTACTATGAATTATTTAAATCAGACCAATCAGAATGTAAGAAAAATTCATTTCAGCAAAGTAAATGGACGAACGAGATTGGGCCACTGAGGTCGAGCCCACACTGACGCGAACATGTTTATCCTAGCACAAACCTTCGATTCAAATGAATTATGAATCATGGGTTCCCCATCATACAAATCTCCGTATCTGGACACAAAATTCTAACATTTGGTCATATAACTTGATTCCTCAAATAATCATAAATAAGTGTATGGGCCTTATATACAAATCAATTAATCTGCAAATCTAGATCAAATAAATCTCAAACGACTTTATATGATCCTCATAACCCTAGGTTTTATCAATTGACCCCTCAATCTCTTTGAAACTACTCAATGGACCTCTTGGCCTCATAAGTACACAAATTATTTAACCAAATCCATTCATCATATTTGAACACAATTAATGTTCTAATCATCCATTGGGTATTTGGTTTATTTTTTGTAAGAGTCAATAATTGGCTAACCAATTCCTCATTTGGTATCAATCCTCTAAATGACGCACATGGTCTTAAAATACTATATTAGTTATCAAAATCCTAAAACATGGGTTATCACATTCACCCCATCTTATATGGAATTTTTCCCTCAAAATTCAACTAGTCAGGTTCTGAAACTAATATCAAGGAGGTTTGGATGCCTCAAGGCCACCATTTTTAAGTCCTAAGAGTATCATTATTCTAGATTCATCCTAAGTTGTCATCTTAGTATATTTAAGCATGCAGAGTGTGCCCACCCCACCTTGTATAGGTTGAAACATGATTTTTTTAAGGAATTGTAGCGTCACTTAGTGTCTTAGTCATCACATCTCATTCTTATATTTTGGAATTTACATCCTCATAGTCCCTTAATGATAAGGGTTTTATTCATACATATGAAGTTAATAAGGTACTGCTCATGGTTCATATTTCACCTTACTGATCATACAATGATGCCAAGGTTTCATGCCATTACTTATAGGAATAATGAGAATGAACATCTTTAATGTGGCTTATGATCAACATCATACTAGGATTTCAGCATTAGAGGGGTTTGATCTTCATATTTACATATTAGGATTTTCACTATATTTTGTGAGAGTTATCCTCAAACTTAGAAGAATAGATTTAGAAGCATTGAGGTTAATAACTATATTTTGTGTTCATGAAACTTATAATCCAAAGATTTTTTTTATCTCATGATTTGAAACTTATTTCTTTCATTTACAATATGAAGGGAAAAGAATATAATGAGTCAATCTTATCACAGTTTCCAACTTAGATGTGACATGTATGATAGAGGGAGAGAATATAGCATAGGCTAAGCTTCTATGAGTGACTCCTCAAATATACATCATCTATCTAGCTCAAGTGAGGTTTCTAGCATCATATATTAAGAAAGAGAAAAAGAAGAAGAAGAACAAGAAGGGACAACATGTGTGAGATATTATGCACAATGCATTTTACTCCAAGAACTTTCATTTCATATATCACCTCACTTGCAGCTAATGATGAGCACAAACATATGTCACTCAAGCTAGGACCTAACTTAGTCAAAGGATTGACTTTCTCATTATGAGTCACCTACCTATCTTTTTTTTTCTACCCAACTCTTACATATAAGATTGAATCATGCAAAAGGACTCAACTCATCTACTCAAGAATAATCTAGTGTAGGACACATCATTTTAAACATATTTCATTTTTTTCATATATATTAGGGTTAGATCCTATGACCCTCTCCCTGTGGGTCTCACTCTCTCTAGAGTTCACCACGTATATTGTCCTGACACAGGTATCCTCCTTTGTAAAAGAGCTTGAGGCTTATGCATATTCAACCTTATCTTAACTTAGATTGCCTTAATAAGAAAGGAGTATGTCTTTTCATCATCAAAACTTAGCTTATATTTTCTAAAATTAAACTCATCTCATATGCAACTTAAATCTTTATAAGGAAACTTATACCATCAGAGATCAAACTTAGATAAGATTTCACATGCTTAAATCATATATATATATATATATATATATATATATATATATATATATATATATATATAAATCAATCATCTACTCTACCTTTCACATATCGATAAGGCTCTAGATATCTAATCTAGATCTACTCTCTCTTCTAGACTGATGTCATTCCCTTTCACTTAGGTTGCATGAACACTAACTACTCTCCAATGTGAGGGACACAATTTTATATTTACATATATATAATAAAATATTATATAGTTTTTCTCTGAGAAGACGAACGTCAGGGAAAAAATGTCGAGGCTCGAGCTGATTGCAAAACAAAACCAAATCAGCAGAACCGAGTGTCCCACACATAGTAGATAGTCTAGTGTCATGTCACCTAGTGAAATGGTGAGAACAAGGAGTAGACTAGTGTAGCTACCCAATACATATGCGCTCTATATGGAAGGGGTTTCTCACACTCATCTAAACCTAATTCTCAAACATCTAGGTTCTAACTTAGAGGCTAAGTCAAACCTAGTTCCTATAGAACAACTTACTAAGTTTCTAGGGTTTAAAGTGAAAGGTGAAATTATGTTTTATATTTCATGGTGAGCAATTCTCAGGCGTAGCTATTGTTCATGCTCTGATACCAACTGTAACGACCCCGGATTCTGCCGTCCCGAGACTGAGAGGGTCTGGGAGGACAAATCCAAAAATGTTAGGAAATTGTATCAAAGTGTGTTGCGGAAGTAATATGCGCATACATGAACATACAACTATAGACTTACACCATGACATTCTGAACATTCAACATGTATATTTATACAACATGAATTATTACACAAAAGATTTATAGTTACATATTGAATGAAAATCTACAATCTATGAACATGTATGCTATCTAGGATCTTAGACAATAGGTAACCTGAACAACTTGATCACACCCTATTCTTTTTCTCCCATGCTATCTCTGACCCTAAAACATACGTGAAACAAACGAATCAACAAAAGTTGGTACGTGGTAAAAGATACACTAGTAAGGTTGCATAAAGGAAAATACTCAAAGAAGGAAGAAAGAGAGAAAAACCATTTCTTAAGGTGAAAATCAGGTAAACATCCTTTTTACTACATTTATTTGATGCGGTTGTACTACACTTATCTGCACTTGACTTACATCCAATACGGGCAAAAATTATATCATCATACATCTAACATGGGCCAAAGCATCATACATCCATGTTAGGCAACATACATCCATACCGGGCTAGGTGCACTAGTAGCTACAACCCATCCATATCCTTTTATGTTATATTAGATTTTGGCAAAGTATAACTCATAATAGTTCAATCAAGCAATGAATATCCAAATAATAGCATTCATGATATTACATATCATTAGCAACCAAGAAATCTAGTCTTATACTTATAAGACCACGTACCTGAGTTTAGAGAGTCCTAATAATCCTCGATCATCTAGATATCTGGTCATCACATGATTAATAGAAAATTAATAATCATTAATAGAAGGTTCACCATAATTAATGGTATTTAGGTCCAAAATTAGGGTTTGGTCAATCCTCGGTCAATGTGATCTTAGGATGGTGTCTAGTATTTTTAGTCTGATCTATATGTCATTAAAAAGGTCTGGTATGATTTTCATATTTTTCTGATAACTGGTATTTTCTAGAATTAAAATGAGGTTACAAACATGGAATTGGGTTTTAATGAGAAATGGCCTATTAGTTTGGCATAATAGTCAAATCTGAGTTCATATTTGGTTTTCACATTATACTAGGGTTCAGTAATATTTTTTTCAGATTTAATTTCCGTGATATGCCAACAATATGATCTCAAAAAGAAGCATTATCATCTACATTAAATATCATCATTATTTTTCATCAAAGGTCTGATCTAAGGGTCCAGTAATGTAGAGGACATTATTCTAAGTCTAGGGATATTTTTGGGTAGTTATTTGGACACAGGAGCTATTTTTAATCGTATTTCTAAGATATGTACATTAGATGAGGTATTTACCTGTCAGAATTAGGTGGGTCGTTGGATTCACATATGGGCACTCTAGATGTCTTCCACACGGACATAAAGAGGGTGCAGTTCAAAGATTCCTGAGCTGGATGGACTGGCCGGTCTGTCTCCTTGGACCAGGCTGGTCCGATGTCTATTTCTCCCTCTCGTGACCCACTCTCTCTCTCTCGTTCTAGCCCTCCTAGTCTCCGCAGCATAGGGCGCCATCTTGGAACAGACTCTCGGCGAGCGACCCCCCACATCTCGGCATCCTCGTCCTCAAGTGATGATCATGCAGTGTTTTCTAGGTACGGGTGCATATCTACGCGCACCCTCCACGCTTGGAGAGGGATCCATGACTCACTGAGGGCTCCAACTTGGATCCATCGCGGAGAAGCTCCCCAGATTGGGGCTTTGTACCTATGCGCTCTTCATACCTATCCCAGATCACAGGAAGATCCACACCTTCCACTAAACCTGGTGGTGGTCTTCGCAGGCGGGTGTGATGGGAACCGAGCTCCCACAACCTGAACTCCAAAATTCCCTGTTACAACATCACCGACAGTCCTTCTGCTCCAGGAGCAGCGTTGCGAGGTGCCAGAAAAAGGGGTCATCTTCACTTCTTTCGAGTTCAGTGGTAGATCTAAGGATGTTCCAAGGAATCTCCTTCGAGGTGGGGGGAAAGAGCTCCAAGGAATTGTTGCTTGTTCACCATGGCAGAAAAGGTCCACGATAAAGGGGGTTTCCTGCACGAGTCGTTCCCTCATTCTAGACAAAAGTCGAGGATGTTTGTGGCATGCCTCTGAAGGTGGTGATGGTTGTAGATCAAAAAGAGAGGGCACAACGATATGCTCCCCAGCTCCATCTTTGTCAGTAATGCACATGGGTTCTGAAGAAAGGAGAAGACTTGCCATCTGACCTCAGACACCCATCAAGGGACTCCTTAAGTTGACGATGATGGCCATAATCTTGAACAAGATTCTCCCTATTGCTTCCTTCCTCAAACTCTTACCCCGGAAGAGGTCTGCTACCAAAAGGACAGATGTAAGAGGTGGAGGTCTTGATATTCCTTAAATCTCCACAAAATGACCCCCAACAGAATCCAGTCAATAGCTCCTATCATTTCGGATCTCACAATTGTATTGGAATCATGCCCAGTTTGCGATTGAATGGGTAAATGAGGTCTTGTTTTTGATAGAATTGATCTTATTCTTCTCCCCATTCTTTTCAGAGGTTGAGGGAAATGAGTTTACTACTAGATTAGTTTTTTTTTCTTCAAAAGCATAGGATTACATATTGTCAAGTGCATCTGTGTGTGATTGATTGTGTGATAGGGTGATAACTCGCTACCAAAGTCAAATACATTCAAGGAATAATTATCATTCAATTACTTTCAATTATCTCTCACATTTAAACCTTTGTATATCCTAGCACAAACCTTCGATTCAAATGAATTATGAATCATGGGTTCCCCCATCATACAAATCTCCTTATCTGGACACAAAATTATAACATTTGGTCATATAACTTGATTCCTCAAATAATCATAAATAAGTGTATGGGTCTTATGTTGGTATGTATGCCCTCAGAGCCAATCATGGGATGATTGATGGGATACATTAAGATTGATTTGATAAACATCAAAGGCAAGCTTTCGATTCTTTATGGTTCAGTCATATGAGATAGTGATAGAACAAATTGAATGTCTAGAGAATGACAGTACTTAATGACGTATGCTTTCAGGTTGAGGACTTGAATGATGAGATCATACAGATGCTAAGAGTTTGTACATTCTTGTTATGTCCCTAGTCAGATGTCATTGTGGAAGGTAGATAGACAACAATGACACATAAGACTAGATTGTGGTGTTGGTTGATGACAGAATCTCATTAGTCATGATATAGAGATATCAAACCAAACACATAGATACTTGTTAGAGAACAAGTGTACCAGACAGACCCACCGTGAGTTTGACACATGGAACCATGACATGGTAGTCACAGTCAGTACTCATAGTGATGGTGGTGAGTTTGATTCTTTGACTCGAAATCACTACACTCAACACATGTCGTTGGGCACACTTTGACATTGATAACATCAGTTTTTGTGACATTTTTGCCCTTTATTTTGTTATCAAAACTGCCCTTTTCTGCTATTTTCCTCTATTTTATTGGCATTTTCGCAATAATTGGCCAAGCAATGCTCTTACTCCAATTTTCCTATCTTTTGCAGAGTTTTCCTCATTTTTGTGTAATAAGGCCGTTCTGGCCCACGAATAAGTCCAAGCCCGTCTCGGCCTCCCTGACGCCCGATACAACCCCAGCCCGACAGGGGATGGGCGACACAAAGATACTCGACGATGAGGTGCCGCGCGACAGGAACGTGCCGGCCGACACACCTCCTACCCGACAGGGAGCCAAAGCCGCCTCGATGACCCAGCTCGTCGGGCGACACAGCCACCCACCAGCAGGCGTGCCGCTCGCCACGTGATCGATAGCCAGCGCCTCGCACCGAGATATGCCTGTATCGGCCGTCCATCTCCATCAACCGACGCTTAAGGTGGCTACATGGCGCTTCGAGCGCCATGTCTTCTCACCAACCAGCTGACTATAAATAGCAGCTACAGGGAGCCGAAAAGACGGTTCGCAACGGTCGGAACAGTTCGCATTCGGACAGCTGACAGTTAGACAGTTGGCAGCTTGAGCGAGGAACTCCGAGAGCACATGTATCGTGCCCCAGTGCTCGTCTCGGGCGACACTAGGTGAGCTTCTCCTCATCCCGAGAGGGAGAGGACAGTTCACTTAGGACCGTTCCGGGTGACACTGCGGGCCGATATCGGCCGACATCACTGCCCGACACAAGTGACCGACATCAATAATGCTTAGCTCTTAGCCCGACATGATATCAACCCAATACGCTTAGTCTATCGAACGTGCCGCCTGAGAGGGTGTGTCGTCCGACATGAGCGTATCGGCCAGAGCCCTTGACCGATGCAGTCGCCAGTCGGCGTGTGCCGCCCGAGAGGGTGTGTCGCCCGACACCTCTGTATCGGGCTAGGCCTCTGACGGATATCAGGCAGGAGAGCTACAACACCCTGTCGCCGTTCTACATCAAGGAGGCGACACCTATCTTTTAATTCTGTTATTTAATTCTTTGTTTATGCAATGAATTAAGACCTTTAAATGTTTATGGAAATGGAAAGATTCAATTACTTGTTGCTCTATGCTTGGTGTATAATGTTGGATGACTGCTCTGTATAATATCCAAACCCTAGCTTGCATGATTTGGATTGCGTTTCGATTAGCTACCGAATAGTTTTCCCGTCGCAACAACTTCGAGAGTTGTGTGGCGGCTCTAGCGTTTGGTCTGATTCTGGAGTACGAGAGTGCCTGGAACGGAGCTGTTTTCTGTAACATTCCACTCTAACTGAAGCCCAGCAACCTCGAGAGGGGTGTTGATGTAGAGGTTAGAGGTACCCACTCTGAGAGGAGGGGTGCAGGGTGTTACCGCTACCGCTTGTTTTACTACAGTCTTATCCTCCGAACCTTGCCTGAGTTCTAGTCTTTATCTTTCTGCTTCTGTTGCATGAAAACCCCTAAAACTACTAAATGACTAAAACCTTAAATCTCTCTTGTAGCTCCACTTGGAGATAGTTTTCTTGTTTTATTTCGTGACATCTTGTTGTTCCCTTTTTGGGAATTCATATCTCTTTATACCTGTCGGAGTGTAGCGTGTCGATTCATGGTTCTCAACACTACCCCCTTGTCCCTGTGTTTGACCCCGTATGACTACTTCGACCCCGTAAGCAAAGTTGCGGGGGCCTAGAAGGATTCATGTTTATAAATGTAAAAGCTCGACTACCTCAAATCCACCTCCAATTTTGGACGCGCGATTTAGGCCGGTCAACTTTTTGGCACCGTTGCCGGGGATGAGGCAATAGCGGTACTGTAAGACGAACCTGAATCCACTAACTACACTCCTGTGCCTCAAGCTTAGAGATAAGCTTGACATCACTCTTTTTCCTTTTTCTTTTCGTAGCATTATACTTTGCTTTAAATAAAAATTTCAATTTTCTAAACTTGATTTTCCATGCCTTTTTAGAAACTCTGAAGATCTGTGACTTGTTCCGCCAAGCTTTGAGACATGTCTCGCTGCAAGCAGTCCCTTTCTATGGATGAATGTCAGGGCAAGGGCAAGGGCAAGAGGTCAAGCCAGCCTAACTTGGTTGGCCAGCTTTCTGCCTATATAAAGAGATAGGATGCCATTATCAGCCGACTGGTGCAGAACACGCTCCCTAGCCCTGGGGCTCTAGATTCAATGCAGTTCCAGATGGCCAGCTTGCAGACGCGCCAGCGCGAGGTTGATCAGCGACTGACCCAGATGGCTTCTCTGATGAAGAATCCTGCAATAAAAGCACTCCCACACCCTGAATCTGCCGTAATGGCAGTTCTGAGGTCTGGAAGGACGCTGGAGCGCCCTGATGAAGCCAGACCCGAGCTTGAGTAAAGGCCTGAGGGTGCAGATCCAGCAGAAGGAGAAGAAAGACAGGCAGACGTTCAGGAGTCTGTGCAAGGTTCCCTTGAGGAGCTACCTGGCAGAAGGAATGCCTATGCTCCTAGGATTCCGTCCCCGTACAAACTAATAAAGGCGAATCTAAAGAAGCGTCACGAAAGGTTCATGGACTCGATCAGAAAACTGCATCTTGAAGTCCCCTTCCTTGACGCCCTGGAGGAGATGCCTACGTACGCCAAGTTCCTCAAGGACCTTATCGCAAAGAAGAGAAGGGGAGGAAGGATAGAGACAGTGCAGCTAGCTTCTGCCTCGTCCGCCTTCCTCAAACCCGACTTACCAAATAAGAGAAGGGATCCCGGAGCTTTCACAATCCCTTTCGCCATCGGGGACAATGTCGAGCGCAAAGGTCTAGCGGACTTGGGGGCAAGCATTAGCCTCATGACTCTAAGTTTCGCACGAAGGGTGGGCTTGACCGACATGGTTGGAACCAGCATGCGGATTCAACTGGTAGACCACACCTTTAAGAGACCCGTTGGCATTGTCGAAGATGTGCCGATAAGGGTTGGCGATTTCTTCATCCCTTGCGATATAGTAGTCATGGATACAACTGAAGACCCCCGGTGCCCGATCATCTTTGGGCGCCCCTTCTTGGCAACATGAAGAGTTCTAATTGATGTTTCTGAGGGGATGATCACCTTAAGGGTCGGAAACGACCATATGGACTTCAAGCTGAAAGAAATAATGAGGGTCCCGTCCATCTCTGAATCATCACAGTTCGCAGATAGTTACAATAAATTCTGCGAGGAGATAGAGGAAGACTTCCGGACAGTGGACCCCCTCTTGAGGGCTATAAACTGTTAAGATCCTGAAATCGAAGATCCTGAGGTCGCAAAGCATCTCGACCTTCTCAGCCTTTCTGAGGAAGGCTTGTCAGAGGAAGATGTGGCGGTAGAGTCTGCGATGTATGTCTCTCTTGAAGGAGAACCTCAGGAGAAGACACCCGGACCAAAACTAGAGTTAAAAGAATTACCCGAGGGCCTAAAGTATGAATTCTTAGATGAAGAGCACAGAAACCCCGTCATCATGAACGTCGATCTATCGAGCAGCCAGCTAGACCGACTCCTTGAAGAGCTAAGACTCCATAGGGGGGCTATAGAATACTCAGTGGATGATATCAGAGGCCTTAGCCCCACCTTGTGCATGCATCACATCAACCTGGAGGAATCTGCCAAACCCCTGGCCCAACCTCAGAGGAAGCTGAACCAGATGCTCAAGGAGGTCGTCAAGAAAGAGGTAATAAAGCTTAGGGATGCGGGGATCATTTACCCAATCAACGACATCAATTGGGTAAGTCCGATCCACATAGTACCCAAAAAGGGCGGGATGACGGTGGTCAGGGGTGAGAAGGGCGACGAGGTGGCGGTAAGGACCGTCACTGGCTGGCGGATGTGCATTGATTACCGAAAGCTTAATCAGGCTACAAAGAAGGATCATTTTCCGCTACCTTTTATTGACCAAGTTCTTGAAAGGTTAGCGCATCACAATTTCTTTTATTTTCTTGATGGCTTTTCAAGTTTTTACCAGGTACCCATCTTACCCAACGATCAAGAGAAAACAACGTTCACCTGCCTTTACGACACTTATGCCTTCCGAAGGATGCCCTTCGGACTCTGCAATGCCCCCGCCACCTTTCAACGATGCATGATATCAATGTTCTCAGATTTTCTGGAAGACATCATAGAAGTTTTCATGGATGATTTCTCTGTCTATGGAAAAGACTTCGATAGTTGCCTGAAGAATCTGTCATTGGTCCTTCAAAGGTACGAGGAGAAAAGCCTAGTTCTGAGCTGGGAGAAGTGCCATTTCATGGTACGGGAGGGCATCGTCCTCGGGCATAAGATCTCGAAGCGTGGGATCGAGGTGGACGCAAGCAAGGTTGAAGCAATATCCAAGCTTCCTCCACCAAGATCCATGACGGGGGTGCGAGGCTTCCTCGGACACGCGGGATATTACTGAAGATTCATAAAGGACTTCTCAAAGATCTCCAAACCACTGTCCAATCTTCTGGTAAAAGATGCTGAATTTGTTTTCTCTAATGATTGTCTAAGTGCTTTTCAGGCCCTAAAAGACGCTTTAACCTCACCACCAATCCTTCAAGCACCTGAATGGGGTTTACCTTTCAAGCTAATGTGCGATGCTAGTGACTACGCGGTTGGGGAAGTCCTGGGGCAAAAGAAAGACAAGAAGCACCATGTGATCTGCTACGTGAGTCGCACGTTGGACGAAGCTCAGGTGAACTACACGACCACTGAGAAGGAGATGCTAGCGATCGTCTTCGCGTTTGATAAATTCAGGTCGTATCTCATTGGAGCCAAGGTCAAGGTATATACAGATCATGAGGCTATAAAATACTTGATGTAAAAGAAAGATGCCAAGCCAAGACTGTTGAGGTGGGCCTTGTTGCTCCAAGAGTTCGACCATGAAATTATCAACAAGAAGGGCACAGAGAATGTGGTCGCAGACCACCTATCAAGGATCGTGACTGAGAAAGAGAGAGGACCTCCTATCAACGACGACTACGCCGACGAAGCCCTTATGTTGGCCAAAGCCCAAGAAGAAAGCCTACCCTGGTTTGCAGACATCTGCAACTATCTTGCTTGCGGTGAGCTGCATCCTGACATTACGTACAATCAGAAGAAGAAACTTCTCGCAGATGTTAAGAACTACTACTGGGATGATCCCCTCCTGTTCAAAAGATGCGCCGACAACTTATACAAAAGGTGCATCCCAAAAGAAGAAACCGCAGACATCCTGAAGCAATGCCACGCCTCTCCCTATGGTGGTCACCTAGGCAGCGAAAGAACAACTGCAAAGGTGCTGCAGTCAGGTTTCTACTAACCATCCCTATTTAAAGATGCGACACAGTTTGTGAAGGTTTTTAAAGAGTGCCAGTTCACGGGGAACATAGGAAAGAGGAACGAAATGCCTATGGCAAGCTGGATTGAAGTGGAGATATTTGACGTATGGGGGATCGATTACATGGGACCGTTTCCCCCATACCGGGGGTACCAATACATTCTCGTGGCTGTAGATTATGTATCGAAGTGGGTGGAAGCGGTAGCCACCCAGACCTACGATGCCAAGTCAGTTATCCAGCTCTTCGAGAAGACCATCTTCCCTCGTTTCGGCGTCCCACGAACAGTAATAAGCGACAGAGGGTCACATTTCGGAGAAAGACAGTTTGAAGCACTTATGGGCAAGTATGGAGTGAAGCAAAAGATCGCTACACCCTACCATACCCAGACATCAGGACAGGTAGAGGTTTCTAACAGACAAATCAAGCAGATCTTGGAGAAAACTGTCAGCTGAATAAGGAAAGATTGGTCCATGAAACTAGACAACGCACTATGGGCATACTGCACCGCTTACAAAACACCCATTGGAACCACCCCCTACCGTCTGATCTACGTAAAATCCTGCCACTTTCCGTTGGAATTGGAACATAAGGCCCTTTGGGCAATAAAATTCCTAAATATGGACCTCGACAAAGCTGGAGAAAAGAGGTTTTTGCAGCTTCAAGAGCTCGAAGAGCTGAGAATGAACGCCTACAAAAATGCAAAGATCTACAAACAGAGGACCAAGTTGTGGCATGATGCCCATCTCAAGAGAAAAGATGTAAGCGAAGGAGATAAGGTCTTGTTATTCAAGTCCTCTATTCGTCTTTTCCCTGGGAAGTTGCAAACAAGGTGGTCGGGACCGTTCACAATGTCAAAGATATATCCATCAGGGATGATGGAGCTCTACGACAAAGATGATCCGAGTAAGGCCTTTAAGGTAAATGGGCACAGGGTGAAAAGGTTCTACGAAGACGAAGCATTTGTCAAGAGGACAGAAACCAGTCTACAAGATATGGGTACAATTGAGGGCTGAACATGATGATCCCACACCGGTCGAGCTGGCGATGAAAACCCCAACGCTCCTCGGGAGGCAGCCCGAGTCCTTCTTTCTTTCTTTCTCAGAATATGTTGCATTTTTCTTATAAATAGCAAAAGCAAACTTTATGAATTGTAATAAGGCCCGAGCCAGAGCATGAGCCGAGCGTGCCGACTCTTCTGTTTTATGGGCCATCGCTTAATTTTCCGAAGCTTTGATGAGCATTTCTGTCTGAGGGCGATGGGTTCTGCCCTGACGTATGATGTTTTGCCCGTCAAATGCTTTTTCCCCGCTTTGCTTTAAGTTTTAGGCCGTGTCGGGCAGCCGCTCAGCTGGCGCACAGACTCGCTCGTATCGGCCAAATTTTGTATCAACTCGAGTTTTTCTTTTGATGGATGATACCGGGATTTTTGAAATAAATCTTGTTTTTCTTTTATCGATCAACACGTTTTTCTTTTAGAGCATCATATCGGGCAGTTGCCCTGTGGAAACATTATCACCTGATACACCCATATCGGAAGGGTATGTTGTATTGTGCGACAAACCCGTATCGCCCGAGACAAGTTTTAATAAATTTTCCCTTTTTATCTTTACCTGCCTAACGTGTAAATAAACTTTGGATTTGAATAACAGGGATGGCTCTTAGGGAGCAAACCACCAGCCGCGTCAATGAGCATGGCACGGGGGCCAGCAACAACTGTCGGGCAGAAACGACACCAACAAGAAAGGGATGGATTCTTCTTCATATGATAGCTCAAATGGAGGGTTACCTTGTTATAGGATGTCTTCTTCGGTGGTTTAGGACCATCTCCAGAAATAGCACGAGTACGGCAACCAAGGCCTCCGAACAAGCTCGGGGCATTCCGGTTCCGCCCTCCTAAGGGAGAGGGCCCACCCTACTACACACTCCTGGGAACTGAACTGAGACTGATGATCAGTCCTTTTGTTCATGTTCACAGCGGGGGTTTGGAGAAAATGTGGGCTAGAAGTGAATTTTGAGGGTCTACGCTCCTGCTCAATCTCCCATTGGCAGCAGCAAAACCCGCTAGACAACCTCCCAATGGCATGCTACAACTTCGTAGGAGCATATTGCAGCACATCAGTGAGCTAACCCTCACTGGCTAGACACTTCCTTACCCTACCTTCTTCACCACTCTGGGACAGAGTGTGGAGTAAGTTTGGGGGGGGGTACCCATATGCCAGTGAGGGAGGTATAAAATTTTTAACTCTTCAAGCTTTCTACGATGTGCTCTTATAGCTTCCTGTATATCTGATGTACGCATGTATGCCATATAAAATTTTTCAAAAATCTTTCCTTTACAAATTTCTTCCCCTATGCATATGTACAAAGTTGCTGTGATAATAGTAAAAACCTGTTGTTACTTTTTGCAAAGTTTATTTTCTTTGTGCTAAATGTGATGCAAGTCCTGTTATATCTTTTTGATAATGCTGCTTCAAACAAACAAAAGAGTATACTTTGCCATGTCAAAAATTTCAAAAATATAATAATCTCACAAACAGCTAAGAGACGAGTATGAAGAAGGAAAAAGCTGCCCAAACAGCAAGAATCTCTTTGTCTTCCCTCACCCAACAAAAATCCCAAAAAGAGAGAGAAGCCTGACGAGAGTGAATAAAAGCATGAGAGTTGTGCCCAATAAAAGAAAAAGAAGAAAAAAAATATATACACCTCTTGTTTTCCAAAAGTACCCATCTTTAGGCATGGTAGATCCAGGGCAGTGGTACGTAGGATGTGAAATCACTGCTCTAAAGCCAACTGGCTTGGACTGCAGGGACCACTTGCCCGTTAACGGACCCTTACCTGGATGGACTAATGGGAAACAAGATGAAAAACCCAAAAAGCCTTAGCCTACCCTATACACAACCTTCTGCCCCGAAAATAAAGCTCTTTGGTGCGTAAGCTAACTTCGGAATCATACAACAAAGTCTCGCTGAAGCTGTAGAGAAAAATCTTATTGAAATAATAAGGCAAGGAAACGCATAGTCTTTTGTTTGAAGTGAAGCAACATTATCTCTAAAGTCATTACTACACTTGTTTTACCTCTTGGCCTGAAAGTTATCCGAGCAAAAAGAAGCATCACAAAAATATAGTTTAAATATTGATTGAGGACAATCAAAACGCTAAGTTTGGGGGAGTTGATAACATCAGTTTTTGTGACATTTTTGCCCTTTATTTTGTTATCAAAACTGCCCTTTTCTGCTATTTTCCTCTATTTTATTGGCATTTTCGCAATAATTGGCCAAGCAATGCTCTTACTCCAATTTTCCTATCTTTTGCAGAGTTTTCCTCGTTTTTGTGCAATAAGGCCGTTCTGGCCCACGAATAAGTCCAAGCCTGTCTCGGCCTCCCTGACGCCTGATACAACCCCAGCCTGACAGGGGCTGGGTGACAAAAAGATACTCGACGATGAGGTGCCGCACGACAGGAACGTGCCGGCCGACACACCTCCTACCCGACAGGGAACCAAAGCCGCCTCGACGACCAGCTCATCGGGCGACACAGCCACCCACCGGCAGGCGTGCCGCCCGCCACGTGACCGATAGCCAGCGCCTCGCGCCGAGATATGTCTGTATCGACTGTCCATCTCCATCGACCGGCGCTTAAGGTGGCTACGTGGCGCTTCGAGTGCCATGTCTTCTCAACAACCAGCTGACTATAAATAGCATCTACAGGGAGCCAAAAAGACGGTTCGCAATGGTCGGAACAGTTCGCATTCGGACAACTGACAGTTAGACAGTTGGGAGCTTGAGCGAGGAAACTCCGAGAGCACACGTATCGTGCCCCAGTGCTCGTCTCGGGCGACACTAGGTGAGCTTCTCCTCATCCCGAGAGGGAGAGGACAATTCACTTAGGACCGTCCCGGGCGACACTGTGGGCCGATATCGGCCAATATCACTGCCCGACACAAGTGACTGACATCAATAATGCTTAGCTCTTAGCCTGACACGATATCAACCCGATACGCTTAGTCTATCGAACGTGCCACCCGAGAGGGTGTGTCGTCCGACATGAGCGTATCGGCCAGAGCCCTTGACCGATGTAGTCGCCAATCGGCGCGTGCCGCCCAAGAGGGTGTGTCGCCCGACACCTCTGTATCGAGTTAGGCCTCTGACCGATATCGGGCAGGAGAGCTACAACACCCTATCTCCGTTCTACATCAAGGAGGCGACACCTATCTTTTAATTATATTATTTAATTCTTTGTTTATGCAATGAATTAAGACCTTTAAATGTTTATGGAAATGGAAAGATTCAATTACTTGTTTCTCTATGCTTGGTGTACAATGTTGGATGACTGCTCTATTTAATATCTGAACCCTAGCTTGCATGATTTGGATCACGTTTCGATTAGCTACCGAACAGTTTTCCCGTCGCAACAACTTCGAGAGTTGTGTTGCGGCTCTAGTGTTTGGTCCGATTCTGGAGTATGAGAGTGCCTGGAATGGAGCTGTTTTCTGTAACATTCCACTCTAACTGAAGCCCAGCAACCTCGAGAGGGGTGTTGATGTAGAGGTTATAGGTACCCGCTCTGAGAGGAGGGGTGCAGGGTGTTACCGCTACCGCTTGTTTTACTACAGTCTTATCCTACGAACCTTGCATGAGTTCTAGTCTTTATCTTTCTGCTTCTGTTGCATGAAAACCTCTAAAAACTGCTAAATGACTAAAACCTTAAATCTCTCTTGTAGCTCCACTTGGAGATAGTTTTCTTGTTTTATTTCGTGACATCTTGTTGTTCCCTTTTTGGGAATTCATATCTCTTTATACCTGCCAGAGTGTAGCGTGTCAATTCATGGTTCTCAACACTACCCCCTTGTCCCTGTGTTCGACCCCGTATGACTACTTCGACCCCGTAAGCAAAGTTGCGGGGCCTAGAAGGATTCAGGTTTATAAATGTAAAAGCTCGACTACCTCAAATCCGCCTCCAATTTTGGACGCGCGATTTAGGCTGGTCAGACATCATCAAACGTAGTCCTGAAACATGGGTTGTTATAAATATGATGATTGGGTGGCTTTGACACATGGGGCTTTTGAGGGGTGAGTGATAGATATGGGATTTGTCCCTCCCGAGGGAGTTTGATATCCATGGCCACTTGATGAGTAGTGTAACATCCCTGACCTGGGTTATGAACTAACCCTAGGTGTTTTGCCTAATTATGTAATTAGATGCTTGTGATTATCTTTTAGTATGTAATTAAAACTCCTGAGGAACATATGTTTCCATTTATGTCCTTTTTAAACAATGTTGTAGTATTATTTTGTAATACAGGGACCTATGTACAAATTACCCAATTAGAGGGGTTAACTTGCAAATTACATATGTTAAGATGTTCCTTTGGTGTTGAGACATCATAAGAATGAATATGATGAAGTATGATGGATTCTCCAAGCTTGGGCATCAAGATGCAGCTTGTGGAGCAATCCTTGTGCTTTAAACCCTAGTTTTGGTGTAAAGTGCAATTTACCCAAAATGTGGGGTGCAACTTGTAAAATACACCTTCTAGAATATCTTTTATGACTCTTGGCATCATTTAGAGTAAGAATGATGAAGGGGGCTCTTCATTTGAATAATCAAATAAGAAGGAACACCCTTGTAATTAAATAATCAAGTTGTAAGTATAATAACCCTTTTATATGTGCACCCTAGTAATAAGTTGATCTTCTTTGCCTTTAGCCCTTGGTTTTAGAAAGATTTTTGCGTTAGAAATGAGGAGAAGGGACGTGCCTAAAGAATAGAATGGGACTAGATGTGAAAACAAGAAACTAGATGTCCTTATGTTGAAGTTTTACCCAAAGTATATATACACCCTTCCTTTGCAAACAAAGGAACGTTTCCCCTTCCTTCTCACTTATCACCTTTCTAAACCGACTAAAGGCAGAGATTTGGAGCAGAGGAGGATGGCTAAAAGAGTTATAGGTAAGGATTGACCATCTTCTTGCTCGAATTTGTGGAGGAAACCATGAAGCAAGGTTGGTTTGTTAGTATTTCTTACTTGGTTCTTCTTTCTAGCCGATCTTTCCCAACCATTTCTTGGAGAAACGACCTTGGCCAACCTATGGAGCTCAAGACTCCATTAAAGGCTTGAAAGCTTGGAAGCCTGGAGCTCTAGGGACGACCTTAAGGTGGGTTTTATAACTCTAATCCCTTTTGCTTTGTTATACATCTCTTTTCTATGTGTTAGTTGCTTGTTCTTCCTTCTTCCACTCTTCTACGAGTTCTTGCAACTAAAACCATGAAGAAACCGACCCTGATCTTGAGGTAGATGACGATGGGCGTGATTACCTATGTTACTTTACCAAACGGTCTCTCACCATTTGGTCTAAACGGTTTGCAAGACCGTTTGAAACCAAACGGTCTCAAGACCGTTTGATTTCATGCGGTTTGCAAGACCGTTTAGAATCAAACGGTCTCCAAGACCATTTGGCAAGTTTGACCAATCATTGACTATTTAAAGGTCTTCTGGACACATTATGATATAATCATCTACAAAGAATCATAATCTAATTGCAAGTAAACCCCAAGTTGAAGGCACTTTAATCATCTAAACCCTAATCGGGTTCAATTGCTGATTTCAAGGACTAATTGTGTCGAAGTTTGGGTTGAGTGGCCCAAATGGTTTCAAAACCGTTTGGGGATCACCCAAACGGTCTTGAGACCGTATGGTGATCACCCAAGACCATTTGGAGGTCTAGGGTTAAGGAAATTTGATCAATTGAAGGTTCAATCACAATAGGTTGTTGAATTAATCAAAAGTGCTGATCTGTAACTTAATTAGGGTTCAACTCTTAACAAATTGACTTAGATTTTGATGAAACCTTGGGCAAACAGTCTCAAGACTGGAGGATGTCCAAACGATCCCAAGACCGTTTGGGCCAAGTCATGGCCCAATCCGGTGATAGTTGATGGATGTTGATGGTTGATCGATTATAAACCATAATTCAATTTGTTCCAACCCTAATTGGCTATCAATTGAGGGTCAATTGAGTGTCCAATTGGTTAAGGATAACCCTAATTGACTCAATTGATAAGTGGTTAACATGTATGAGGTCAATTGAGAGGTTCAACCTTGAAAACCCTAATCGAATTCAAGTGTTGATGCACTTTTTAGGTCCATGCAGTTTTGAGAAGTTTGGACCAAACGGTCTCAAGACCATTTGAATCCAAATGGTCTCAAGATCGTTTTGATCCATGCAGTTTCAAAGGTGATTTGTTCAAATGGTTTCAAAGTCAACCATGTCCAAATGGTCAACAAGATCAAATGGTCTCAAGACCGTTTAGGGGCAAACGGTCTTGAGTGTGACCTAGCCCATTCGGTCTTGAAGGTCAAATGTACCAAATGGTCAACCCTTCCAAACGGTTTCAAAACCGTTTGGAGGTTGAAGTGTGAAACCGTTTGGGGACTTTTAGGGTTAAGATTGCTTAATGCTTTGAAGGCTTAGATGGTTCAATGGTTGATTAACCCAAACCCCAATCATACCTAAATAAAATGAGGGAACAAGTAATGAGTTGGTTGACCTATTTTGTGATCAATGGTGAACATTACCAATGTACCCTTGAAGGGTTAAAGTAGATAACACCCCTTGATCAAGTAAACCCTAGTGACCATAGTGGTGATAACTTGACTTATGTTAATCAAAGTTGACTTATCCTAACCTAATCTAGAGTGATGTAGACATCATCTAGTAGTGAGAGGAGAGAGAAGGCTCCTAATATGAATGAGAATCAAGTAACATACCTTCAATATGTAAGAATGTCCATGATTAGGGTATGATCCATCAATATGAGATCATGGAAACCCTAATTATGATGATTAATGAATCTTAACCTAATTTGATGACATCAATGATGATAATCTTCATACATGATGATGCTATGAGTCCAATTCACTATGAAGTAAATAGTAAACCCTAATTCTAGGGTAATAACATGTAATGTGAATAGTAAACCCTAATTGAGGGTGATGTGTTGAAATGTACAATAAACCCAAATCCAGGTTATGATTTTAAGCATGAATCTTCATGATTGTAGTATGAGATGAGGAATCATTATTCCTAATCACAATAAAAAAGATTGGATAACCCTAATTGATGTAAATAAGGGAACCTAGCCTTAGTGAAGGCATGAAGGTACAACCCTTGAATTGAAAGATTAATTCTGCTTTATATATTGCTGATCTGGAAATGAATTGTTTATTGTTGTCAATTGAATTAATCATGCAGGTTCTTATAAGGGAATGATCATAGCCAGGTAAGGGTTATGATATCATATTCACTAAAATCATACTATAGGCTTTATGAATAGTGATATATGATATGTTGCCTAAGCTTAAGTGGCAACATATGAGATTAATGGGCTGTAAGAGCCATGAGTAACATCAAGGTCATGATGATAAGATGACTTATGATGATTTAAGGGTTTGAACACCCCTATTCTTGAATCATAGTAATGAAATGATTAAGAATTGATATCCATATGATAACTGATGTGAGTTAAACTTGATACATTTAGTAATTTTCTTTTATAGTAGTGTTTTAATAGTTAAATGCTTGGAAACATGCTTGATGTTAAAAGAATGCTGAAATGTACCTAAGTAATCAAGTATAATCATATCATGTAGAGCCCTGATCATAGATCCATCATTGTCAAAAGCTAAATGATGGCGAAACAGGTTTTCCTAAGGGAACCCCTGGATCACATACTTTTGAGTATGTGGGGCAATATGGAAGTGAATATCCTTACATCCTAGTGTAGGAATTGATGTAGATGTACCTTAATCTATCAACCCTTGACTATGTGTTTATGCCGGGGTGATGTACTACAAATCTCCCAAGGGAATCTTTATATACCGCATCGATGAGATATAAACAAGAGATCTTTCAATGGTGAAGAGAGTACAGAATGCCACTGTGACTCTAATAGTGAAGTGCCAGAATACCCTGGTAAGCTATCTTAGCAGAGACGCGAGATGTCCTGCATGTTGATCCTCACACTGATTGATGAAGATGAGGTCATAAGAATCCGGCTCTTTTGATGACCTATGTATGATACCGATGCGACTTAGTAGTGATCGGTTGGAGTATGAGCGGTATACCTCATCTCCGCAGGGCATAATAATGTTTGTAAAACATAATCAACCATGTAGCATATCTGCTTAGGTTGAACTATGAGAAACAATGATTGATGTTATATTGTTTACATTAATAGTCTGTTCAAGTATCTAGTATTTATATTCTTTAATGAAGTGATTGCTTAAGTAAATGATGCTTTACTTAATCCTAAGCTTGATGCTGAATGATTTAAGTTATTCTGCTTATGTTATTCCTTTTCTTGCTATAACAAAGCTTCTGGAGAAGAGTTATAACTCTCGCTGGGACAATTATTCAAATTGTCTCACTCCTGTAGGTTTCAACTTTTTAGGTGGACGTCGAGGACGGAGGAACCTATATGAGGGTGAGCAGTATCAACAGCAGTAATACCAAGGGCAGCAGTGAATCTCAGGTGGAGATACTGACTATCAAGTCCTGTAGTTAGTATGTCTTATGTCATCTCTGTACTCTCAGGTCCTAGGAGTTAGTAGGTCTGAGGTTTTTGGCTTTAAGCCTCGACATTTTGTATCTAGATGTACATAATCACTCGAGAGGTGATTTTACAATGATGTAAACTGTTTATCTTGTTTATTATAAAGGAGTTTTATGTTTCAAAGATCCTTTCTTAAAAAGTTTTAATTTCTAGTGATTTTCAGTAATTCGCTTCCGCATTCATTTATCTCGTATAAGACGTCTCAGTTTAGTGGTATCAGAGCTCTAGGTTTGCTGAGTATACAGAGACATAAGACTTAGGATGTCGAGTCTATTCTTAGTGTTTTCTAGTATATCTAATAGTGTCTTCTGCTCCTCAGGAGAAGAAGATAAGTAAGGATGTCTGGACCACACGAGGAGTATGTAGCAGAGAGTAGTGTTGCTGCACCTCGAGAAGGTGCAAGGAACCCAGAAGTAGAGCAACATGTACCTGAGCTACCTATGGAGCCACCTCAGTTTAACCCAGCTGACATGGAGAACCCAGCTGTCTAGACTATGTTCGGGCAGTTTATGACTTCCATGACACACATCACAGATAGGATGCCTATGCCTGCACCTAGGGCACCTACCTAATCAGAAGGACAAGGTATCGGTAAGACGTTCGAACAACTTCGTCGCGTCGGAGCAACCGAATACTTCTGAACGACTGACCCTGCAGATGACGATCTGTGGTTGACCGAGCTGGAGAAGGCCTTTAGAATCCTGGACATCCCAGAAGCTGAGAAGGTTAGACATGCTGTCTATCTTCTCAAGGGGAGTGCTGGTCATTAGGGGACCATGGAAGAGCAGAAGAGGCCTGGTGTGGAGGTTACCTGGGAAGTCTTTCGTCGGGAATTTATCAATAGATATTTCCCTAAGACATTCCTGGATGAGAAAATCTCTCAATTTGAGAGGTTAAGACAAGGTCTGATGAACATTAGCGAGTATGAGGCTAAGTTCATGGAGCTACTGCGGTTCTGTCTGCATATGGTTGCTACAGATGAAGAGAGGATCAGACGGTTCGAGAAAGGGTTGAACGCTGAGCTGACTACTCCCATGTCTGCCCTAGAAAACTGGGAAAGGTTTGCCACCTTTGTTGAGTTAGTCCGAAGGATAGAAAGGTCTGTAGTAGAGAAAAGGAAAACTCATAAGAGATATCCTCAGTTCCAAGGCTCTTCATCCAGAGACTTTAAGAAGCCTAGATTTTCTGCACCTACACCACCACCACCTAGACCTAGTGCTCAGACACAGTGGACACTGAGTAGAGGTAGAGGACGAAGCCTACCACTACAAGGATCTCGCAGTTCAACATCGATGTTAGTCACCAGACCACCAAGACCACAACAACTGGAAAGAAGCTGTTACATATGTGGGAAGGTGGGACATCTGATGAAAGACTGTAGAGCTAGACCAACAAGTGTAATACAACCACAGAGGCAAAGTCAGCAAGGATCCCAGAGGAGGCAGTTTCAAGGAGCATCTAGAGGACGTGGACAAGTGTCCCAAGGTGGATCATCAGCACCGAATCAACCTCAGGTGACAACAAGGTTCTATGCAATGAACCCACCTGATGTAGTGATCAACCCACAGGTTGTGGCAGGTTAGATGGAGTTGTTATATTCTGATATGTCTACATCCTATGTTGTATCTGTTTTGATTGACCCGGGTGCTACACACTCCTTTATCACTCGAAGAGTGATTCGTAACTGCAATATGACAGTTAGTCATAGGGCAGATAGCTTGTTGCTTGAGACTCTGTTGAGAGGGTCTGCTGTGTTGCAGGAGGTTTGCTCTCCCTGCATCCTCTTCTTTTCTGATCATCGCATTCAAGTGGATCTTATACCACTTGAGATGCAAGGATTTGATATAATCCTTGGGATGGATACCTTGGAAAGGTATAGGGTTGTCTTGGATTGTGAATCCAAGCAAGCTGTGTTTGTTGATGAAAGCGACACATGGATCTTTCAAGGAGAGAGAAAGATTCTACCCACCTGTCTAGTATCAGCTATGGTTGCTGAGAAGCTGATGAGGCAAGGATGTTATGCATTCTTAGCCCATGTGGTAGATACTACCATGGAGAGTCCTAACCCTGCTGAAGTTCCTGTAGTTAGGGAATTTGAAGATGTATTTCCTGAAGAACTTCCAGGTGTGCCACCGCCTCGGGAAATTGATTTTGAAATCAATTTGATCCTAGACACCCAACCTATAGCACAAACACCGTATAGGATGGCGCCTGCTGAGATGGCAGAACTCAAGAAACAACTACAGGAGTTGCTTGAGAAGGGTTTTATCCGACCAAGTACTTCTCCTTGGGGTAAAGACGATTCAATGTGGTTGTGCATTGACTACAGATAATTAAACAAAGTAACAATAAAGAACAAGTACCCTTTGCCGAGGATTGATGATCTCTTTGATCAGTTGCGTGGTGCAGACGTTTTCTCAAAGATAGATTTGAGGTCGGGATATCATCAACTTCGTATTAAGGATAGTGACATATCCAAGTCTGCCTTTAGGACAAGGTATGGTCACTATGAGTTCACAGTTATGTCGTTTGGACTAACTAATGCACCAGCTACATTTATGGAACTCATGAATAGAATCTTCTGACCTTTCCTTGATCAGTTTGTTGTTGTCTTCATAGATGACATTCTGATCTATAGTAGATATGCTCAGCAACATGAACAACATCTTCGTCAGGCTCTAACTTTGCTAAGAGAACATAAGCTATATGCTAAGTTTAGCAAGTGTGAGTTCTGGCTACCAGAAGTATCTTTCCTTGGACATGTGGTATCTGCTTCGGGTATTCGTGTTGACCCTAAAAAGGCAGAATATGTTCTACGATGGGAGCAGCCGAAGACACTGACAGAGATCCGTAGTTTCTTAGGGTTGGGTGGCTATTACCAGAGGTTCATTGAGAACTTCAGTTCCATAGCCTTACCCTTGACAAAGTTGACCCAGAAGGATGTTCCTTTTGCTTGGAGTGATAAGTGTCAGCAATCTTTCTAGTTGCTGAAGGAGAGGTTGACAAGTGCGCCTGTACTTGTGTTACCTGAGCAAGGCAAAGGATACATAGTTTTCTGTGATGCCTCCAAGAATGGACTCAGATGTGTGTTGATGCAGGATAAGCAAGTGATTTCTTTTGCTTCTTGACAACTTAAGAAACACGAGGAGAATTATCCGAAACACGATCTGGAGTTAGCTACCGTGGTTCATGCCTTGAAGATCTGGAGACATTACCTCTATGGAGAGACATTCCAGATTTTCAGTGATCATAAGAACCTTAAGTATATCTTCTCTCAGCACGAACTTAACATGAGGCAACGTCGCTGGATGGAGTTAATCAAGGACTACGATTGTACAATTGATTACCATCTAGGGAAGGCCAATGTGGTTGCAGATGCTTTGAGTAGGAAATCAGCAACACCAGTAGTAGATAGAGCACAAATAAACTCTTTAGTATGCTATAGGAGAGATATGCTTATCTCCTTAAGGCAAGACAATGTACAGTTGAAGGTGTCATTGTTAGCCGGGTTGTTGGCTGAGATGCATATAAAACCTACTCTAAGAGAGAAGATTAAGGAGGCATAGCAAGTTGATGCTGCAGTTCAACAGATTAGATCAGAGTATGGTAACAAGAAACGAGATGGTTTCCATGACTCAGATGATCAAGTAGCATGTTATCGTGGAAGGATGATAGTGCCAGATTTGGATAACTTGAGGAAGTTAGTCCTGGAAGAAGCTCATTCTTCGATGTATGCTATGCATCCAGGGAGCACCAAGATGTATCAGAACTTGAAAGATATGTATTGGTGGCTTGGGATGAAGAAGGATGTTGTAGAGTTTGTGATGAGGTGTCCCGTGTGTCAGCAGTTTAAAGCTAAACACCAGAAGCCTGCAGGAACAATGCAACCTTTACCCATACCACATTGGAAATGGGATCATGTAACCATGGACTTGGTTGTTGGCCTACCCAGGACAAGAAAAGGACATGATTCCATTTCGGTAATAGTTGATAGGTTGACAAAGACAGCTCATTTCTTACCTGTCAAAACAACCTATTCTGCTGAGAAGCTAGCACAGTTGTATGTTGAGGAGATAGTGCGACTGCACGGAGTTCCAGTCGCCATAGTTTCTGACAGAGGTCCTCAGTTTACGAGTCATTTTTGGGAACGACTGCACAAAGCTCTAGGCACCCAGTTAAGGTTTAGTACAACCTTTCATCCACAGACTGATGGACAGTCGGAAAGGACTATATAAACCTTGGAAGACTTGCTGAGAGCATGTGTTCTCCAGTTTATAGGGAGTTGGGATCTACGCCTAAGCTTGATAGAGTTTGCCTACAACAATAGCTATCAACATAGCATTGATATGGCACCTTATGAAGCTTTGTATGGTAGACGTTGTAGATCACCCTTATGTTGGTATGAGACTGGTGAACATCAACTGTTAGGTTCTGATCTTGTGCACCAAACCACAGAAAAGATCAAAGTGATACAACAACATATTAAGTCTGCACAGGATAGGCAAAAGTCATATGCTGATAGACGTCGTAGACCCTTGGAATTCTAGGTTGGAGACAGAGTGTATCTCAAGGTCTCACCTTGGAAGGGAGTTTTGAGATTTGGGAGGAAAGGGAAGTTAGCTCCTAGATTTATGGGGCCTTATACAATCATTGAACAGGTTGGAAAGGTAGCCTATAAACTAGAGTTACCACCAGAGTTACAAAGGTTACACCCTGTGTTTCACATTTCTATGCTAAGGAAATGTCACCCTGATACAGAGTCAGTTCTATAGCCTATGGAGGTAGAAGTGAATGATGATATAACTTATGAGGAAGGACCAGTGTCAGTCCTTGAAAACAGAATTAAAAAACTAAAAAAGAAAGATATAAGTCTTGTGAAAGTCCTCTGGAATCATCGTGGTGCTGAAGAAGCCACATGGGAACTAGAGGAAGAGATGAGAAGGAAATACCCTGCTCTTTTCATTTAAAATATGTTTTGTTGATTTCGGGGACGAAATCCCTGTAAGGGGTGGATAATTTGTAACATCCCTGACCTGTGTTATGAACTAACCCTAGGTGTTTTGCCTAATTATGTAATTAGATGCTTGTGATTATCTTTTGGTATGTAATTAAAACTCCTGAGGAACATATGTTTCCATTTCTGTCCTTTTTAAATAATGTTGTAGTATTATTTTGTAATACATGGACCTATGTGCAAATTACCCAATTAGAGGGGTTAACTTGCAAATTACATATGTTAAGATGTTCTTTTGGTGTTGAGACATCATAAAAATGAATATGATGAAGTATGATGGATTCTCCAATCTTGGGCATCAAGATGCAGCTTGTGGAGCAATCCTTGTGCTTTAAACCCTAGTCTTGGTGTAAAGTGCAATTTACCCAAAATGTGGGGAGAAACTTGTAAAATACACCTTCTAGAATATCTTTTATGACTCTTGGCATCATTTAGAGTAAGAATGATGAAGGGGGCACTTCATTTGAATAATCAAATAAGAAGGAACGCCCTTGTAATTAAATAATCAAGTTGTAAGTATAATAACCCTTTTATATGTGCACCCTAGTAATAAGTTGATCTTCTTTGCCTTTAGCCCTTGGTTTTAGAAAGAGTTTTGAGTTAGAAATGAGGAGAACGGACGTGCCTAAAGATCATCAAGGTCATGCTGATAAGATGACTTATGATGATTTAAGGGTTTGAACACCCCTGTTCTTGAATCATAGTAATGAAATAATTAAGAATTGATATCCATATGATAACCGATGTGAGTTAAACTTGATACATTTAGTATTTTTCTTTTATAGTAGTGTTTTAATAGTTAAATTCTTGGAAACATGCTTGATGTTAAAAGAATGCTGAAATGTACCTAAGTAATCAAGTATAATCATATCATGTAAAGCCATGATCATAGATCCATCATTGTCAGAAGCTAAATGATGGTGAAATAGGTTTTCCTAAGGGAACTCCTGGATCACATACTTTTGAGTATGTGGGGGAACATGGACGCGAATATCCTTACGTCCTAGAGTAGGAATTGATGTAGATGTACCTTAATCTATCAACCCTTCACTATGTGTTTATGCCGGGGTGATGTACTACAAATCTCCCGAGGGAATCTTTATATACCGCATCGATGAGAGATAAACAAGAGATCTTTCGATGGCGAAGAGAGTACAGAATGCCACTGTGACTCTAATAGCGAAGTGCCAGAATACCCTGGTAAGATATCTTAGCAGAGATACGAGATGTCCTGCATGTTGATCCTCACACTGACTGAGGAAGATGAGGTCATAAGAATCCGACTCTTTTGATGACCTATGTATGATACCGATGCGACTTAGTAGTGATCGGTTGGAGTATGAGTGGTATACCTCATCTCCACAGGGCATAATAATGTTTGTAAAACATAATCAACCATGTAGCATATATGCTTAGGTTGAACTACGAGAAACAATAATTGATGTTATATTGTTTACATTAATAGTCTGTTCAAGTATCTAGTATTTATATTCTTTAATGAAGTGATTGCTTAAGTAAATGATGCTTTACTTAATCCTAAGCTTGCTGCTGAATGATTTAAGTTATTCTGCTTATGTTATTCCTTTTCTTGCTATAACAAAGCTTTTGGCGGAGAGTTATAACTCTCGCTGGGACAATTATTCAAATTGTCTCACTCTCGTAGGTTTAACCTTTTTAGGTGGACGTCGAGGACGGAGGAACCTATCTGAGGGTGAGAAGTATCAGCAGTAGCAATACCAAGGGTAGTAGTGAATCTCAGGTGGAGATACTGACTGTCAAGTCCTGTAGTTAGTATGTCTTATGTCGTCTCTGTACTCTCAGGTCCTAGGAGTCAGTAGGTCTGAGGTTTTTGGCTTTAAGCCTCGAGATTTTGTGTCTGGATGTATATAATCACTCGAGAGGTGATTTTACAATGATGTAAACTGTTTATCTCATTTATTATAAAAGAGTTTTATGTTTCAAAGATCTTTTCTTAAAAATTTTTAATTTCTAGTGATTTTCAGTAATTCGCTTCCGCATTCGTTTATCTCGTATAAGATGTCTCAAGTAGGATTGAGAAAAGTGTGCATGCATGTGTGAATCAATATGTGATATTGATGTCATACATATCTCTTCCAATCTACTTTGAGATCAAGAAAGTGAATGAACGTTGACAGGATGTCTGTTCCATGCCTCGAGTTCATTCGGGATATCAGTGACAAAGGAATTATACATTCACTGTAACACCATTCACGGATTGTAGGATTGAAAGTTGTTCTCCAACTTTCTATTTCACTTGGGTAGCACTGATGTGTGACTAGGCACCCCTCTTTGCTTGTGAAGTCATGTGTTATGGACTTTCACTGCCAACGTGAAATGGACCTGTAGGGTCACACACATAGGATTTAACCTGGAAGAGGAGTTTTGTCCACAAAAAATGTTTAGATTGATTACTAAAGGAGTTTAGTAGTTCAATTAAACACTCAATTAATTGATAGCTCAAAATCATAGTGTTCAAGGTGTTGGACAAATTGATTAGAGTATCAGATTGATTGAAACCACAATTGACTAATTCTTCACAATCTGCACTCCCAACCGATCAGCTCATGTGATGAACCGATCAGCTCAGCTTGGTGAACCGATCAGCTCAGGTGGTGAGTCGATCGGCTCATGGAAAGGGTGAAATGATTGCTTCAAGTGTTGAAACGATCGATTCAACTGGTGCAAATGAGCAAGTTGGGAAAGTAGGATTGGTGAGAAATTTTCTTTCATTTCACTTGCCCAATTTGATTGGGAAAAGGATTGGTATTTGATACCAATTAGAAACAAAAGAGGGAAAGTCAATCGGGAACTGATCAGGACCACGAACCGAGCGGTTCAGAAGTGAACCGACTATTTCATGGGTCCCAACCGATCAGTTGAGGTGTCAACCGACCGACTTAGGTCCCCAACCGACCGTTTTAGTTGTGAAACAATCGGTTCAGGTTGCGAGTTGGTTGTTTTTGTGGAAAATCTCGAACCCTTCTACTCCTGCTTTAGTCCCGCATTGCCCGGGATAGAGAACCCTGTCCCATGACCCTCCTATATATAGGGGTATTGGGGGCTTCTCAGAGAACAACTCAGTGCAACCAGTTGCTCTGTAAAGTTGTTGTTCTCTCTGATTTTGGTAACCGAGAGAGCCCGAGCAAGGGCTACCCGATAAGAGAGGCACAACAAGGGAAAGACAACTGTAGAAAGCGACTGGTGACAGGAGAGTGTGTCAGTGACTAGTACGCTGACAGGAGGGTGTGACTCCTTCCAATTCCTTATAGGACAAGGAGATTGGAGTTCCAGGTGTTCTGTTTGGACTACTTCAGAGGCGGGAGGTTTCTTCCGCTCGGAGGACAGCTGTCAATCATGACAGTCATGGTGAGACCAGGAGTCATCAGTCCCAGTGTGACCAGGAGCTGCACAGACACTATCCAAGACTGGAGGTGAAGACCGCACAAGCCGCGAGGTATTGTCGCTGAGCAAGCTTCGGGACAAGGTATGATTCCACAAACCATCCTTTCCTATTGTATAGATGTTGACGAGTTTCCTTGTTCTGGGTTTGGGGAGGAGAAAATTTTTGTTTCCGCAGCCTTCTCTGCCTCCCCTAAAACCCAACACTGGTATCAGAGCCACGTCAACTGCTCTATACTTTAGGAATATCGATATGATTGATTTTGGTTTGTCGCCTTTATTTTTTGCATACAATGCGAATAAAATTGGCTTTATGCATGTCCAATCCTAAATCCACAAATCCCAATTTACATATATGATATGTATTATGAATAAACTCAAAATGTGTCACCCTTAAACGGGTTTTGTGGTGGATGTATAGCGTGGTTATGGCCAATAAACCCTATATGTGTATGGTTGTATGTGGTTGCTTGCATCTCGATCTGCGCACCGATCTCCCTTCTGCTATTCCTGATGTAACTCGAAATAATTTGAGATTTCTTTCCTACCTTTTCTCCCCTTGAATGTAACTCGAGGTTTCTCTTTATACAATGTAAAATAGGATAGAATTTTATTTCTTGTTATGTCAAAGAACGGAGGACATCCTGACGGCAGCTGAGACGATCGGTTCAAGGCGTGAACTGATCGGTTGACGTTCTAGACACTCGGTTCAAGGAGTGAGCCGATTGGTTGATGACCGGTTTGAGGTGCGAGACGAGCGGGTGGCGGACATGATGAGATGCACGACGACCAGGTGAACCGATCGGTTGGAGGAGCCAACCGATCGGATGGTGGCACCCAGCCGACCAGTCTGATGGCGAGCCGATCATTCATGTGATGAGTTGATCAAACCCAGAAAGGCAAAGCACATAGTTCATCTTGTACAGGTTGCATGTGATTTAGACCTAGATGACCGTGATTCCTCTTGGCTCGAGGAATCACATTAGGATGGCCTTAATCATCGCTTTTATCGTTTTGCATGTTTTTTGTGGGATATAGCATGTATATGATACATACTATGTATTGTGGTGATTGGATATGTATATGTATATAAAAATTAAATCCCTCATTAAATATTAAGCTTTAGATGCCTTCCAAATGCGACACACGTGAAAAACTTGATCGACCAAGTGTGGGCACGCCCTAGCGTGGTGCACCGTCTATCTCGTGGAAGCGTGAAGGATGGATATGTGGGTCTGCCCTAGCAGGGTGCATATTCATCGTGTTTGCTTTGGGTCGGACTTAACAAGGCGATCTAGATGGGATCTAGTACCTTGAGGCATGGAGGTGATCATGGGAAGGAGTTGCATATGACATCTTATCAAGAGTTGCATATGATGCAATTGGAAAGAGTTTCCTACCTGAGAGATCTAAGTTGTGGGTGACATCCCTAGTTGGTCCATGACTTAGAGGATTTCAGGATCTTGCCCACTAGAAGGTTGTACGCTGAAATCTTCTGAATTGATGGTGAGAGCTATCAATTTGAACTAAAATAGTGGGAGAAATAATTAATTAAAGGCCTAATTATATCGTCAACTTTTCAAATCAATCAAATAAGTCAAAAATGAGTTTTTGGACTAAAATTGCATATTTTCCTTTTGTAGTACAAATGGCAACAAACAACAATCACTTTTCTTTGCAATCCATCCTTGAAAAGGACAAGCTAAATGGGACAAACTTCCATGACTGGTACATGACATCGAGAATTGTTCTCACTCAAGAGCGAAAGCTCTATGTCCTAGATACTCCAATTCCAAAGGAACCTGCTCCTAATGCACCAAAGGTAGAAAGGGATGCTTACAAGAAGCATTCTGATGATGCCATTGATGCAAAGTGCTTGATGTTGTGCTCCATGAACCACGAGTTACAGAGACAACATGAGAACATGGGTGTCATTGAGATGATTCAGCATCTCAGGAACATGTATGGAGATCAAGCACGGCAAGAGAGATACAACGTCTCAAGGACACTGTTCAAGTGCGTCATGATAGAAGGAGATCTAGTTGGTCCTCATACACTCAAGATGATTGGGTATGTGGAGAACCTGACAAGACTGGGATTTCCACTAAGCCAAGAGTTGGCTACTGACGTGATACTGCAATCGTTGCCAGAATCCTACAGTCAGTTTGTGATGAACTACAACATGAACAACTTTGATAGGCCACTGTCAGAGTTGTTGGGCATGTTGAGGACAACCGAGATACAGCTGAAGAAGGACAATCCTAAGTCTGTGATGGTGATCACGAGCAAGAAAGGCAAGTCCAAGCGCAAGGGCAAGGGCAAAGCTAAGAAAGGTTCTGATGCTAGCCAGGAGTCCAAGTCGTCTTCATCTCTCAAGGCCGAGGGAGGCGTGACCAAGAAAGACAATTGCCACAATTGTCAAAAGCCAGGACATTGGAAAAGGAATTGTCCTCTCTATCTGGAAGAACAAAAGAAGAAGGAGGTGACTGATGTCTCCACTTAAAGGTGTCATGAAAGTAAACTTGTAACACTTTTGAGGTATATGATACCAAGATGTAAAGTTTAAAGCACTCAATAATTGGGGCAAGTGTTGTCGCCAAATATAGGAGTACTTTAGTTTATTTTCAGCCTAAAAGGCATGTAATACAGTTATGAACTGCTATTTCATATTTGCCAATAGATAGAAACACTTTATTTTTGCATATTGTATGACAATGATGGCAATCAATAAAGAGATTTTTCAATTTCTAAAGATATGATCTTTGTGGCAATGCCTTGTTTATCTTGTGGTATTTGATATGCATAAGATAAAATGATACCTAAAGTTATTGATAACTCAAACAATCAAATTAACATCATTCATGAGAAATTCATTTCTAGTTTCCATGTGATGGATACATCTAGACTCTTTTGGTTAGAGAACCAGTAAGAGACATGAATATCTTGGACATGATTAATCAATCTTCACTAAAGGTAGTGGGAGAATGATTATCCTATTAGGTATGATACATGTGATGTATTTACATACCTATTGGAACAAATTCTAATACTTCAAATGGTGTTTAAAGAAATACCAATATGAATATCTTGAAGTGTTCAAGATTATCATAGATGAAGTGCAAATTTGGTAAAGTGTTAATTCTTGATGAGATCAATGAATGAAATACTTGGACCAAATGTTTGAGATCCTTATGAGTGATTATGATAGTGTATCATAGTGAACTCATAATTAAGTCATGGTGATGTCTAAATCAAGAAGGAATCATACTCTAAGGAGTTAGAGAATGATTATCAAATAACTGAATTCTTCTTAAATAAAGAATACCCCACACTAATAAAGGACATTAAGAATCACAAGGAGTTGTAAGTTCTTATATCCTTGACAGATACACCTCAATTATCTATGTGATGAGTTGGTCATGTGATGAGTCGACTATCTAGATGAATGAGAGGAACCGAATTTTGAGTTATGGTAGATGACCATTACATCCTAAATGACTTCCATGTAAACCATAAGGTATGACCTTTATGGTAGCACCCATTGGATGGAAATCCATAAGTGCAAATAAGTCTTAAGTGTTAAGACACATGGGTGACATTATGAGAAGGATGATGCTTGTTAATTGCAACTTAATGACTAAGGCATTTGGCATATGGATACTAAAACCACATTTCTATGAAGAATAAAACAAGGATGTGTACGTGACACAACCTATAAGGTTTATGAATCCACTAATGCAAATGAAGTCTATAAGTTACAATGGACTAATCAATGTGATTGATTGAGTACAAGCAACTCAGAATTGGATCTTTACTTTGATGATATAGTCAAAGGGTTTGACTGATATGTCAAAGATAAAGAAGGGATCTGTGAATTAGTGGGATCCACATGACGATGTGAAATGGAAATGTTCTAGAATGGAAATCCAAAGTGGAAATTATCTTTAAGGAAGATATAGATGTTTCCTATGTGATAGGAATAGAGATCTATAGAGATAGTTCTCGAAAACCTCTTGACCTGAAAAGAGAAAGCATACATTGGCAATCTGTACTGAAGGGTTCAGTATGCACAGATTTAGTGGGAGAAAACTTGTCCATGTTGCATGGAGTTAGTATCCCAAGGCCAAGTGTCCAATTCTTATGAAGAATGGGAACACTAAGAACAGATATGGATCTATCATGTATGTAATCATCCCATTATCTTGCATGTATCGACATGGAAAGAACAAAATGCGTTCATCATCTTGTATGTAGGACATGGCAATATGATGTGCTCATCCTGATAACTCGTATGTATGACATGACGAGTGGATGTCTGTCTACTTCCAGTAAGGATTACTGGAATACCATGAAAACTTGATAAGTACTTGAGAAGTACTAGTTCTATGGAGATAAGGAAGAGTTCAATGTAAAGAGTTACATTGATGCAAACTTCCGAAAGGACAGAAAATTAATCGCAAAATAAATATAGGATATATAAAAGTGAAAGTTTGTTGATAATTGGAAGTGTTCCAATAAAGCCGTTTAAAAGGAAATGCCGAGTATCTATGCGTTAGAGAACATGCGTGGATACTATATGGATCTGGAAGTTCATGAGATGAACTTATAAATATTTCAGTCATGATGACAAGTATGGAATCCTTGATCATGCAATGTGGCTAAAGGTTAGCAAAGGAATACTAGATCGCATATTACGACAACTCCATCTCATACGTATGATGTACAGTGAAGTGATGTGAGACATGCAACTTATACTGACTTTGGCAAGGTGTTTCCATTACTCGCTATGTTCGCACTAGAGCACAGTAACATGTGGGACATGTTTGAAGATCACTATGAATATGATTCAAGGGTGATTGGCTCACAGTGCAAGTGGGAGTCTGTTGGTATGTATGCCCTGAGAGCCAATCATGGGATGATTGATGGGATACATTAAGTTGATTTGATAAACATCAAAGGCAAGCTTCCGATTCTTTCTAGTTCAGTCATATGAGATAGTGATAGAATAGATTGAATGTCTAGAGAATGACAGTACTCAATGACGTATGCTTTCAGGTTGAGGACCTGAACGATGAGATCATACAGATGCTAAGAGTTTGTACATTCTTGTTATATCCCTAGTCGGATGTCATTGTGGAAGGTAGATAGACAACAATGACACACAAGACTAGATTGTGGTGTTGGTTGATGACATAATCTCATTAGTCATGATATAGAGATATCAAACCAAACACATAGATACTTGTTAGAGAATAAGTGTACCGCACAGACCCACCGTGAGTTTGACACATGGAACCATGATATGGTAGTCACAATCAGTACTCATAGTGATGGTGGTGAGTGTGATTCTTTACCTGAAATCACTACACTCAACACATGTCATTGGGCACACTTTGACATCATCAAACGCAGTCCTGAAACATGGGTTGTTATAAAGGTGATGATTGGGTGGCTTTGACACATGGGGTTTTGAGGGGTGAGTGATAGATATTGGATTTGTCCCTCCTGAGGGAGTTTGATATCCATGGCCACTTGATGAGTAGGATTGAGAAAGGCGTGCATGCATGTGTGAATCAATATGTGATATTGATGTCATACATATCTCTTCCAATCTACTTTGAGATCAAGAAAGTGAATGAATGTTGACAGGATGACTATTCCATGCCTCAAGTTCATTCGGGATATCAGTGACAAAGGAATTATATATTCACTGTAACACCATTCACAGATTGTAGGATTGAAAGTTGTTCTCCAACTTTCTATTTCACTTGGGTAGCACTGATGTGTGACTAGGATCCGCTCTTTGCTTGTTAAGTCATAAGTGTTATGGACTTTCACTGCCAACGTGAAATGGACCTGCAGGGTCACACACATAGGATTTAACCTGGAAGAGGAGTTTTGTCCACAAACAATGTTTAGATTGATTACTAAAGGAGTTTAGTAGTTCAATTAAACGCTCAATTAATTGATAGCTCAAAATCATAGTGTTCAAGGTGTTGGACAGATTGATTAGAGTATTAGATTGATTGAAACCACAATTGACTAATTCTGCACAATCTGCACTCCCAACCGATCGACTCAGGTGATGAACCGATCGGCTCAACTTGGTGAACCGACCGGCTCAGGTGGTGAGTCGATCGGCTCATGGACAGGGTGAAATGATTGCTTCAAGTGTTGAAACGATCGATTCAACTGGTGCAACCTAGCAAGTTGGGAAAGTAGGATTGGTGAGAAATTTCCTTTCATTTCACTTGCCTAATTTGATTGGGAAAAGGATTGGTATTTGATACCAATTAGAAACAAAAGAGGGAAAGTCAATCGGGAACTGATCAGGACCATGAACCGACTGGTTCAGAAGTGAACCGACCGTTTCATGGGTCCCAACCGCTCAGTTGAGGTGTCAACCGACCGGCTCCGGTCCCCAACCGACCGTTTCAGTTGTGAAACGATCGTTTCAGGTTGCGAGTTGGTTGTTTTTGTGGAAAATCTCGAATCCTTCTACTCCTGCTTTAGTCCCGCATTGCCCGGGATAGAGAACCCTGTCCCATGACCCTCCTATATATATAGGGGTATTGGGGGCTTCTCAGAGAACAACTCAGTGCAACCAGTTGCTCTGTAAAGTTGTCATTCTCTCTGGTTTTGGTAACCGAGAGAGCCTGAGAAAGTGCTACTCGATAAGGGAGGCACAACAAGGGAAAGACAACTGCAGAAAGCGACTGGTGGCAGGAGAGTGTGTCAGTGACTAGTACGCTGACAGCAGGGTGCGACTCCTTCCAATTCCTTGTGGGACAAGGAGATTGGAGTTCCAGGTGGTCCATGTGGACTACTTCAGAGGCAGGAGGTTTCTGCCGCTCGGAGGATAGCTGTCAATCCCGACAGTCCCGGTGAGACCAGGAGTCGTCAGTCCCGGTGCGACCAGGAGCTGCACAGACACCGTCCAAGACCGGAGGTGAAGACCGTGCAAGCGGCGAGGTATTGTCGCCGAGCAAGCCTCAGGACAATGTATGATTCCATAAACCATCCTTTCCTATTGTATAGACGTTGACGCGTTTTCTTGTTCTGGGTTTGGGGAGGAGAAAATTTTTGTTTCCGCTGCCTTCTCTGCCTCCCCTAAAACCCAACACCTTATGTAAAAATCAATTAATCCGCAAATCTTGATCAAATAAATCTCAAATGACTTTATATGGTCCTCATAACCCTAGGTTTTCATCAATCGACCCCTCAAGCTCATTGAAACTACTCAATGGACCTCTTGGCCTCATAAGTACACAAATTATTTAACTAAATCCATTCATCATATTTGAACACAATTAATGTTCTAATCATCAATTGGGTATTTGGTTTATTTTTTTTAAAAGAGTCAGTAATTGGCTAACCAATTCCTCGTTTGGTATCAATCCTCTAAATGATGCACATGGTCTTAAAATACTATATTAGTTATGAATATCCTAAAACCTGGATTATCACATTCATCCCATCCTATATGGAATTTCACCCTCAAAATTCTACTAGTCTGGTTCTGAAACTAATATCAAGGAGGTTTGGATGCCTCCAGGCCACCATTTTTAAGTCCCAAGAGTATCATTATTCTAGATTCATACTAAGTTGTCATATTAGTATATTTAAGCATGTAGAGTGTGCCCACCCCACCTTATATAGGTTGAAACATCATTTTTTAAGGAATTGTAGCATCACTTAGTGTCTTAGTCATCACATCTCATTCTTATATTTTGGAATTTACATCCTCATAGTCCCTTAATGATAAGGGTTTTAATCATAAATATAAAGTTAATAAGGCACCACTCATGGTTCATATTTCACCCTACTGATCATACGGTGATGCCAAAGTTACATGCCATTACTTATAGGAATAAATAGAATGGATATGTTTAATGTGGCTTATGATCAACATCATACTAGGATTTCAGCATTAGAGGGGTTTGATCTTCATATTTACATATTAGGACTTTCACTATATTTTGTGAGAGTTATCCTCAAACTTAACTTAGAATAATAGATTTAGAAGCATTGAGGTTAAGAACTATATTTTGTGTTCATGAAACTTATAATCCAAAGATTTTTTATAATATCATGATTTGAAACTTATTTCTTTCATTTACAAAATGAAGGGAAAAGAATATAATGAGTCAAGCTTATCACAATTTCCAACTTACATGTGACATGTATGATAGAGGGAGAGAATATATCATAGGCCAAGCTTCTATGAGTGACTCATAAATACATCATCTATATAGCTCAAGTGAGGTTTCTAGCATCATATATTAAGAAAGAGAAAAAGAAGAAGAAGAAGAAGGGATAACATGTGTGAGTATCTTATGCACAATGCATTTTACTCCAAGAACTTTCATTTCATATATTTCCTCACTTGCAGCTAATGATGAGCACAAACATATGTCACTCAAGCTAGGACCTAACTTAGTCAAAGGATTGACTTTCTCATTATGAGTCACCTACCTATCTTTTTTTTACCCAACTCTTATATATAAGATTGAATCATGCAAAAGGACTCAACTCATCTACTCAAGAATAATATAGTGTAGGAAACATCATTTTAAACATATTTCATTTTTTTCATATATATATGGGTTAGGTCCGATGACCCTCTCCCTATGGGTCTCACTCTCTGTAGAGTTCAACACATATATTGCCCTAACTCGGGATTCCTCCTTTGTAAAAGAGCTTGAGGCTTATGCATATTCAACCTTATCTTAACTTAGATTGCCTTAATAAGAAAGGTGTATGTCTTTTCATCATCAAGACTTAGCTTATATTTTATAAAATTAAACTCATATCATATGCAACTTAAATCTTTATAAGGAAACTTATACCATCAGAGATCAAACTTAGATAAGATTTCACATTCTTAAATCATATATATATATATATATATATATATATATAAATCATCTACTCTAACTTTCACATATCGATAAGGCTCTAGACATCTAATCTAGATCTACTCTCTCTTCTAGACTGATGTCATTCCCTTTCACTTAGGTTGCATGAACACTAACTACTCTCCAATGTGAGGGACACATTTTCATATTTACATATATATAATAAAATATTATATAGTTTTTCTCTGAGAAGACGAACGTCAGGGAAAAAAATGTCGAGGCTCGAGCCGATTGGAAAAGAAAACCAAATCAGAAAAACCGAGTGTCCCACACATAGTAGATAGTCTAGTGTCATGTCACCTAGTGAAATGGTGAGAACAAGGAGTAGACTAGTGTAGCTACCCAATACATATGAGCTCTATATGGAAGGGGTTTCTCACACTCATCTAAACCTAATTCTCAAACATATAGGTTCTAACTTAGAGGCTAATTCAAATCTAGTTCCTATAGAACAACTTACTAAGTTTCTAGGGTTTTAAGTGAAAGGTGAAATTATGTTTTATATTTCATGGTGAGCAATTGTCAGGCGTAGCTATTGTTCATGCTCTGATACCAACAGTAACATCCCTCGATTCTGCCGTCTCGAGACTGAGAGGGTCTGGGAGGACAAATCTGAAAACATTAGGCAATTGTATCAAAATGTGTTGCGGAAGTAATATGCGCATACATGAACATACAACTATATACTTACACCATGACATTCTGAACATTCAACATGTATATTTATATAGCATGAATTATTACACAAAAGATTTATAGTTACATATTGAATGAAAATCTACAATCTATGAACATGTATGCTATCTAGGATCTTAGACAATAGGTAACCTGAACAACTTGATCACACCCTATTCTTTTTCTCTCATGCTATCTCTGACCCTAAAACATATGTTGTAACATACCGAATCTTGAACCCTACCCTAGAACTTTGATCCATTTGGGTTTTTCCAAACAAGGCTGAGGTTAGGATGATCCTAATAATCTAATGCATGAATAATGTAAAATAATATGTCACATAATTCATTTGGTGATAATAAGATGATAAATAACTTAATTGGATGCATAATGATGTTAATGGGCCTCTAATGGGCCAGATGACAATACTCATGTAAGAAATTCTAAAAAGTGGAAATAAACTCCAAATTCGTAATCTACACATCAGAATAAGCCTACATGTCAATTTTCATTTAATTTGGACAACCTTGAAATAATATGGAAAGTTAAGAGAGAAATTTGCCTAAAAGGTGTAATTAATAAATAAAAATAATAAATGACTCCAAAAGAGGAAAATAATCTTAGATTCATGATCTACATAATAAATATAGCCTTTGGGTGAATTTTCATCCAATTTGGAGAAAGTTTGCTTAAAGGGTGAAATCAGGAGAGAGAAAGTGGATAAAACCTTCAAGATATTAAATAAATATGCAAATATATCCAATATGTAAAATTGATGGAAAATTCGTATCCAACACATTTTCTGTGTGTGTTTGGATTGGAGGTTTTATTGTTCAAAGTTTTAGTAAGGAAGTGGTTTCACTTCTTTACATACGTGAAACAAACGAATCAACAAAAGTTGGTACGTGGTAAAAGATACACTAGTAAGGTTGCATAAAGGAAAATACTTGAAGAAGGAAGAAAGAGAGAAAAATCATTTCTTAAGGTGAAAATCAGGTAGACATCCTTTTTATTACATTTATTTGATGCAGTTGTACTACACTTATCTGCACATGACTTACATCCAATATGGGCAAAAATTATATCATCATACATCTAACATGGGCCAAAGCATCATACATCCATGTTAGGCAACATACATCCATACCGGGCTAGGTGCACTAGTAGCTACAACCCATCCATATCCTTTTATGTTATATTATATTTTGGCAAAGTATAACTCATAATAGTTCAACCAAGCAATGAATATCCAAATAATAGCATTCATGATATTACATATCATAAGCAACAAAGAAATCTAGTCTTATACTTATAAGACCACGTACCTGAGTTTAGAGATTCCTAATAATCCTCGATCATCTAGATATCTGGTCATCACATGATTAATAAAAAATTAATAATCATTAATAGAAGGTTCACCATAATTAATGGTATTTAGGTCCAAAATTAGGATTTGGTCAATCCTCAGTCAACATGATCTTAGGATGGTGTCTAGTATTTTTATTCTGATCTATATGTCATTAAAAAAGGTCTGGTATGATTTTCATATTTTTCTGATAACTGGTATTTTCTAGAATTAAAATTAGGTTACAAACATGGAATTGGGTTTTAATGAGAAATGACCTATTATTTTGACATAATAGTCAAATCTGAGTTCATATTTGGTTTCCACATTATACTAGGGGTCAGTAATATTTTTTTCAGATTTAATTTCCATGATATGCTAATTATACCAACAATATGATCTCAAAAAGAAGCATTATCATCTACAATAAATATCATCATTATTTGTTCATCAAAGGTCTAATTTAAGGGTCCAATAATGTAGAGGACATTATTCTGAGTCTAGGGATATTTTTGGGTAATTATTTGGACACAGGAGCTATTTTTAATGGTATTTCTAAGATATGTACATTAGATGAGGTATTTACCTGTCAGAATTAGGTGGGTCGTTGGATTCACATATGGGCACTCTAGATGTCTTCCACGCAGCCATAAAGAGGGTGTAGTTCAAAGATTCCAGAGATGGATGGACTAGCCGATCTGTCTCCTTGGACCAGGTTGGTCTGATGTCTATCTCTCCCTCTCGTGACCCGCTCTCTCTCTCTCGCGCTAGCCCTCCTGGTCTCTGCAGCACAGGGCGCCATCGTGGAACAGACTCTCGGCAAGTGACCCCCCACATCTTGGCATCCTCATCCTCAAGTGATGATCACGCAGTGTTGTCTAGGTACGGGCGCACATCTACGCGCACCCTCCACGCCTGGAGAGGGATTCACGACTCACTGAGGGCTCCGACTTGGATCTGCAGTGGAGAAGCTCCCTAGATTGGGGCTTTGTACCTCTGCGATCTTCATACCTATCCCAGATCACAGGAAGATCCACACCTTCCACTGGACCTGGTGGTGGTCTTTGCAGGCGGGTGTGATGGGAATCGAGCTCCCACAACCTGAACTCCGAAATTCCCTGTTACAACATCGCCGACAGTCCTTCTGCTCCAGGAGCAGCGTTGTGAGGTGCCAGAAAAAGGGGTCATCTTCACTTCTTTCGAGTTCAGTGGTAGATCTAAGGATGTTCCAAGGAATCTCCTTTGAGGTGGGGGGAAAGAGATCCAAGTAATTATTGCTTGTCCACCATGGAAGAAAAGGTCCACGAGAAAGGGGGTTTCCTGCACGAGTCGTTCCCTCATTCTAGACGACAACCGAGGATGTTTGTGGCATGCCTCTGAAGGTGGTGATGGTTGTAGATCAAAAAGAGAGGGCACAACGATATGCTCCCCAGATCCATCTTTGTCAGTAATGCACATGGGTTCTGAAGAAAGGAGAAGACTCACCATCCGACCTCAGACACCCATCAAGGGACTCCTTAAGTTGACGATGATGGCCATAATCTTGAACAAGATTCTCCCTATTGCTTCCTTCCTCAAACTCTTACCCCGGAAGAGGTCTGCTACCAAAAGGACATATGTAAGAGGTGGATGTCTTGATATTCCTTAAATCTCCACGAAATGACCCCCAACATAATCCAGTCAATAGCTCCTATCATTTCGTATCTCACAATTGTATTGGAATCATGCCCAGTTTGCGATTGAATGGGTAAATGAGGTCTTGTTTTTGATAGAATTGATCTTATTCTTCTCCCCATTCTTTTCAGAGGTTGAGGGCAATGAGTTTACTGCTAGATTAGTTTTTTTTCTTCAAAAGCATAGGATTACATATAGTCAAGTGGATCTGTGGGTGATTGACTGTGTGATAGGGTGATAACTCGCTACCAAAGTCAGATACATTCAAGGAATAATTATCATTCAATTACTTTCAATTATCTCTCACATTTAAACCTTTGTATATCCTAGCACAAACCTTCGATTCAAATGAATTATGAATCATGGGTTCCCCATCATACAAATCTCCATATCTGGACACAAAATTCTAACATTTGGTCATATAACTTGATTCCTCAAATAATCATAAATAAGTGTATGGGCCTTATATAAAAATCAATTAATCCACAAATCTTGATAAAATAAATCTCAAACGACTGTATATGATTCTCATAACCCTAGGTTTCATCAATTGGCCCCTCAAACTCATTGAAACTACTCAATGGACCTCTTGGCCTCATAAGTACACAAATTATTTAACCAAATCCATTCATCATATTTGAACACAATTAATGTTCTAATCATCCATTGGTGTATTTGGTTTATTTTTTTTTAAAGAGTCAGGAATTGGCTAACCAATTTCTTGTTTGGTATCCATCCTCTAAATGACGCACATGGTCTTAAAATACTATATTAGTTATCAAAATCCTAAATCCTGGGTTATCACATTCATCCCATCTTATATGGAATTTTGCCCTCGAAATTCTACTAGTCTGGTTCTAAAACTAATATCAAGGAGGTTTGGATGCCTCCAGGCCACCATTTTTAAGTCCCAAGAGTATCATTATTCTAGATTCATCCTAAGTTGTCATCTTAGTATATTTAAGCATGCAGAGTGTGCCCACCCCACCTTGTATAGAAACATCATTTTTTTAAGGAATTGTAGCATCACTTAGTGTCTTAGTCATCACATATCATTCTTATATTTTGGAATTTACATCCTCATAGTCCCTTAATGATAAGGGTTTTATTCATACATATGAAGGTAATAAGGTACCTCTCATGGTTCATATTTCACCGTACTGATCATACGGTGATGCCACGGTTTCATACCATTACTTTTAGGAATAATGAGAATGAACATCTTTAATGTGGCTTATGATCAACATCATACTAGGATTTCAACATTAGAGGGGTTTGATCTTCATATTTACATATTAGGATTTTCACTATGTTTTGTGAGAGTTATCCTCAAACATAGAAGAATAGATTTAGAAGCATTGAGGTTAAGAACTATATTTTGTGTTCATGAAGCTTATAATCGAAAGATTTTTTTTATCTCATGATTTGAAACTTATTTCTTTCATTTACAATATGAAGGGAAAAGAATATCATGAATCAAGATTATCACAATTTTCAACTTATATGTGACATGTATGATAGAGGGAGAGAATATAGCATAGGCCAAGCTTCTATGAGTGACTCATAAATACATCATCTATCTAACTCAAGTGAGGTTTCTAGCATCTTATTTAAGAAAGAGAAAAAGAAGAAGAAGAAGAAGAAGGGACAACATGTGTGAGTATCTTATGCACAATGCATTTTACTCCAAGAACTTTCATTTCATATATCACCTCACTTGTAGCTAATGATGTGCACAAACATATGTCACTCAAGCTAGGACCTAACTTAGTCAAAGGATTGACTTTCTCATTATGAGTCACCTACCTATCTTTTTTTTTCCTACCCAACTCTTACAAGATTGAATCATGCAAAAGGACTCGACTCATCTACTCAAGAATAATCTAGTGTAGGAAACATCATTTTAAACATATTTCATTTTTTTTCATATATATTGGGGTTAGGTCCTATGACCCTCTCCTTGTGGGTCTCACTCTCTCTAGAGTTCACCACGTATATTGTCCTAACACGGGATACCTCCTTTGTAAAAGAGCTCGAGGCTTATGCATATTCAACCTTATCTTAACTTAGATTGCCTTAATGAGAAAGGAGTATGTCTTTTCATCATCAAGACTTAGCTTATATTTTCTAAAATTAAACTCATCTCATATGCAACTTAAATCTTTATAAGGAAACTTATACCATTAGAGATCAAACTTAGATAAGATTGCACATGCTTAAATCATTTATATATATATATGTGTAAATCAATCATCTACTCTAACTTTCACATATCGATAAGGCTCTAGACATCTAATCTAGATCTACTCTCTCTTCTAGACTGATATCATTCCCTTTCACTTTGGTTGCATGAACACTAACTACTCTCCAATGTGAGGGACACATTTTCATATTTACATATATATAATAAAATATTATATAGTTTTTCTTTGAGAAGATGAACGTCAGGGAAAAAATGTTGAGGATCGAACCGATTGGAAAACAAAACCAAATCAGCAAAACTGAGTGTCCCACACATAGTAGATAGTCTAGTGTCATGTCACCTAGTGAAATGGTGAGAACAAGGAGTAGACTAGTGTAGCTACCCAATACATATGAGCTCTATATGGAAGGGGTTTCTCACACTCATCTAAACCTAATTCTCAATCATCTAGGTACAAACTTAGAGGCTAAGTCAAACCTAGTTCCTATAGAACAACTTACTAAGTTTCTAGGGTTTAAAGGGAAAGGTGAAATTATGTTTTATATTTCATGGTGAGCAATTGTCAGGCGTAGCTATTGTTCATGCTCTCATACCAACTGTAACGTCCCCGGATTCTGCCGTCCCGAGACTGAGAGGGTCTGGGAGGACAAATCCGAAAACTTTAGGCAATTGTATCAAAGTGCGTTGTGGAAGTAATATGCGCATACATGAACATACAACTATAGACTTACACCATGACATTCTGAACATTCAACATGTATATTTATACAACATGAATGATTACACAAAAGATTTATAGTTACATATTGAATGAAAATCTACAATCTATGAACATGTATGCTATCTAGGATCTTAGACAATAGGTAACCTGAACAACTTGATCACACCCTGTTCTTTTTCTCCCATTCTATCTCTGACCCTAAAACATACGTGAAACAAACGAATCAACAGAAGTTGGTATGTGGTAAAAGATACACTAGTAAGGTTGCATAAAGGAAAATACTTGAAGAAGGAAGAAAGAGAGAAAAACCATTTCTTAAGATGAAAATCAGGCAAACATCCTTTTTATTACATTTATTTGATGCGGTTGTACTACACTTATCTGCACTTGACTTACATCCAATATGGGAAAAAATTATATCATCATACATCTAATATGGGCCAAAGCATCATACATCCATGTTAGGCAACATACATCCATACCGGGCTAGGTGCACTAGTAGGTACAACCCATCCATATCCTTTTATGTTATATTAGATTTTGGCAAAGTATAACTCATAATAGTTCAGCCAAGCAATGAATATCCAAATAATAACATTCATGATATTACATATCATAAGCAACCAAGAAATCTAGTCTTATACTTATAAGACCACGTACTTGAGTTTAGAGATTCCTAATAATCCTCGATCATCTAGATATCTGGTCATCACATGATTAATAAAAAATTAATAATCATTAATAGAAGGTTCACCATAATTAATGGTATTTAGGTCCAAATTAGGGTTTGGTCAATCCTCAGTCAATGTGATCTTAGGATGGTGTCTAGTATTTTTAGTCTGATCTATATGTCATTAAAAAGGTCTGGTATGTTTTTCATATTTTTCTGATAACTGGTGTTTTCTAGAATTAAAATGAGGTTACTAACATGGAATTGGGTGTTAATGAGAAATGTCCTATTATATTGACATAATAGTCAAATCTGAGTTCATATTTGGTTTCCACATTATACTAGGGTTCAGTAATATTTTTTCAGATTTAATTTCCATGATATGCTAATTATACCAACAATATGATCTCAAAAAGAAGCATTACCCCCTACATTAAATATCATCATTATTTGTTCGTCAAAGGTCTAATCTAAGGGTCCAGTAATGTAGAGGACATTATTATGAGTCTAGGGATATTTTTGGGTAATTATTTGGACACAAGAGCTATTTTTAATCGTATTTCTAAGATATGTACATTAGATGAGGTATTTACCTGTCAAAATTAGGTGGGCCGTTGGATTCACATATGGGCATTCTAGATGTCTTCCACGCAGCCATAAAGAGGGTGCAGTTCAAAGATTCCTGAGCTGGATGGACTGGCCGGTCTGTCTCCTTGGACCAGACTGGTCTGATGACTATCTCTCCCTCTCCTGACCCGCTCTCTCTCGCGCGCTAGCCCTTCTGGTCTCTGTAGCACAAGGGGCCATCATGGAACAGACTCTCGGTGAGTGACCCCCCACATCTCGACATCCTCGACCTCAAGTGATGATCATGCAGTGTTGTCTAGGTATGAGCGCTCATCTACGCGCACCCTCCATGCCTGGAGAGGGATCCACGACTCATTGAGGACTCCGACTTGGATCCGCAGTGGAGAAGCTCCCTAGATTGGGGCTTTGTACCTCTATGCTCTTCATACCTATCCCAGATCATAGGAAGATCCACACCTTCCACTGAACCTGGTGGTGGTCTTCGCAGGCGGGTGTGATGGGATCCGAGCTCCCACAACCTGAACTCCAAAATTCCCTGTTACAACATCGCCGACAGTCCTTCTGCTCGAGGAGCAGCATTGTGAGGTTCTAGAAAAAGGGGTCGTCTTCACTTCTTTCGAGTTTAGTGGTAGATCTAAGGATGTTCTAAGGAATCTCCTTTGAGGTGGGGGGAAAGAGCTCCAAGGAATTGTTGCTTGTGTACCATGGAAGAAAAGGTCCACGACAAAGGGGGTTTCCTGCATGAGTCGTTCCCTCATTCTAGACGATAGCCGAGGATGTTTGTGGCATGCCTCTGAAGGTGGTGATGGTTGTAGATCAAAAAGAGAGGGCACGAAGATATGCTCCCCAACTCCATCTTTGTCAGTAATGCACATGGGTTCTGAAGAAAGGAGAAGACTCGCCATCCGACCTCAGACACCCATCAAGGGACTCCTTAAGTTGACGATGATGGCCATAATCTTGAACAAGATTCTCCCTATTGCTTCCTTCCTCAAACTCTTACCCCGGAAGAGGTCTGCTACCAAAAGGACAGTTGTAAGAGGTGGAGGTCTTGATATTCCTTAAATCTCCACGAAATGACCCCCAACAGAATCTAGTCAATAGCTCCTATCATTTCGGATCTCACAATTGTATTGGAATCATGCCCAGTTTGCAATTGAATGTGTAAATGAGGTCTTATTTTTGATAGAATTGATCTTATTCTTCTCCCCATTCTTTTTAGAGGTTGAGGGAAATGAGTTCACTGCTAGATTAGTTTTTTTTCTTCAAAAGCATAGGATTACATATAGTCAAGTGGATCTGTGGGTGATTGATTGCATGATAGGGTGATAACTCGCTACCAAAGTCAGATACATTCAAGGAATAATTATCATTCAATTACTTTCAATTATCTCTCACATTTAAACCTTTGTATATCCTAGCACAAACCTTCAATTCTAATGAATTACAAATCATGGGTTCCCTATTATACATATCTCCGTATCTAGACACACAATTCTAACATTTGGTCATATAACTTTATTCCTCAAATAATCATAAATAAGTGTATGTGCCTTATATAAAAATAAATTAATCCGCAAATCTTGATCAAATAAATCTCAAACGACTTTATATGATACTCATAACCCTAGGTTTCATCAATTGACCCCTCAAGCTCATTGACACTACTCAATGGACCTTTTGGCCTCATAAGTACACAAATTATTTAACCAAATCCATTCATCATATTTGAACGCAATTAATGTTCTAATCATCCATTGGGTATTTGGTTTATTTTTTTTAAAAGAGTCAGTAATTGGCTAACCAATTCCTCGTTTGGTATCAATCTTCTAAATGACGCACATGGTCTTAAAATACTATATTAGTATCAAAATCCTAAAACCTTGGTTATCACATTCATCCCATCTTATATGGAATTTCACCCTCGAAATTATACTAGTCTGGTTCTAAAACTAATATCAAGAAGGTTTGGATGCCTCCAGGCCACCATTTTTAAGTCCCAAGAGTATCATTATTCTAGATTCATCCTAAGTTGTCATCTTAGTATATTTAAGCATGCAGAATGTGTCCACCCCACCTTGTATAGAAACATCATTTTTTTAAGGAATTGTAGCATCACTTAGTCTTAGTCATCACATCTCATTCTTATATTTTTGAATTTACATCCTCATAGTCCCTTAATGATAAGGGTTTTATTCATACATATGAAGGTAATAAGGTACCACTCATGGTTCATATTTCACCCTACTGATCATACGGTGACGCCAATGTTTCATGCCATTACTTATAGGAATAATGAGAATGAACATCTTTAATGTGGCTTATGATCAACATCATACTAGGATTTCAGCATTAGAGGGGTTTGATCTTCATATTTACATATTAGGATTTTCACTATATTTTGTGAGAGTTATCCTCAAACTTAGAAGAATAGATTTAGAAGCATTGAGGTTAAGAACTATATTTTGTGTTCATGAAACTTATAATCCAAAGATTTTTTTTATCTCATGATTTCAAACTTATTTCTTTCATTTACAATATGAAGGGAAAAGAATATTATGAGTCAAGATTATCACAATTTCCAACTTAGATGTGACATGTATGATAGAGGGAGAGAATATAGCATATGCCAAGCTTCTATGAGTGACTCATAAATAAATCATCTATCTAACTCAAGTGAGGTTTCTAGCATCTTATATTAAGAAAGAGAAAAAGAAGAAGAAGAAGAAGAAGAAGGGATAGCATGTTTGAGTATCTTATGCACAATGGATTTTACTCCAAGAAAATTTTAATTTCATATATCACCTCACTTGAAGCTAAAGATGAGCACAAACATATGCCACTCAAGCAAGGACCTAACTTAGTCAAAGGATTGACTTTCTCATTATGAGTCACCTACCTATCTTTTTTTTTCTACCCAACTCTTACATATAAGATTGAATCATGCAAAAGGACTCAACTCATCTACTCAAGAATAATCTAGTATACGAAACATCATTTTAAACATATTTCATTTTTTTCATATATATTGGGGTTAGGTCCTATGACCCTCTCCCTGTGGGTCTCACTCTCTCTAGAGTTCACCACGTATATTGTCCTAACACGTGATTCCTCCTTTGTAAAAGAGCTTGAGGCTTATGCATATTCAACCTTATCTTAACTTAGATTGCCTTAATAAGAAAGGAGTATGTCTTTTCATCATCAAGACTTAGCTTATATTTTCTAAAATTAAACTCATCTCATATGAAACTTAAATCTTTATAAGGAAACTTATACCATCAGAGATCAAACTTAGATAAGATTGCACATGATTAAATCATATATATATATATATATATATATATATATAAATCAATCATCTACTCTAACTTTCACATATCGATAAGGCTCTAGACATCTAATCTAGATCTACTCTCTCTTTTAGACTGATGTCATTCCCTTTCACTTAGGTTGCATGAACACTAACTACTCTCCAATGTGAGGGACACATTTTCATATTTACATATATATAATAAAATATTATATAGTTTTTCTTTGAGAAGATGAACGTCAGGGAAAAAATGTCGAGGCTCGAGCCGATTGGAAAACAAAACCAAATCAGCAAAACCGAATGTCCCACACATAATAGATAGTCTAATGTCATATCACCTAGTAAAATGGTGAGAACAAGGAGTAGACTAGTGTAGCTACCCAATACATATGAGATCTATATGGAAGGGGTTTCTCACACTCATCTAAACCTAATTCTCAAACATCTAGGTTCTAACTTAGAGGCTAAGTCAAACCTAGTTCCTATAGAACAACTTACTAAGTTTCTAGGGTTTAAAGTGAAAGGTGAAATATTGTTTTATATTTCATGGTGAGAAATTGTCAGGCGTAGCTATTGTTCATGCTCTGATACCAACTGTAAAGTCCCCGGATTCCTCCGTCCCGAGACTGAGAGGGTCTGGAAGGACAAATCTGAAAACTTTAGGCAATTGTATCAAAGTGCGTTGTGGAAGTAATATGCACATACATGAACATACAACTATAGACTTACACCATGACATTCTGAACATGCAACATGTATATTTGTACAATAGGAATTATTACACAAAAGATTTATAGTTACATATTGAATAAAAATCTACAATCTATGAACATGTATGCTATCTAGGATCTTAGACAATAGGTAACCTGAACAACTTGCTCACACCCTGTTCTTTTTCTCCCATGCTATCTCTGACCCTAAAACATACATGAAACAAACGAATCAACAAAAGTTGGTATGTGGTAAAAGATACACTAGTAAGGTTGCATAAAGGAAAATACTTGAAAAAGGAAGAAAGAGAGAAAAACCATTTCTTAAGGTGAAAATCAGGTAAACATCCTTTTTATTACATTTATTTGACGCGGTTGTACTACACTTATCTGCACTTGACTTACATCCAATATGGGCAAAAATTATATCATCATACATCTAACATGGGCCAAAGCATCATACATCCATGTTAGGCAACATACATCCATACCGGGCTAGGTGCACTAGTAGCTACAACCCATCCATATCCTTTTATGTTATATTAGATTTTGGCAAAGTATAACTCATGATAGTTCAACCAAGCAATGAATATCCAAATAATAGCATTCATGATATTACATATCATAAGCAACCAAGAAATCTAGTCTTATACTTATAAGACCACGTACCTGAGTTTAGAGATTCCTAATAATCCTCGATCATCTAGATATCTGGTCATCACATGATTAATAGAAAATTAATAATCATTAATAGAAGGTTAACCATAATTAATGGTATTTAGGTCCAAAATTAGTGTTTGATCAATCCTCGGTCAATGTGATTCTAGGATGGCATCTTGTATTTTTAGTCTGATCTATATGTCATTAAAAATGTCTAGTGCAATTTTCATATTTTTCTGATAACTGGTATTTTCTAGAATTAAAATGAGGTTACAAACATGGAATTGGGTTTTAATGAGAAATGGCCTATTATTTTGACATAATAGTCAAATCTGAGTTCATATTTGGTTTCCACATTATACTAGGGTTCAGTAATATTTTTTTCAGATTTAATTTCCATGATATGCTAATTATACCAACAATATGATCTAAAAAAGAAGCATTATCATCTACATTAAATATCATCATTATTTGTTCATCAAAGGTCTGATCTAAGGGTCCAGTAATGTAGAGGACATTATTCTGAGTCCATGGATATTTATGGGTAAATATTTGGACACATGAGCTATTTTTAATTGTAATTCTAAGATATGTACATTAGATGAGGTATTTACCTGTCAGAATTAGGTGGGCCGTTGGATTCACATATGGGCACTCTAGATGTCTTCCATGTGGCCACAAAGAGGGTGCAGTTCAAAGATTCCTGAGCTGGATGGACTGGCTGGTCTGTCTCCTTGGACCAGGCTGGTCCGATGTCTATCTCTCCCTCTCGTGACCCGCACTCTCTCTCTCGCGCTAGCCCTCCTAGTCTCTGCAGCACAGGGCACCGTCATGGAATAGACTCTCGAGGAGCGACCCCCCACATCTCGACATCCTTGTCCTCAAGTGATGATCATGCAGTGTTGTCTAGGTACGGGCGCACATCTACGCGCACCCTCCATGCCTGGAGAGGGATCCACGACTCACTGAGGGCTCCAACTTGGATCCACAGCGGAGAAGCTCCCCAGATTGGGGCTTTGTACCTCTACGCTCTTCATACCTATCCAAGATCATAGGAAGATCCACACCTTCCACTGAACCTGGTGGTGGTCTTTGCAAGCGGGTGTGATTGGAACTGAGATCCCACAACCTGAACTCCAAAATTCCATGTTACAACATCGCCGATAGTCCTTCTGCTCCAAGAGCAGCGTTGCGAGGTGCCAAAAAAAGGGGTCGTCTTCACTTCTTTTGAGTTCAGTGGTAGATCTAAGGATGTTCCAAGGAATCTCCTTCGAGGTGGGGGGAAAGAGCTCCAAGGAATTGTTGCGTGTCCACCATGGCAGAAAAGGTCCACGACAAAGGGGGTTTCCTACACGAGTCGTTCCCTCATTCTAGACGACAACCGAGGATCTTTGTGGCATGCCTCTGAAGGTGGTGTGTGCTGCAGATCAAAAAGAGAGGGCACAACGATATGCTCCCCAGCTCCATCTTTGTCAGTAATGCACATGGGTTCTGAAGAAAGGAGAAGACTCGCCATCTGACCTGAGACACCCATTAAGGGACTCCTTAAGTTGACGATGATGGCCATAATCTTGAACAAGATTATCCCTATTGCTTCCTTCTTCAAACTCTTACCCCAGAAGAGGTCTGCTACCAAAAGGACAGATGTAAGAGGTGGAGGTGTTGATATTCCTTAAATATCCACGAAATGACCCCCAACAAAATCCAGTCAATAGCTCCTATCATTTCGGATATCACAATTGTATTGGAGTCATGCCCAATTTGCGATTGACTGGGTAAATGAGGTCTTATTTTTGATAGAATTGATCTTATTCTTCTCCCCATTCTTTTCAGAGGCTGAGGGCAATGAGTTTACTGCTAGATTAGTTTTTTTTTCTTCAAAAGGATAGGATTACATATAGTCAAGTGGATCTGTGGGTGATTGATTGCGTGATAGGGTGATATACATTCAAGGAATAATTATCATTCAATTACTTTCAATTATCTCTCACATTTAAACCTTGGTATATCCTAACACAAACCTTCAATTCAAATGAATTATGAATCATCGGTTCCCCATCATACAAATCTCTATATCTGGACACAAAATTCTAACATTTGGTCATATAACTTGATTCCTCAAATAATCATAAATAAGTGTATGGGCCTTATATAAAAATCTAGTAATCCGCAAATCTTGATCAAATAAATCTCAAACAGCTTTATATGATCCTCATAACCCTAGGCTTCATCAAATGACCCCTCAAGCTCTTTGAAACTACTCAATGGAACTCTTGGCCTCATAAGTACACAAACTATTTAACCAAATCCATTCATCATATTTGAACACAATTAATGTTCTAATCATCCATTTGGTATTTGGTTTATTTTTTTTAAAGAGTCAGTAATTGGCTAACCAATTCCTCATTTGGTATCAATCCTCTAAATGACGCACATGGTCTTAAAATACTATATTAGTTATCGAAATCCTAAAACCTGGGTTATCACATTCATCCCATCTTATATGGAATTTCGCCCTTGAAATTCAACTAGTCTGGTTCTAAAACTAATATCAAGGAGATTTGGATGCCTCCAGGCCACCATTTTTAAGTCCCAAGAGTATCATTATTCTAGATTCATCCTAAGTTGTCATATTAGTATATTTAAGCATGCAGAGTGTGCCCACCCCACCTTGCATAGGTTGAAACATCATTTATTTAAGGAATTGTAGCATCACTTAGTGTCTTAGTCATCACATCTCATTCTTATATTTTGGAATTTATATCGTCATAGTTCCTTAATGATAAGGGTTTTATTCATACATATGAAGTTAATAAGGTACCGCTCATGGTTCATATTTCACCCTACTAATCATAAGGGGATGCCAAGGTTTCATGCCATTACTTATAGGAATAATGAGAATGAACATCTTTAATGTGGCTTATGATCAACATCATACTAGGATTTCAGCATTAGAGGGGTTTGATCTTCATATTTACATATTAGGATTTTCACTATATTTTGTGAGAGTTATCCTCAAACTTAGAAGAATATATTTAGAAGCATTGAGGTTAAGAACTATATTTTGTGTTCATGAAACTTATAATCCAAAGATTTTTTTTATCTCATGATTTCAAACTTATTTCTTTCATTTACAATATGAAGGGAAACGAATATAATGAGTCAAGCTTATCACAATTTCCAACTTCAATGTGACGTGTATTATAGAGGGAGAGAATATAGCATAGGCCAAGCTTCTATGAGTGACTCCTCAAATATACATGATCTATCTAGCTCGAGGTTTCTAGCATCATATATTAAGAAAGAGAAAAAGAAGAAGAAGAAGAAGAAGGAACAACATGTGTGAGTATCTTATGCACAATGCATTTTACTCCAAGAACTTCCATTTCATATATCACCGCACTTGCAGCTAATGATGAGCACAAACATATGTCACTCAAGCTAGGACCTAACTTAGTCAAAGGATTGACTTTCTCATTATGAGTCACCTACCTATCTTTTTTTTTCTACCCAACTCTTACATATAAGATTGAATCATGCAAAAGGACTCAACTCATCTACTCAAGAATAAGCTAGTGTAGGAAACACCATTTTAAACATATTTCATTTTTTCATATATATTGAGGTTAGGTCCTATGACCCTCTCCCTGTGGGTCTCACTCTCTCTAGAGTTCACCACGTATGGTGTCCTAACACGGGATTCCTCCTTTGTAAAAGAGCTTGAGGCTTATGCATATTCAACCTTATCTTAACTTAGATTTGCCTTAATAAGAAAGGAGTATATCTTTTCATCATCAAGACTTAGCTTATATTTTCTAAAATTAAATTCATCTCATATGCAACTTAAATCTTTATAAGGAAACTTATACCATTAGAGATCAAACTTAGATAAGATTGCACATGCTTAAATCATATATATATATATATATATATATATATATATATATAAATCATCTACACTAACTTTCACATATCGATAAGCCTCTAGACATCTAATCTAGATCTACTCTCTCTTCTAGACTGATGTCATTCCCTTTCACTTAGGTTGCATGAACACTAACTACTCTCCAATGTGAGGGACACATTTTCATATTTACATATATATAATAAAATATTATATAGTTTTTCTTTGAGAAGATGAACGTTAGGGAAAAAATGTTGAGGCTCGATTCGATTGGAAAACAAAACCAAATCAGCAAAATCGAGTGTCCCACACATAGTAGATAGTCTAGTGTCATGTCACCTAGTGAAATGGTGAGAACAAGGAGTAGACTAGTGTAGCTACCCAATACATATGAGCTCTATATGGAAGGGGTTTCTCACACTCATCTAAACCTAATTCTCAAACATATAGGTTCTAACTTAGAGGCTAAGTCAAACCTAGTTCCTATAGAACAACTTACTAAGTTTCTAGGGTTTTAAGTGAAAGGTGAAATTATGTTTTATATTTCATAGTGAGTAATTGTCAGGTGTAGCTATTGTTCATGCTCTGATACCAACTATAACATCCCCAGATTCTGCCGTCCCGAGACTGAGAGGGTCTGGGAGGACAAATATGAAAACGTTAGGCAATTGTATCAAAGTGCGTTGTGGATGTAATATGCGCATACATGAACATACAACTATAGACTTACACCATGACATTCTGAACATTCAACATGTATATTTATACAACATAAATTATTACACAAAAGATTTATAGTTACATATTGAATGAAAATCTACAATCTATGAACATGTATGCTATCTAGGATCTTAGACAATAGGTAACCTAAACAACTTGCTCACACCCTATTATTTTTCTCCCATGCTATCTCTAACCCTAAAACATACGTGAAACAAACGAATCAACAAAAGTTGGTATGTGGTAAAAGATACACTTGTAAGGTTGCATAAAGGAAAATACTTGAAGAAGGAAGAAAGAGAGAAAAACCATTTCTTAAGGTGAAAATCAGGTAAACATCATTTTTATTACATTTATTTGATGCGGTTGTACTACACTTATCTGCACTTGACTTACATCCAATATGGGCAAAAATTATATCATCATACATCTAACATGGGCCAAAGCATCATACATCCATGTTAGGCAACATACATCCATACCGGGCTAGGTGCACTAGTAGCTACAACCCATCCATATCCTTTTATGTTATATTAGATTTTGTCAAAGTATAACTCATAATAGTTCAACCAAGAAATGAACATCCAAATAATAGCATTCGTGATGTTACATATCATAAGCAACCAAGAAATCTAGTCTTATGCTTATAAGACCACGTACCTGAGTTTAGAGATTCCTAATAATCCTCGATCATCTAGATATCTGGTCATCACATGATTAATAGAAAATTAATAATCATTAATAGAAGGTTCACCACAACTAATGATATTTAGGTCCAAAATTAGGGTTTGATCAATCCTCAGTCAATGTGATCTTAGGATGGTGTCTAGTATTTTTATTCTGATCTATATGTCATTAAAATGGTCTTGTACGATTTTCATATTTTTTGATAACTGGTATTTTCTAGAATTAAAATGAGGTTACAAACATGGAAATGGGTTTTAATGATAAATGGCCTATTATTTTGACATAATAGTCAAATCTAAGTTCATATTTGGTTTCCACATTATACTAGGGTTCAGTAATATTTTCTTTAGATTTAATTTCCATGATATGCTAATTATACCAACAATATGATCTCAAAAAGAAGCATTATCATCTACATTAAATATCATCATTATTTGTTCGTCAAAGGTCTGATCTAAGGGTCCAATAATGTACAGGACATTATTCTGAGTCCAGGGATATTTTTGGGTAATTATTTGGACACAAGACCTATTTTTAATTGTATTTCTAAGATATGTACATTAGATGAGGTATTTACCTGTCAGAATTAGTTGGGCCATTGGATTCACATATGGGCACTCTAGATGTCTTCCACGCGTCCAAAAAGAGGGTGTAGTTCAAAGATTCCTGAGCTGGATGGACTGGATGGTCTGTGTCCTTGGACCAGGCTGGTCTGATGTCTATCTCTCCCTCTCGTGGCCACTCTCTCTCTCTCGCGCTAGCCCTCCTGGTCTCTACAGCACAGGGCGCCGTCGTGAAACAGACTCTCGGTGAGCGACCCCCCACATCTCGACATGCTCATCCTCAAGTGATGATCATGCAGTGTTGTCTAGGTACATGTGTTGGGTTTTAGGGGAATCAGAGAAGGTAGCGGAAACAAAAATTTTCTCCTCCCCAAACCCAGAACAAGGAAACACGTCAACGTCTATACAATAGGAAAGGATGGTTTGTAGAATCATACCTTGTCTCGAGGCTTGCTCGGTGACAATACCTCACGGCTTGTGCGGTCTTCATCTCTAGTCTTGGACGGTGTCTATGCAGCTCCTGGTCGCACCGGGACTGGCGACTCCTGGTCTCACCAGGACTGTCAGGATTGACAGCTGTCCTCCGAGTGGAAGAAATCTCCCACCTCTGAAGTAGTCCACACGGACCACCAGGAACTCCAATCTCCTTGTCTCACAAGGAACTGGAACGAGTCGCACCCTCCTGTTAGTGTACTAGTCACTGACACACTCTCCTGCCACCTGTCACTTTCTGTAGTTGTCTTTCCCTTGTTGTGCCTCCCTTATCGGGTAGCAGTTGCTCGGGCTCTCTCAGTTACCAAAACCAAAGAGAATGACAACTTTGCAGAGCAACTGGTTTGCACTGAGTTGTTCTTTGAGAAGCCCCCAATACCCCTATATATAGGAGGGTCATGGGACATGGTTCTCCATCCCAGACAATGCGGGACTAAAAGCAGGAGTAGAAGGGTTCGAGATTTTCTACAAAACAACAAACTCACAACCTGAACTGATTGTTTCACAAGTGAAATGGTCGGTTGCGGACCTGAGCCGGTCGGTTGACATCTTAACCGATCGGTTGGGACCCATGAGACAGTCGGTTCACTTCTGAACCGATCGGTTCACTTCTGAACCGATTGGTTCATGGTCCTGACTAGTTCCCGATTGACTTTCCCTCTTTTGTTTCTAATTGGTATCAAATACCAATCCTTTTCCCAATCAAATTGGGCAAGTGAAATGAAAAGAAAATTCTCACCAATCCTACATTCCCAACTTTCTTGGTTGCACCAGTCGAACCAATCGTTTCAACACTTGAAGCAATCGTTTCACCTTGTGCATGAGCTGATCGACTCACAACCTCAGCCGATCGGTTCACCAAGATCAGTCGATCGGTTCATCACATGAGCCGATTGGTTGGGAATGCAGATTGTACAGAATCAGCCAATTGCAGTTTCAATCAATCTGATACTCTAATCAATGTGTCCAACACCTTGAACATTATGATACTGAGCTATCAATTGATTGAGTGTTTAATTGAACTACTAAACTCCTTTAGTAATCAATCTAAACATTGTTTGTGGACAAAACTCCTCTTCTAGGTTAAATCCTATGTGTGTGATCCTGCAGGTCCATTTCACATTGGTAGTGAAAGTCCATAACACTTATGACTTCACAAGCAAAGAGCGGTGCCTAGTCACACATCAGTGCTACCCAAGTGAAATAGAAAGTTGGAGAACAACTTTCAATCCTACAATCCGTGAATGGTGTTACAACGTATGTATAATTCCTTTGTCACTGAAATCCCAAATGAACTCGAGGCATGGAACAGTCATCCTATCAACGTTCATTCACTTTCTTGATCTCAGAGTAGATTGAAAGAGATATGTATGACACCAATATCACATACTGATTCACACATGCGTGCACGCCTTTCTCAATCCTACTCATCAAGTGGCCATGGATATCATACTCCCTCAGGAGGGACAAATCCCATATCTATCACTCACCCCTCAAAAGCCCCATGTGTCAAAGCCACCCAATCATCACCTTTATAACAACCCATGTTTCAGGACTGCGTTTGATGATGTCAAAGTGTGCCCAACGACATGTGTTGAGTGTAGTGATTTCAGGTCAAAGAATCACACTCACCACCATCACTGTGAGTACTGACTGTGACTACCATGTCATGGTTCCATGTGTCAAACTCATGGTGGGTCTGTCCGGTACACTTGTTCTCTAACAAGTACCTATGTGTTTGGTTTGATATCTCTATATCATGACTAAAGAGATTCTATCATCAACCAACACCACAATCTAGTCTTGTGTGTAATTGCTGTCTATCTACCTTCCACAATGACATCCGACTAGGGACACAACAAGAATGTACAAAATCTTAGCATCCGTATGATCTCATCGTTCAGGTCCTCAACCTGAAAGCATACATCATTGAGTACTGTCATTCTCTAGACATTCACTCTTTTCTAACACTATCTCATATGACTGAACCAGAAAGAATTCGAAGCTTGCCTTTGATGTTTAGCAAATCAATCTTAATGTATCCCATTAATCATCCCATGATTGGCTCTCAGGGCATACATACCAACAGACTCCCACTTGCACTGCGAGCCAATCACCCTTGAATCATATTCATAGTGATCTTCAAACATGTCCCACATGTTATTGTGCTCTAGTGTGAACATAGTGAGTTATGACAACACCTTGCCAATGTCAGTTTTTAATTGCATGTCTCTCATCTCTTCATTGTATGTCACATGTATGAGATGGAGTTGCCGTAATATGCGATCCAATATTCCTTTGCTAACCTTTAGCCACATTACATGATCAAGGATTCCATACTTGTCATCAATGAGAGGAATATCTATGAGGTCATCTCATGAACTTCTAGATCCATATAGTATCCACTGCTGTTCTCTAACACATAGATTCTCGGCATTTCCTTTTAAATGGTTTTATTGGAACACTTCCAATTATCAACAAACTTTCACTTTTATATATCCTATATATATTTTGTGATTAATTTTCTGTCCTTTCGAAAATTCGCATCAATGTAACTCTTTACATTGAACTCTTCCTTATCTCCATAGAACTAGTACTTCTCAAGTACTTATCAAGTTCTCATGGTATTCCAGTAACCCTTTACTGAAAGTAGACAGACATCCACTAGTCATGTCCCACATACGAGTTATCAGGATGAGCACATCATATTGCCATGTCCTACATACAAGATGATGAATGAATTTTGTTCTTTCCATGTCGATACATGCAAGATAATGGGATGATTACATACATGATAGATCCATATCTATTCTTAGTGTTCCCATTCTTCATAAGAATTGGACACTTGGCCTTGGGATACTAACTCTATGTAACATGGACAAGTTTTCTCCCACTGAATCTGTGCACACTGAACCCTTCAGTACATATTGCCAATGTATGCTTTCTCTTTGTCATGTCAAGAGGTTTTCGAGAACTATCCCTATAGATCTCTATTCCTATATCATAGGAAACATCTCTATCTTCCTTAAAGATAATTTCCACTTTTGGATTTCCATTCTAGAACATTTCCATTTCACATCAACATGTGAAATGTGAACACGCTCCCACTAAATCACAGATCCCTTCTTTATCTTTGACATATCAGTCAAACCCTTTGACTATATCATCAAAGTGAAGATCCAATTCTGAGTTGCTTGTACTCAATCAATCACATTGATTAGTCCATTGTAACTTACTTCATTTGCATTAGTGGATTCATAAACCTTAGAGGTTGTGTCACGTACACATCCTTGTTTTATTCCTCATAGGAATGCGGTTTTAGTATCCATATGACAAATGTCTTAGTCATTAAGTTGCAATCTACAAGCATCATCCTTCTCAAAATGTTATCCATGTGTCTTAACACATAAGATTCATTTGCACTTATGGATTTCATCCAATGGGTGCTACCATTAAGGTCATACCTTATGGTTCAAATGGATGTCATTTAGGATGTAATGGTCATAAACCATAACTCAAAATTCGGTTCCTCATATTCATCTAGATAGTTGACTCATCCCATGAACAACTCATCACATAGATAAATGAGGTGTATCCGTCAAGGATATAAGAACTTACAACTCCTTGTGATTCTTAATGTCCTGTATTAGTGTGGGGTATTCTTTTATTAAGAAGAATTCATTTATTTGATAATGATTCTCTAACTCCTTAGAGTATGATTCCTTATTGATTTAGACATCACCATGCCTTAATCATGAGTTCACTATGATACACTATCATAATCACTCATAAGGATCTCAAACATTTGGTCCAAGTATTTCATTCATTGATCTCATCAAGAATTAACACTTTACCAAATTTGCACTTTATCTATGATAATCTTGAACACTTCAAGATATTCATATTGGTAATTGTCCAATCACCATTTGAAGTATTAGCATTTGTTCCAATAGGTATGTAAATACATCACATGTATCATACCTAATAGGATAATCATTCTCCCACTACCTTTAGTGAAGATTGATTAATCATGTCCAAGATATTCATGTCTCTTACTGGTTCTCTAACCAAAAGAGTCTAGATTTATCCATCATATGGAAACTAGAAATGAATTTCTCATGATTTATGCTAATTTGATTGCTTGAGTCATCAATAAATTTTGGTGTCATTTTATCTTATGCATATCAAATACCACAAGATAAACAAGGCATTGCCATAAAGATCATATCTTGGAGATTGAAACATAAACTTTATTAATTGCCATCATTGTCATACAATATGAAAAAATAAAGTGTTTCTATCTATTGGAAAATATGAAATAGCAGTTCTCAACTCTATTTCGTGCCCTTTAGGATGAAATAAACTGAAAGGTACTCCTATCTATGACATCAACACTTGCTCCAATGATGGGTACTCCTTTCTTGGTCCTTTCACAAAGGCCATCACTTCTTTGTGGATATTGCATATCATATATGACATATCCATATCTTGGTATCATATACCTCAGATAAAGAAGTGGTTCATTTCATGATACCTTAGGTGGAGATCTCCATCCCCTCCTTCATCTTCTTTTGTTCTTCCAGATATAGAGGGAAATTCCCTCATACACCCTTTCCCCATGTGCTTTGAGGTTGAAGATGGCTTGGGCTGCTGGCTAGCATCAGAACACTTCTTTGCTTTGCCCTTGCCCTTGCCCTTAAGACTTACCTTTCATTGATCTCATCAAAGATTAGGGTTAGTCTTTCTTCATATTTGCCTCTACTGTCCTCATCATGTCCAACAACTTTGTCAACGCTTGTCAAAGTTGTTCATGTTTTAGTTTATCATGAACTGTATGATTCTCGCAACATTTGCAGTATCATACCAATAGCCAACTCTTGACTCAGAGGGAATCCTTCTCAGTCAGGTCTTTCCACATACCCAATCATATTGAGTGTGTGAATACTTTACTGGATCTCCTTCTGTCATGACATACTAGGACAATGTCTTGGAGACATCATATGTCTCATGTTGTCTCTGCAACTCATAGTTCAGAGAACACAACATCAAGCACTCCTCATCAATGTCATCCTCGGTATGCTTCCATAAGCATACTTTCATCCATTGATGTGGTGGGATCGAGTTCATCTGGTTCTGGTATAACTAGGACTTAGAGCTTTCGCTCTTTGATTGAGAATGCTTCTCAACGTCCTAACCAATCGTGGAAATTATTCCCATTTAACTTGTCCTTTTCCAGGACGGGTCACAAAGAAAAGTGATTGTTGTTTGTTGCCATTTGTACTACAAAAGGAAATATGCAATTTTAGTCCAAAAACTCATTTTTGACTTATTTGATTGATTTGAAAAGTTGATGATATAATTAGGCCTTTAATTAATTATCGCTCCCACTATTTTAGTTCAAATTGATAGCCCTCACCATCAATTCGGAAGACTACAGTGTACAACCTTCTAGTGGGAAAGATCCTGAAATCTTCTAAGTCATGAACCAGCTAGGGATGTCACCCACAAATTAGATCTCTCATGTAGGAAACTCTTGCCAATTGCATCATATGCAACTCTTGATGAATGAACATGCGCAACACCTTGCCATGAACATTCCTTGCCTCTGGGCTTAGACGCTCTAAGAATCACCAGTTAAGTCTAACCCAAAAGCCGACATGGTAAACATGCACCCTGCTTTGGCATAACCTACACGTCTACCCTTCACACTTCCACAAGATAGATGGTGCACCATGCTTTGGTGTAACCTACCCTTGGTCGATCAAGTTTTTCATGTGTGCCACTAATGAAAGGCATATAAGACTTAATATTTTAATGAAGGATTAGGTTTTATATACATATACATATCCAAATACCACAATACATAGTACGTATCATATACATGCTATATCCCACAGAAAATATGCAAAACGATAAAAGCGATGATTATGGCCATCCTAATGTGATTCCTCGAGCCAAGAGGAATCACAGTCATCTAGGTCTACATCGCAACCTGTATAAGATGAACTCTGTGCTTTGCCTTTTGAGTAGATCAACTCATCACATGAATGACTTGCTCATTCTGGCCCGGTTGTCTGGGTGCCACCAGTCGATCGGTTGGCTCCTCCAACCGATCAGTTCACCTGGTCGTCGTGCATCTCATCATGGCCGCCACCTACTCGTCTCGCTCCTCAAACTGGTCATCAACCGACCGGCTTACTCCTTGAACTGATCGTCTGGAACGTCAACCGATCGGTTCACTCCTTGAACTGATCATCTCAGCTGTCGTCAGGATGCCCTCCATTCTTTGACATAACAGGAAATAAAAATCTATCCTATTTTACATTGTAAAAGGAGAAACCTTGAGTTACATTCGAGGGGAGAAAAGGTAGGAAAGAAATCTCGAATTATTTCGAGTTACATCAGGAATAGGAGAAAGGGAAGATCGGTGCGCAGATCGAGATGCAAGCAACCACATACAACCATACACAGATAGGGTTTATTGGCCATAACCACGCTATACATCCACCACAAAACTCATTTAAGGGCGACGCGTATCGAGTGCATTCATAATACATATCATATATGTAATTTTGGATTTGTGGATTTAGGATTGGACATGCATAAAGCCAATTTTATTCGCATCGTATGCAATAAATAAAGGCGACAAACCAAAATAGATCATATCGATAATCCTAAAGTATAGAGCAGTTGATGTGGCTCTGATACCACTGTTGGGTTTTAAAGGAATCAGAGAAGGCAGCAGAAATGAAAATTTTCTCGTCCCCAAACCCAGAACAAGGAAACGCGTCAACGTCTGTACAATAGGAAAGGATGGTTTATGGAATCATACCTTGTCCTGAGGCTTGCTCAGCGACAATACCTCACGGCTTGTGCGGTCTTCACCTCCGATCTTGGATGGTGTCTGTGCAGCTCCTAGTCGCACTGGGACTGACAACTCCTGGTCTTATCAGGACTGTCGGGATTGATAGCTGTCCTCTGAGCGGCAAAAATCTCCCGCCTCTGAAGTAGTCGACACGGACCACCTGGAACTCCAATCTCCTTATCTCACAAGGAACTAGAAGGATCCGCTCCCTCCTGTCAGCATACTAGTCACTGACACACTCTCCTGCCACCAGTCGCTTTCTGCAGTTGTCTTTCCCTTGCTATGCCTCCCTTATCGGGTGGCACTTGCTCAGGCTCTCTCGGTTACCAAAACTAGAGAGAACGACAACTTTGTGGAGCAACTAGTTTGCACTGAGTTGTCCTTTGAGAAGCCCCCAATACCCCTATATATAGGAGGGTCATGGGATAGGGTTCTCCATCCCAGGCGATGCGGGACTAATAGCAGGAGTAGAAGGGTTCGAGATTTTCCACAAAACAACCAACTCGCAACCTGAACCGATCGTTTCACAACTGAAACAGTCGGTCGGGGACCTGAGCCGGTCGGTTGACATCTCAACAGATCGGTTGGGACCCATGAGACGGTCGGTTCACTTCTGAACCGATCGGTTCACTTCTGAACCGATCGGTTCACTTCTGAACCGATCGGTTCATGGTCCTGACCAGTTCCTGATTGACTTTCCCTCTTTTGTTTCTAATTGGTATCAAATACCAATCCTTTTCCCAATCAAATTGGGTAAGTGAAACAGAAGGAAAATTCTCACCAATCCTACTTTCCCAACTTGCTCAGTTGCACCAGTTGAATAGACCATTTCAACACTTGAAGCAGTCATTTCACCCTATGCATGAGCCGATCGACTCACAACCTGAGGCGATCGATTCACCAAGCTCAGCCAATCAGTTCATCACATGAGCCGATCGGTTGGGAATGCAGATTGTGCAGAATCAGTCAATTGCAGTTTCAATCAATCTGATACTCCAATCAACGTGTCCAACACCTTGAACATTATGATACTGAGCTATCAATTGATTGAGTGTTTAATTGAACTACTAAACTCCTTTAGTAATCAATCTAAACATTGTTTGTGGACAAAACTCCTCTTCTAGGTTAAATCCTATGTGTGTGACCCTGCAGGTCCATTTCACGTTGGTATTGAAAGTCCATAACACTTATGACTTGACAAGCAAAGAGCGGTGCCTAGTCACACATCAGTGCTACCCAAGTGAAATAGAAAGTTGGAGAAGAACTTTCAATCCTACAATCCGTGAATGGTGTTACAGCGAATGTATATTTCCTTTGTCACTGATATCCCGAATGAACTCGAGACATGGAACAGTCATCCTGTCAACGTTCATTCACTTTCTTGATCTCAGAGTAGATTGGAAGAGATATGTATGACATCAATATCACATACTGATTCACACATGCATGCACGCCTTTCTCAATCCTACTCATCAAGTGGCCATGGATATCATACTCCCTCAGGAGGGACAAATCCCATATCTATCACTCACCCCTCAAAAGCCCCATGTGTCAAAGCCACCCAATCATCACCTTTATAACAACCCATGTTTCAGGACTGCGTTTGATGATGTCAAAGTGTGACCAACGACATGTGTTGAGTGTAGTGATTTCAGGTCAAAAAATCACACTCACCACCATCACTGTGAGTACTGACTGTGACTACCATGTCATGGTTCCATGTGTCAAACTCACAGTGGGTTTGTCCGGTACACTTGTTCTCTAACAAGTACCTATGTGTTTGGTTTGATATCTCTATATCATGACTAATGAGATTCTGTCATCAACCAACACCACAATCTTGTCTTGTGTGTCATTGCTGTCTATCTACCTTCCACAATGACATCCGACTAGGGACACAACAAGAATGTACAAACTCTTAGCATCCATATGATCTCATTGTTCAGGTCCTCAACATGAAAGCATACGTCATTGAGTATTGTCATTCTGTAGACATTCAATCTGTTCTATCACTATCTCATATGACTGAACCAGAAAGAATTGGAAGCTTGCCTTTGATGTTTATCAAATCAATCTTAACGTATCCCACCAATCATCCCATGATTGGATCTCAGGGCATACATACCAACAACAGACACACATCTACGTGCACCCTCCACGCCTGGAGAGGGATCCACGACTCACTGAGGGCTCCGACTTGGATCCGCAATGGAGAAGCTCCCCAAATTGGGGCTTTGTACCTCTGCGCTTTTCATACCTATCCCAGATCAGAGGAAGATCCACACCTTCCACTAAACCTGGTGGTGGTCTTCGTAGGAAGGTGTGATGGGAACTGAGCTCCCACAACCTGAACTCCAAAATTCCATGTTACAACATTGCCGACAGTCCTTCTACTCCAGGAGCAGCGTTGCGAGGTGCCAGAAAAAGGGGTCGTCTTCACTTCTTTTGAGTTCATTGGTAGATCTAAGGATGTTCTAAGGAATCTCCTTTGAGGTGGGGGGAAAGAGCTCCAAGGAATTGTTGCTTGTCCACCATGGCAAAAAAGGTCCACGACAAAGGGGGTTTCCTGCACGAGTCGTTCCCTCATTCTAGACGACAACCGAGGATGTTTGTGGCATGCCTCTAAAGGTGGTGTGTGTTGCAGATCAAAAAGAGAGGACACGACGATATGCTCCCCAGCTCCATCTTTGTCAGTAATGCACATGGGTTCTGAAGAAATGAGAAGACTCGCCATCTGACCTCAGACACCCATAAAGGGACTCCTTGAGTTGACGATGATGGCCATAATCTTGAACAAGATTCTCCCTATTGCTTCCTTCATCAAACTCTTACCCCGGAAGAGGTCTGCTACCAAAAGGACTGATGTAAGAGGTGGAGGTCATGATATTCCTTAAATCTCCACAAAATGACCCCCAACAGAATCCAGTCAATAGCTCCTATCATTTCAGATCTCACAATTGTATTGGAATCATGCCCAATTTGCGATTGAATGGGTAAATGAGGTCTTGTTTTTGATAGAATTGATCTTATTCTTCTTCCCATTCTTTTCAGAGGCTGAGGGCAATGAGTTTACTGCTAGATTAGTTTTTTTTCTTCAAAAGAATTGGATTACATATAGTCAAGTGGATTTATGGGTGATTGATTGCGTGATAGGGTGATAACTCGCTACCAAGGTCAGATACATTCAAGGAATAATTATCATTCAATTACTTTTAATTATCTCTCACATTTAAACTTTTGTATATCCTAGCACAAACCTTCGATTCAAATGAATTATGAATCATGGGTTCCCCATCATACAAATCTCCGTATCTGGACACAAAATTCTAACATTTGGTTATATAACTTGATTCCTCAAACAATCATAAATAAGTGTATGGGCCTTATATAAAATTCAATTAATCCGCAAATCTTGATCAAATACATCTCAAATGACTTTATATGATCCTCATAACCCTAGGTTTCATCAATTGACCCCTCAAGCTCATTGAAACTACTCAATGGACCTCTTGGCGTCATAAGTACACAAATTATTTAACCAAATCCATTCATCATATTTGAACACAATTAATGTTCTAATCATCCATTGGTGTATTTGGTTTATTTTTTTTTAAAGAGTCAGGAATTGGCTAACCAATTTCTCATTTGGTATCCATCCTCTAAATGACGCACATGGTATTAAAATACTATATTAGTTATAAAAATCCTAAGACCTGGGTTATCACATGCATCCCATCTTATATGGAATTTCACCCTCGAAATTCAACTAGTCTGGTTCTGAAACTAATATCAAGGAGGTTTGGATGCCTCCAGGCCACCATTTTTAAGTCCCAAGAGTATCATTATTCTAGATTCATCCTAAGTTGTCATATTAGTATATTTAAGTATACAGAGTGTGCCCACCCCACCTTGTATAGGTTGAAAAATCATTTTTTAAGGAATTGTAGCATCACTTAGTGTCTTAGTCATCACATCTCATTCTTATATTTTGGAATTTACATCCTCATAGTCCCTTAATGAGAAGGGTTTTATTCATACATATGAAGTTAATAAGGTACCGCTCATGGTTCATATTTCACCCTACTGATCATACGGTGATGCCAAGGTTTCATGCCATTACTTATAGGAATAATGAGAATGAACATCTTTAATGTGGCTTATGATCAACATCATACCAGGATTTCAGCATTAGAGGGGTTTGATCTTCATATTTACATATTAGGATTTTCACTATATTTTGTGAGAGTTATCCTCAAACTTAGAAGAATAGATTTAGAAGCATTGAGGTTAAGAACTATATTTTGTGTTCATGAAACTTATAATCCAAAGATTTTTTTTATCTCATGATTTCAAACTTATTTCTTTCATTTACAATATGAAGGGAAACGAATATAATGAGTCAAGCTTATCACAATTTCCAACTTAGATGTGACATGTATGATAGAGGGAGAGAATATAGCATAGGCCAAGCTTCTATGAGTGACTCCTCATATATACATCATCTATCTAGCTCAAGTGAGGTTTCTAGCATCATATATTAAGAAAGAGAAAAAGAAGAAGAAGAAGGGACAATATGTGTGAGCATTTTATGCACAATGCATTTTACTCCAAGAACTTTCATTTCATATATCACCTCACTTGCAGTTAATGATGAGAACAAACATATGTCACTCAAGCTAGTACCTAACATAGTCAAAGGATTGACTTTCTCATTATGAGTCACCTACCTATCTTTTTTTTTCTACCCAACTCTTACATATAAGATTTAATCATGCAAAAGGACTCAACTCCTCTACTCAAGAATAATCTAGTGTAGGACACATCATTTTAAAAATATTTCATTTTTGTCATATATATTGGGGTTAGGTCCTATGACGCTCTCCCTGTGGGTCTCACTCTCTCTAGAGTTCACCACGTATAGTGTCCTAACACGGGATTCCTCCTTTTTAAAAGAGCTTGAGGCTTATGCATATTCAACCTTATCTTAACTTAGATTTGCCTTAATAAGAAAGGAGTATGTCTTTTCATCATCAAGACTTAGCTTATATTTTCTAAAATTAAACTCATCTCATATGCAACTTAAATCTTTATAAGGAAACTTATACCATCAGAGATCAAACTTAGATAAGATTGCACATGCATAAATCATATATATACATATATATATATATATATATATATATATATATATATATATATATATATATATATATATATCTACTCTAACTAATCTAGATCTACGCTCTCTTCTAGACTAATGTCATTCCCTTTCACTTAGGTTGCATGAACACTAACTACTCTCCAATGTGAGGTACACATTTTCATATTTACATATATATAATAAAATATTATATAGTTTTTCTTTGAGAAGACGAACGTCAGGGAAAAAATGTTGAGGCTCGAGCCGATTGGAAAACAAAACCAAATCAGCAAAACCGAGTGTCCCACACATAGTAGATAGTATAGTGTCATGTCACCCATTGAAATGGTGAGAACAAGGAGTAGACTAGTGTAGCTACCCAATACATATGAGCTCTATATGGAAGGGGTTTCTCACACTCGTCTAAACCTAATTCTCGAACATCTAGGTTCTAACTTAGAGGCTAAGTCAAACCTAGTTCCTATAGAACAACTTACTAAGTTTCTAGGGTTTAAAGTGAAAGGGGAAATTATGTTTTATATTTCATGGTTAGCAATTGTCAGGCGTAGCTATTGTTCATGCTCTGATACCAACTGTAACGTCCCCGGATTCCGCTGTCCCAAGACTGAGAGGGTCTGGGAGGAAAAATCCGAAAATGTTAGGCAATTGTATCCAAGTGCGTTGCAGAAGTAATATGCGCATACATGAACATACAACTATAGACTTACACCATGACATTCTCAACATTCAACATGTATATTTATACAACATGAATTATTACACAAAAGATTTACAGTTACATATTGAATGAAAATCTACAATCTATGAACATGTATGCTATCTAGGATCTTAGAGAATAGGTAACCTGAACAACTTGCTCACACCCTGTTCTTTTTCTCCCATGCTATCTCTGACCCTAAAACATACCTGAAACAAACAAATCAACAAAAGTTGGTACGTGGTAAAAGATACACTAGTAAGGTTGCATAAAGGAAAATACTTGAAAAAGGAAGAAAGAGAGAAAAACCATTTCTTAAGGCGAAAATCAGGTAAACATCCTTTTTATTAAATTTATTTGATGCGGTTGTACTACACTTATCTGCACTTGACTTACATCCAGTGTGGGAAAAAGTTATATCATCATACATCTAACATGGGCCAAAGCATCATACATCCATGTTAGGCAACATACATCCATACTGGGCTAGGTGCACTAGTAGCTACAACCCATCCATATCCTTTTATGTTATATTAGATTTTAGCAAAGTATAACTCATAATAGTTCAACCAAGCAATGAATATCCAAATAATAGCATTCATGATATTACATATCATAAGCAACCAAGAAATCTAGTCTTATACTTATAAGACCACATACCTGTGTTTAGAGATTCCTAATAATCCTCGATCATCTAGATATCTGGTCATCACCTGATTAATAGCAAATTAATAATCATTAATAGAAAGTTCACCATAATTAATGGTATTTAGGTCCAAAATTAGGGTTTGGTCAATCCTAGGTCAATGTGATCTTAGGATGGTGTCTAGTATTTTTAGTCTGATCTATATGTCATTAAAAAGGTCTCTGGTACGATTTTCATATTTTTCTGATAACTGATATTTTCTAGAATGAAAATGAGGTTACAAACATGGAATTGGGTTTTAATGAGAAATGGCTTATTGTTTTGACATAATAGTCAAATCTGAGTTCATATTTGGTTTCGACATTATACTAGGGTTCAGTAATATTTTTTTCAGATGTAATTTCCATGATATGCTAATTATACCAACAATATGATCTAAAAAAGAAGCATTATCATATACATTAAATATCATCATTATTTGTTCGTCAAAGGTCTGATCTAAGGGTCCAGTAATGTAGAGGACATTATTCTGAGTCTAGGGATATTTTTGGGTAATTATTTGGATACAGGAGCTATTTTTAATCGTATTTCTATGATATGTACATTAGATGAGATATTTACCTGTCAGAATTAGGTGGGCCGTTGGATTCACATATGGGCACTCTAGATGTCTTCCATGCGGCCACAAAGAAGGTGCAGTTCAAAGATTCTTGAGCTGGATGGACTGGCCGGTCTGTCTCCTTGGACCAGGCTGGTCCGATGTCTATCTCTCCCTCTCGTGACCCGCTCTCTCTCTCGCGCTAGCCCTCTTGGTCTCCGCAACACAGGGCGCCGTCGTAGAATAGACTCTCAGCGAGCAACCCCCCACATCTCGGCATCCTCGTCCTCAAGTGATGATCCTATAGTGTTGTCTAGGTACGGGCGCACATCTACGCGCACCCCCAATGCCTGGAGAGGGATCCACGACTCCTGAGGGCTCTGACTTGAATCCACGGTGGAGAAGCTCCCCAGATTGGGGCTTTGTACCTCTGTGCTTTTCATACCTATCCCATATCACAGGAAGATCCGCACCTTCCACTGAACTTGGTGGTGGTCTTCGTAGGCGGGTGTGATGGGAACCGAGCTCCCACAACCTGAACTCCAAAATTCCCAGTTACAGCATCACCCACTGTCCTTCTGCTCCAGGAGCAGCGTTGCGAGGTGCCAGAAAAAGGGGTCGTATTCACTTCTTTTGAGTTCAGTGGTAGATCTAAGGATGTTCCAAGGAATCTCCTTCGAGGTGGGGGGAAAAGAGCTCTGAGGAACTGCTGCTTGTCCACCATGGTAGAAAAGGTCCACGACAAAGGGGTTTCCTGCACGAGTCTTTCCCTCATTCTAGACGACAGCCAAGGATGTTTGTGGCATGCCTCTGAAGGTGGTGATGGTTGCAGATCAAAAAGATAGGGCATGACAATATGCTCCCCAGCTCCATCTTCTTCAGTAATGCACATGGGTTCTGAAGAAAGGAGAAGACTTGCCATCCGACCTCAAACACCCATCAAGGGACTCCTTAAGTTGACGATGATGGCCATAATCTTGAACAAGATTCTCCCTATTGCTTCCTTCCTCAAACTCTTACCCCGAAAGAGGTCTTCTACTAAAAGGACAGATGTAAGAGGTGGAGGTCTTGATATTCCTTAATTCTCCACGAAATGACCCCCAACAGAATCCAGTCAATAACTCCTATCATTTCGGAAATCACAATTGTATTGGAATCATGCCCAGTTTGCGATTGAATGGGTAAATGAGGTCTTTTTTTTGATAGAATAGATCTTATTCTTCTCCCCATTCTTTTCAGAGGTTGAGGGCAACGAGTTTACTGCTAGATTAGTTTTTTTTCTTCAAAAGGATAGGATTACATACAGTCAAGTGGATCTGTTGGTGATTGATTGCGTGATAGGTGATAACTTGCTACCAAAGTCAGATACATTCAAGGAATAATTATCATTCAATTACTTTCAATTATCTCTCACATTTAAACCTTTGTATATCCTAGCACAAACCTTCGATTCAAATGAATTATGAATCATGGGTTCCCCATCATACAAATCTCCGTATCTGGACACAAAATTCTAACATTTGGTCATATAACTTGATTCCTCAAATAATCATAAATAAGTGTATGGGCCTTATATAAAAATCAATTAATCCACAAATCTTGATCAAATAAATCTCAAACGACTTTATATGATCCTCATAACCCTAGGTTTCATCAATTGACCCCTCAACCTCATTGAAACTACTCAATGTACCTCTTGGCCTCATAAGTACACAAATTATTTAACCAAATCCATTCATCATATTTGAATACAATTAATGTTCTAATCATCCATTGGGTATTTGGTTTATTTTTTTTTAAAAGAGTCAGTAATTGGCTAACCAATTCCTCATTTGGTATCAATCCTCTAGATGCCGTAAATGGTCTTAAAATACTATATTAGTTATCAAAATCCTAAAATCTGGGTTATCACAAGGAGCTTTAGGCCTGATTGGGCGTTTCACCAAATCAGTGAGGTAGACGACGAGCTAGGGCTCATTTGAACTGGCGGCATGAGGTGGAGCTAGCGGTGAAGGAATCACATTAAATGACGAAGGATAGAGGGAGAAAGGAGTCGAGGAGCCTGGCTGTCGGGCTGCTCGAGCAGTCAGAGGTAGGGGATGACCTCCGGGTCTTCGGATCAAAACCGGGTCAAAAGTCATCCATCGGATGGGTGACTAGGCGCGTGACAAGATAAATCGACCAAATCATAGCGTTACACATCAATATAATTGATTCGATGCATGCACTATAATTATACTATATTAAAAGCTTTTAGAATCGATTTGAAGGGTCAAATGAAGTTCAAAAGGCACCAAATTTTAACCACATGCACAAATTAATTTGTAGAATCATGCTATACAATTATATTTTGGTTTCACCCAATATTTGGCCCTTAATAAATATATTTCTCATTAAAGTGTATACTAATATATTAGAATGAATAAGTTATATGAAAAGTATTTTTTTAATGGATTATATGAGTAAAATTCGAGATATCCAACCATTATTAACTTTAAGAGCAAAATATCACCATTATATTCTATTTTGATATATTATTATCATTTTTTAGGAGAGAGAAAGAAATTAGGTTAATTACACTCATAATTAATTCTATTACATATTTTTGCTCATATCTTATCCAAAAAGATATACGAGCTCCAAATTAACATTATCCACTTATTATCTCTCATAAAACTCCATTTTGAATTATTAATCCTTAATTATTTCTTTAAGTGGGTTATTTGTGCAAATACCCCTTTATAATCATAATTGGGGGGGGGGGCAAAAATGGAATTTCACCATCATTAATGCTCAAATTGCACATTGAGTCCCAACATGATTCAAAAAGATGGGAAATTTATGAAAATGGTCCAAATGGACTAGAAGGCAAAGAAAATCTCAAAAATGGGTAAATTGCTGGGAAGACCTTAGATTTCAGTATGTTACACCACTTTTTGTACCCACACCGCCATCGATGACTCCATCCGGAGGACCCTCTTCCCGTTCTCTCTAAAAGAAAAAGCTAAAGAGTGGTACATTTTGAAGCCATAGTTGGTAACTTGGAATGAGGTCAAGAATGAGTTCCTCAAAAATTTCTTCCCGATTGCTAAGCTAAATCACATGAGAAGATGTATCACCACCTTTTCCCAGAAAGAAAATGAACCTTTCCACGAGGCGTGGGAAAGGTTCCAAAAGCTCCTTCATGACTACCCCCACCATGAAGTGCCATTGTGACAGCTAGTCCAAGCCTTCTACACCGGGCTTGAAGAGTTGAGCCAGAAAAACATTGACTCATCATGTGGAGGCACATTCATGGCAAAGCCACCCAAGGAATCATGGCCATTGTTTGAGCACCTTGCTAAAAATTCCCGCTATCGAGTTTCTATAAAAGGGGAACATTACAGCCGGGACTACACCCCTCCACCTTCTATATATCTATCCTACAATTTTGCCAACCCCAACATGATAAAGATGATGGCGAACATGATGAATATGATGAAGAACCAAGCTGGTGGTTCTTCTAGTCAATCCACAATGGCAGTTGAAGTTGAAGAAGAGGAAGTACATGCCTTGCACTCCTTTGGAAACTAGAATAATCAAGACCACATGCCCAACACTTACACTCCCAAGTGGAGGAACCACCCCAAATTTCTCATAGAAGCAACAAAATGAAGATGGGCAAGGACAAGGGAAGCCAAGGCCATGCTACAGCTCCAAGTTTGAAGATGAAGTGCTTGGAAGATTAAGAAGCTTGGATGAGGTGAAGAAGGATGTATCGTCACATGGGCAGTCCATCAGCCGTCTTGAGAAAATATTGGATCAAAAATCTCTCTCACTTTCTAGGAGGGAGAAAGGAAGACTTCCGTCTCAACCAATGCCAAATCCAAACAATGATGGTACTTTCCTAGGAAACACTCAAAGTTCATATGCTCTGCGATCATACCAAGCACCGCCAAATCCCTATGCTCTACCACCTCCTCAAGCACCTCTCAACTATCAATATGATCCACCTCCACCTCACTCATACTAACAACCACCTCTGCAATACCACTCCCATCCACAATAACAATAGCAACAACCACAACAACCACAACTACAACCACAACTGCAATTCATCCTCCAAAACCCAAATTCACCTCACCAAAGACCACCACCACCCCAACAACCATAACCACCTCCACAAGCCTCTTCTTATACTACCCATGAGCATGTGAAGGTAATGATTATTTTGAGGAGTGACCGGACTTTGGAGCACCCCCGTGATACTATTGTTGTTGACAGAGGTGATACTGTGACTAGACAAGTTGATAGTGAGATATAGCTTGATGATACTGTGACGAGAGCTAGAGGTGATATTGTGACTGGATAGGTTGATACTGAGATACAAATTGATGATATTATGACTAGAGCCAGAGTTGATATTGTGACATCGGACATGATAGTATGATACAGATCAGTGATACCATGATTCCTGTGATTCCCATTGATGAAACTATTGATCTGAGCCGTTTGAGATCCCAACTTTCCCCATTTCCTGAAGCTCTTAAGGAGCCTTCTATTGATAGGAGAAGAAAGAAACATAACGAAGACATCCTAGAGACTTTCAAACAAGTGAAAATCAACATTCCTTTGCTTGATGCAGTCAAGCAAACTCCTTTTAATGCTAAGTTCCTGACAGATTTTTGCACCTTCAAGAGAAAGACAACAGGAAGAACCCCAAAAAAGTCAAGCTCACCAAGCAAGTGAGCTCAATTCTGCAACACACCATGCCAAGGAAGAGGAAGGATCCTGGTGCCCCCACCATTTCATGCTACATTGGGGCACATCACATAGAACAAGCCCTTGTAGACTTAGTCTCTAGCATTAACCTAATGTCATATGATGTGTATTTTGAGCTCCAAATGGGGCAATTGAATCTGTAACATTGTACTTTGCAGTTGGCCGACCGATCCATATAGAGATCTAGATGACGTGTTGATGATGTGCTTGTGAGGCTTGATGACGAGACTTCTGCTTTCTTCCCCACTGACTTCATTGTCTTAGACATGGAAAAAGACACAAGGAGGGTGCCTATCATCTTGGGAAGGCCGTTCCTAGCCACAGCTGATGCAGCGATTCATGTGAGGACTAGGACTATGTATGTGACATTTATGCACATGAAGATCCGGTTGAAGATCTTTAAATCTTCATCCACAACCGAGATGATAAGGGCCACTAAAGAAGATTGCTATCTCATTGAGTGCCTAGATGAGATTTTGGAGGAATGCCTACCTGCGTGGATTCAAACTACCACTCAAGGTAGAGGTCTAGAGCCAATAGTTGAATTCCCAGATGATGATGATGAAGAGGATAAAGAGAATGAGCTAGCCTTAGTGGCTGTAGGTGAAGACCTTCCATCTATTTCTAAACCATTAAAGAACTCCCTTGAAGAACCTCCCACTCTTGAGATAAAGTCACTCCCAAAAGGATTGAAGTATGATTTTCTAGGTTCAAATGATACCCTCCCGATGATCATTTCTTCCATTCTCTCACCAGAATAGGAGGAGGCATTGATGAAAGTTTTGAAGAAGAACATCCGGGCTATTGGATGGTCTATAGCTGATTTGAGGGGTATTAACCCCTCCATTGGTGTGCACATGATCTATTTGGAAGATGATGCAAGGTTGAACCACCAAATGCAAAGATGATTGAATCCAAAGCTGAAAGAAGTTGTAAATTAAGAGGTTGTGAAATTTAAAGATGTTGTGATTATCTATCCTATTTCTAATAGCACGTGGGTGAGTCCTTCCAAGTTGTACCTAAAAAGGGTGGGATCACTGTGGGGGGAAATGTGGATGTTGGGCTTATGTTGGTTAGAGAAAAATCAAAGTGGAGAATGTGTGTTGACTACCGGAAGCTCAATGAAAAGACCAAAAAGGACCACTACCCTCTCCCATTTCTTGACCAGATTCTAGAGAGGCTAGCGGGGCAAAGCTTCTATTGTTTCCTTGATGGGTACTCTAGATACTTCCAAATTGTTGTGCATCCTGTGGATCAAGAGAAGACAACATTCACTTACCCAAGTGGTACATTTTCCTACCTAAGAATGCCATTTGGGTTGTGTAATCCCCCTTCTATATTTCAGAGATGTGTGACCTCAATTTTTGCTGATATACTTGATACATTGTTGGAAGTGTTCATGGATGATTTATCGGTCTTTGGTAAAACCTTTGATGAATACTTATGTTATTTGGTTGTTGTTCTTGAGAGATGCATAAAGTTTCACCTAGTGTTATCTTGGGAGAAGAGCCACTTCATGGTACCTGAAGGCATTGTTCTGGGCCACCTAGTTTCAAAGGATGAGATTGAAGTTGATAAGGCCAAGGTGGGCCTCATTTCTACTCTTATTATTCCTTCCACCGTAAGACATGTCCAGTTTTTCTTGGGACATGCAAGATTCTACCGGAAATTCATAAAAGACTTTAGTAAGACCTTGAGACCTCTACGCCACTTGCTTGAGAAGGATGTTGAGTTTCATTTTGATGACAAGTGCATTGAAACCTTCAACCACTTGAAGTAAAGACTAGTTTCTACTCCTATCATGCAGCCCCCCGACTTCTCTTTGCCATTTGATATTATGAGTGATGCATCCAACATGGTAGTGTGGGTTGTGTTGGGCCAAAGAGTTGTTCGGATTCCACATGCTATTTACTATGCAAGCAAGACTCTAGATGAAGCCCAAAGAAACTACACAACCACTAAGAAGGAGTTGCTTGCATTTATCTTTGCTGTTGACAAGTTTAGATCATATATTCTACAAAACAAGGTGATTGTCTATACAGACCATGCTGCTCTTAAATATCTAATGACAAAGGAAGACTCCAAGGCAAAATTGATCCTATGGATATTGTTTCTTTAAGAGTTTGATATTGAGATTGTAGACAAGAAGGGAGTAGAGAATTCTATCTCTGATCATCTCTCCCAGATTGAAGCACCTTTTGATGAAACAAGTATAATCAAAGAGACATTGCCACATGATCAATTGTTCCTACTCTCATCCGCTCAAAGGTTGTGGTACCAAAACATAGCTAACTTCTTAGCTAGTGGGTGCATACCAAACACTTGGATGAGGGAGGAAAGCCAAAGGTTATTTTCTATGGCCAAGGATTATGTTTGGGATGATCCTCATTTGTTTAAATATTGCCCCGACCAACTTATCCGAAGGTGTGTTCCCGAGATGGAGAAACAAGAAATCCTCTCTATGTGCCATTCCAGAGTTTGTGGAGGTCACTTTGGTGGAAATCATACTACTGCCAAGGTTCTTCAAAGCAGATTCTATTGGCCTTCCTTGTTCAAAGACTCTCATGAATTCTACAAGTGTTGTTTGAAGTGCCAAAAGGTGGGCCCTATCTCTAAGAGGGACATGATGCCTGTATCACCCATTCTAGTGGTGGAGGTATTTGATGTTTGGGGAATTGACTTTATGGGCCCTTTCCCCCCTCTTTTGGATATGTCTATATTTTGGATGTCGTTGAATACATTTTAAAATAGATTGAGGCTATTGAAACAAGGACAAATGATCACAAGGTGGTGTGTGACTTCATGAAATCTAACATCTTTATCTATTTTGGTATTCCAAGAACTATGTTTAGTGATATTCCAAGAACTATGTTTAGTGATGGTGGTTGTCACTTCATCCAATGCACCTTCGAAGGCTTGCTCAAGAAACACATGATGAACCATCATGTGGCTACTCCTTACCACCCTCAAATAAGTGGTCAAGTTGAGTTGGTCAATCAGGAGATGAAGATCATTCTAGAGAAGACGGTGAGACCGAACCGCAAGGATTGGTCACTTTGTCTCGATGAAGCTACATGGGCATATATGACTGCATATGAAGCCCCAATTGGAACCACACCGTTCAAGCTCTATATGGAAAAAGTTGCTATTTACCAGTTGAGATTAACACAAGGCACTATGGGCTTTGCAAGCCATGGACTTTTATGGAGAGAATGTCAGGATGAAAAGAAAATTTTAGTTGAATGAGTTGGAAGAAATGTGCCATGAAGCATATGAAATATCCAAGAGCTATAAAGAGAGGACAAAGTTTCTTCATGATAAGATGATCAAGAAGAAGGACTTCGAGCCCAAAAAGTGGGTGTGGCTGTACAACTCAAGGATGAAGTTCTTTCCCGAAAAGCTCCAGTCTGATGGGAATGACCTTATCTCATCAAGAAAGTATATCCATATGGGGTTTTAGTTATTTGTGTTAAAGAAGGAGCTAGAGAGTTCATAGTGAATGGCCAAAGATTGAAATCTATTGTGGAAGTAGGTCCGGACAAGGCAAACCAAAGTTTTGATATAGTAATGTTAGTGGAAGAACATCAAGTTGATGAAGAGATGTGTTTGAATGAACATGAAAGAGACATTTACTTAAAGAATTCTTCAAGAGTCCCAGGAAAATGAAGGAAGCCAAGAATCAATAAGTCTAGCTAAAGGTGTACAATTGAGCGCTAGCAGAGGCAACCCACCTAGGTTTGGGAACTTTTTCACCCAACCTTCTCTTTTTGATACTTTTGATTTCTTTTACACACAAAACACACACACACACACTTGTGCTTGATAGTTTTCATTTTAGTTTCAATGGAATGATAGGTGAAATAGGTGCAAGTTGAGACATGAAGCACATTCAGTAAAAATGATTGATACAAAATCAAAGGGGATTGTTCAAGATGATTGAATTGTGAGTTTTGAAAAGATTTAATGAGTTCTAAAGAATTTTGCACTGACAAGAACTAGCACGGCTATGCTGGACTGGAACGGCCATGCTGTCTAAGTGAATTGCAATAGGGGAAATTCAAGTTTTGTCCGCAAGCAACACGGTCGTGCTGGCCAGAACAGCCATGCTGGCGTGGAACGGTCGTGCTCGCCAAGTTAAATTCAATAGGAAAAACTCAAGTTTTGGGCACGGGCAACACGACCGTGCTGGGCAGAATGGCCATGTTGGCATCCATCCAGCATGACTGTGCTGGCCCGGGCCCAAAACTTAAGTTGCTTGATTTTTCCCGAGCTAGCATGACCTAACTCTGATTTTTACAAGCCAGAATGACCGTTCCAAATGAAGGGCGATTAGGGCAAGCTTCATTCACCCCAAATCAACTCCTCTTACTCCCAAACTCCAGATTTGAGTCCTCCTTGGTCCCCAATCATCTTACCTAACCTCAAGCTTCATTTTCCTCCAATCGTCACCACCAATTTCTCCACTTCCAAGCAAATTTCACCCCTACAATCGGAGAACTTGTTTATACTGTTATTGCTTGATTTTCATCAACAATCTTGGCAAATATGAAGAGAACGGGAAAGGAAATTAGGAAGGGAGTAGAGAAGACAATGGACCTCCTCACCGGAGGAAAAAGCCGCTCCAAGCAGACCTCCTATTCACAACAGTTTAGAAGTGTGCCGTCACTGTCAAATTCCATCTCCCGATCCTTTAGATAGTCAGCATCGACATGCAACTCCTGACACCAATCCTCCCCTAGTGCTCACACCATGGATCCAAGCTACGACAACCCTGAGGAGGAGGAGGAAGAAGAAGAAGAACTAGAGAAAATCATGGATTTGGTGGAAGTCGATGTGTTGATGCACAAAAGAAGGGTTAAGAAGATAGCCAAGGCATCTTCCTCATGCCTACCACCTCGACCAATATCGGAAAATCACTCCACCTCATCAACACAACCACATGCTGCACAACAGACCATTAGGCACCAGTTGGTAACTGAGGAAGAAATTGCAGATGCACCTGTCCAGATGGTGTCGTTGAACTTGGACACAAGTTCGGGGTCACACACATATGAGGAGGAAGAGATAGATGACACTGAAAGAGAGGAGATGGAAGATGAGTCGATGGATGTTTTTTCCAAATTGGAGGAGGACAGGATGAAGTGGGTTGGGAAGCAACCCGAGGAAGTTGCATATGGGAGAGGTACAGTGAGGTGAGTGTTCACATGTCCACTTTGCCCGAGTGCACCATTAGGAGAGTGATGCCCATATGACACGCCTGCCCCAACACCATACAAGCCCTGGGAATGCATGTTGTTGTTAAAGATCTCTTGGAGCCTTGCAGATTGTATAAAATGTTGACTACTGTGGAAGAAACATACTAAGAGACAACTCATGAGTTTTTCAAGTCTCTAGAGAAAGTGCAATATCATGGCAAGGATGCAATCAGGTTTAGGATCAATAACTCCAATCATGTTCTAAAGGCTTCCAACCTCAACAAGATCTTTGCACCAGCACCTGAGATTGCCCAAAAGTTTGATGGGGGAAGGTATGATGAAAATGGGAAATGTGACTATGCCAAGATGTGGGAAACATTCACTGGTGAGAAATCCTTTACAGCGAGAAAGTAAAAAACAAGCAAGATCTTCAATTCCGCTATGAGATATTCAGAAAGTCCTTACCATTCTGTCTTTGGGCAATACAACAATAAAGGTTACAGTTCTCAAAAAGACTTGTTTGTGATGTCAGTGGTGGTGAGTCGTGGTTATGTGAATCTGGGAATGATGATGATAGATCATTTAAAGACAATTCCTACTAAGACCAAGCTTCCCTTCATCATGGGAGGGATTGTGAACACAATAGAAAAGACACTTGATTGTGATCTCCACAACTTCATAAGGGCATAAGGTGGCAAGTTGATTGATTTAAACTATCTTGCGAGGTCTCATATGATTTCCATAAGAGACAAGTTGATTGATTTAAACTATCTGGCGAGGTCTAAGATGATTTCCATAAGAGACAAGAAGATCATTTACAACATGAACCACAGATACCCTGGCCTCACTCTGGAGCTACCTTATCATTCCACTACTCTTCTTGAGGGTATCTGACCATTGGAAAATCTTCCTGCACGAATTTCTAGATTTGAATGTGCATTCCCTAGAGAGGACTATAGAGAAGTGACAATGGACTTACCAGAGGGTGGAGGTGAAACAAATGTGCTAGAGCAACAACATATTTTAGAGAAGACACATTGCACAAGACCTAGAGTGGAGAACTTTGATGCGCAACCACCTCCAACAAATGCATGTGATATGTCATCCATTCATGTACAGTTGGATGTGATTCAGAAGACGTAGCAGGATATATGGTTAGATCAGCAACATATGCATCATTAAATCAACCACATGTACCAGTTGCAACATATGTAGGTGAAGAGGAACCCCCAATGGGGGGAGGATTTTTGGGGAGCCCTTTCTAGTTACCAGGAGACACACCCGCCTCTACAGGCGGACTACTAGGGCCATTACTACCAACACCCACCTCCACAAACTTGCCCACCACAGGATCCTACACCACCACAGCCATGAATTCTACCCTATCATCCCTAAGCATTAGTTTCATGATGATGACAACATGGTTTTAAAGTTTGGTGTGGTAAGCCCTTAGTCCCAACTTATTTTGTCTATTTCATGTTCCACCTGATTGTTGTTTGTTTGATCTTAACCCATCTAGTGTAGATTTTCTTTTGCTAGCATTCATGCATACATGTAGTTTAATTTCATGCATTTTTGTGTAATTTTTCAAAAAAATTGCTCTTTTTGTCACCCAATGTCATGCATTGCATTTCCATGTAGATTTGTGTAACTTTTGTGTGTTTTAACTAGGATTTGTTGCTTTATTCTTTAAATTCCCTAAAAGTTAGGGTTGGATGTGATTGAAGGCAAAATAGCACCATGTTGGCCAATTTCACCCAAACTTGAATGTTCTTGCCTAAAAGCATGTTTTGACTTAATCTCCACTATTTGAAATGAATTTTTTAATCTTTTGACAAATGCATGCTGTTTTCTTAGATTTTATTGCTATATGGTCTTGATTGTTGACTTTTTCATGTGCACCACTTCTCTCAAGTATGTGAATGTTTCAGTTGAATTATGAATTGAGCAAGCAACAAACGCTTAGAGCCTATGGAGTCACTTGATATAAATGTGAATCTCATGTTTTTCAATCATGTGGTGTGATATCATTTGATGAAGTGTTGGATTAGCTTTCATGTAGGAAATCTTATGTTGAAGACTACACTAACGACTCCTCTTTGATCTGACCCTTCTTTCACCATCTTCATACCTCTCCGCCTCATGAAAGGAAGCCCTAGTACACATAATCAGCCTTGTCACCTCCAAAAGGTTGGGGTGGTCATATCTATATCTCCCTGCTTCACTCTATCCACTAGATGCCCTATCTAAACCAAGTGCAAAGAAAAGAAAAGAAAAAGAAAGCAAAAAGAAAATAAAAGGATGCTCCTATTTAAGAGCATTCAAATAAATAAAAGATGAGTGCTCTATGTAATAGCACTCCAAAAATCTTTCTGCAACCCTTTCTTCTATTTTCATACCCATTGAGCTAGAAAACATCAAATCTAGCACACTTTCCCCTTTTCTATAGCCATGTGGGTCATTTGGTGTGTTTGAGGAATAATATTGAATGCATGAAAGTGAAACAACACTCCTAGTCATCTTTGATTAATGCCAACATGAAATAGTTTACCCCAAATGATATGAAGGACATATGGACAACTTGTGTATTCTATGCTTTATATTTGATGTTTATATGCTCAATGCTCATTTCATGATTGGTATGTGAAAGAGGAGAGGAGAGAGGTGGAACACATGCACTTAGTGACTTCCTAGACCATTTAGTCAATAATCATCTGTTGCTATGCACTTTTCATTTTTGTTTTTTGAAAGAAAACTGAAAAGAGAGACTGAGTTGGATCATACTTGAGGACAAGTATGTTTTAATATTGGGGTGGTAATGTAGCCCTATTTTAGTGACCCATCTTGTGCCATTTTGTACTTTATTCACATCTAACCATAATAGAATGCAAGTTAAATTCCCCAATATGAGTATTACTATCAAATGCACTTATGTACGTTCTTTGCATTATTTTCAGGCACTTGGACTGTGCTTTGGATGGATAAGAGAGAAGGAAGAAGTTCTAGGGTTCCTCCTCTCATGGAGGGGTCCAAAGAAGGCCCCAAAGCTCCCTCAACCTACCCCTAGTGGCCAAGATTTGACATCAATAAAAGAATTCCTTTGATGATGAATATTGAATCTCATTTTGCCATTGAAGACCCCAACATGGCCGTGGTGCCAAGGAACGGTCGTGCTGGCTAATGCATAAGTTACATGGAAATTCTCAAGATTTGCATGCTACAACAACTCAACCACCACAGCCGTGCTATCCATCACCGACATGCCATGAAGCCCCCAAAATGGTTGTGCTACCCAACACAGTCGTGCTAGCTGAAGACAGAATGAGCATGCTCAAGGGAACAACCTCCACTCAAACTCCACCACCACGGCCATGCTACCCAGCGCGACCATTCTACCTAGGCTGTTCCACCAACCTCCATTCCACCACTTCAACTTGTGATTTTGCCACTTTCTTGGAAAGTCCGTTCTCCACCCACTCCTTGAGCATTCATTGCATTCTACTTGTATTTATGCTCTCCACCCACCACCTATATATACATGGGTGGCGGTCATAGAACTAGGTTAGCTCCCATTAATCCTCTCCACCCACTCCTTGAGCATTCATTGCATTCTACTTGTATTTATGCTCTCCACCCACCATTTCCACCACATTTCCACCTTGGAAACCTATATTTCTAGGTTTTCCTCCATAATTGTGAGAACCTACTACACTAAACAAGATTACTCAAAACATAAAACACAATCAATAACTAATTAATCACATACCCAAAAATATGGGTAAAATAAAACCGATTTCAACATCAACACCCACTCAGAAATATTTGAATAAGATCCCAACATATTTCTTGTATCCATACTATGACAGTAATTTGATACAAATTGTTTTATCTCCTTAACCACAACATATCTACATAGGAGAACAATATTCATATATGGCACACAAACAAGCATTAATATGCTAACAAAAGTTTGATTTGTTTGAAACACCATATACAAACTTTTCCTGCCCAGACCTGAGAGTACAAGGACGAATCTAGGACACACTAGACATCTAATCAACTTTATCAAAGATTCATTACTATAGCTCCTCTTTGCTGCCACATGTTTGTTTTGTCATTTCCGATTACCTAAAAAAATGTGGCGAACCACAAGGGTGAGACCCATGTCCCAACAAGAGATATAAAATCCAACAACGCTTATTGATTACAACATTTTAAATAGAAGATAACTAAGCAGTTGGAGTATTTAATAATCAATTGAACAGATTGAACAGTTCAAGTATGCTAAAAAAACTAAGAAATTATTCTTAGAAACAGGTGTGATCATCAATGCTTATATAGATAACAAATAAATCCATTTCTTTGGATAGATATCTACTCAAATATCATCAAATTGCATCTAATAACAATCATTATCATTAATCTTACTATCATCATATTCCTTGCTAGCAGCACAAGCAATCTAGTAGCATAAGAATCCCTAACATCGTGAATATATCTAGTAACATAACATGACTATCAATATTGGCATCTCAAATAAAGGGAACAGATCAATATCATAAGTAGAACTAACATCATAACACAATGAACTGCATAGGCATGATTAGCAGTTTAAGCATTTTGAATTACATAGGCATGGCTAGCAATATTAAACATAGCTAGAAGCATCATCTTAACCATCAGTGTTAGTATATTTGAAAACATAAGCATGTTTACAACATGAACATAACTACAACATAAGTATATCTATTATCTCTTATTTAACTATACACGATCTCTGTGGAAAAAAAAATCAAACAAGGGTTATCATCCAATATGAATCATTGTGTATAACCCTAAACAGATATGCTACACGGTGGTCTTACATCTGTTATTATGCCCTGAGGAATTTGAGGATACCACTCAAAATCCAACTAACCACTTCTAAGTCAAAATTAGTGCCATACAAGGTCTAGGAAGAACTGGTCTCCTAAGATATTCTCCACCCTCGGTCAGTACGGGTCCTCCACAGTGACATATAAGGTCAAGATGCTAACAACCTAGTCCGTCCTTATTATAGGTCACAACACCAGTGAAAGGAAGTGGGTACGCATACCCTACCATCTGAGGTACAACCGCAGTTGTCCTACTATCTCATCACATAGATAATCACCGATACATGACCACAGCTATTCTCAAACTGAGGGCTAGGTATGACCGCAGTCATCCTCCCTAAAACCTTGAATTCAGTATGACAAGCACCCCACATACTCATCAGTATACGCTCTGAGTTTCTCTTGGGAATACTCGTTTCACCATCTGGCAAGTTCTGACACTCAGATGGATCTATGGCACAGGGCACTACATGATTAGAGTTTCACTTGATTAGTTATGCCAATTGTGTGAATTAAGGTTGTATCAAACAAGTGGACATACAAACCCTAATTCATTTTTAACAAGCATATAAATATCACAAATTCAAAAGATATAAAACGTGTGAAACATAATTTCTCATCTCATCATCACATGGTACTATTCACTTGCCATTCATGAGGCTACACTAGTCATCATACTATCACAAGATATAAATCCTTTTCACAATATCACAGGATATCAACCATTATCAATACATGAAGATTACAGCTCATTCAGGTCTCAACCATGCCCAAAGGTCATTAAGACCATCATACTATTCCATGCAAGATCATCATTATCTTTCCATGCCTTATAACAAGGCTCAACAACATCACTTACATATAATACACCAGATCAGCACAATATTGTATTAATGAGCTAGGAGATATTCATAAACAATCATAGCAGGGTTATAATAACATTAAGCATTCCATTATTACATCAACATGCAAGGAATCTAGATATGATTAACCCTCATCATATTCATAATGTACATGTTTAGTATAAGAAAGTATCAACCATGTGGCTATGTTAACCATCAATTAAAAAATTAAGGTTATGATTATATTAAGGAGGTTATTTCACCATCATGCCATCATATAAGAATGTTAAACATGAATACTCATCTTTATCTATTTGCATTAGAGTTAGGTTCAACATGATAAATTATATCAATGTTACTAATCAACACTTAGGGTTCGCATCATGAAAGAAAAGTATATGAAGAATTCTGTCATGAGCAAGAAGCCTTACTCCTCTGCCTGGGCCTTTATCAAAAAGAATATTCCTTCTCTTCAAAGTGTCAGCCACAAGGTGGTCATCTCCAACAAGTCTACATATGTCTGGTCTGATAACTAGATCCAAGGTGATTCCATTAAAGCACTCCACCCCAATTGGAGCATCCACAATGACCTTGAAGATCTTCTTGTTTAATCCCTGCGCCTGGATAACGGTGAATGGGATCTATCCTTCATAAATCAACTCCTTCCCCAGGATATTGGAAATAGAATCAAATCCATCCTGCCACCCGTCTGTGAGCAGGTGGACGACGCCTGGGCTTGGCCCTTTGAAGACTCAAGACTCTTCTCAACATCAACGGCCTACTCCTGGACCAGATCTGAGAAGAACGTTAATATCCCAGGCAACTGGAATGCTATTTGGAACCTAAATATTCCGGAATATCTGAAGACATTTTCCTGGCTGCTTCAACATCGAGCTCTCTTGACGAATGTTGAAAAGCAAAGGCACCATACTGACATCGAAATTACCTGCACAATATGTAACAATGCCCCTGAAACTATCCTACACTGCCTGAGGGACTGTCAGGCTAGCAGGCATGTGTGGATATGCCTGGGAAAAATAGATAACTTCTTCAACTCAGATGAGAATGAGTGGATCTCTAGAATCCTTTCAAGAAACACATCAGACCCAGGTGTGATCCAAACCATCATGGCAGCGTGGCATCTGTGGCAAGCACGCAATGATAGAATTCACTGTAATCACCCCTTCAACACTCAACGTAGTGTCATCTTCATAAAAGAGAGAACCCGCTCAATTGAGCACCTTCCTCCTAAAGGCCGCCAGTGCCCTGGTCACCAACCAATACAGAAAGTCTCAGCACCCATAGCATACTCTGCTGTTGCCTTTGCTGATGCAGTGTTCAACTGTAACTCCAAGCAGGTGAGTGCAGGTGTCCATATTGTTGATAGAATAGGATGTTGCATGGAGGGTATGGGTTCCCCTTTCTTCACATGTTCTATACTAGAGGTTGATGTAACACTATTCTACTTGCAAGCAAGTTATTCCAGGAGAAGGGCCTTATACACATAGTCATCCTCTCTAATTCTATTAAAGCAACCAAACTTCTCACCAGTGATGAGCCGCCCGCCCCAAAGCTCCAGCCATACTGGAGGAAATTTCAACTCATCCAAGCACATTGTCAGTTCACCTTACAGTATGTCCCTCGGGAGCTAAACAAAGTCGCGGATGCAGTAGCAAAACTAATAAGCACTTATACCCAAACCCTAACTCACGACATCCCCATTGGATAATGGATTCATAAGGTGAAGCACCACCATCACATTCCATACTATTCTCAAGTACGAACCCACACATAAATCAAGGTGTAACCATAGGGTTATAGCATACTAGGGTTTCAACAATAGTAATAGAGTACTCCATGATTGTATTAGTCATTCAGGGACTATTCATACCCTATTACCATCATTTAGTTATATTAAAGCTAGGTTTAACAAGCTATACCTCATCATGGTTACATATCAACACAATATGACTATCTTCCCTTCTATTCAAATGAGTGAATAGGTAAGACTACCTTATTAAGGGTAACCCTCCATTTGTTCCATCATCATTCAACCCATATCATCATACGACAATGTCACCTAGAACCATTGGATGTTTAAAAGGTAATACCATTGGTTGTTTACATAAGTAAACACCTTAGATAAACCACATATGAAGTCCTTGATTTGTTATCTAGAAAGAGTCACCAGATAACCCTATACATCCCTTGATTAACAACACAAAAAGTTCCATTGAGAGTAGGGTAGAACCCACAATTGACTGTTCATTTAAAATAAGCCATCCACTGTCAGCAAGTAAGTTGCTTAAGTTGATCATATAAAGGAAACCATATAAATCACATTATTAGGACCAACATATTACATTAGCCATCATTCCACTTTATTGGAGTAATAAACATTAGATCTTGACCATTGGGTCAAAATCATATGTTAAAAGCATCAATTACAATATAGGTCCGACCATTGCATCAAGTGACCCAAGAAACCATTGGTATAAGGCTTAATTGATGCTAAAATTATATGATTAACTCACCATAGGTTGTGGAGACCTGATCCACCATCAGTAGTGACCATTAAGTCACCATAGGTTGTTAGATCAGCAATATATTCATTAATCATCATCAAATATTAAGCTGATGGCATCATTGATTGATAACATCAGTAGGGTACTTAATGGTTGATCATTAAATTTCTAATTGATCCAAAACCTGACCTAAGGGGGTGATCTTATGTTGTCACAATAATCTGATACCTTTGATCATGACCATTAGTTGTCATGAAGACAACACCATAGGGTTGTTGCAATGGTACCATCATTGGGTCATGGGTTTATAGAAGAAATCAGCTTTAAACCCTAAAATTGACCATTGGTTGATAGGTGCTTAGCACCATAGGTTGTCAAACCAACCTGATCCAAGTCATATTATACCTTAGGAATAACGTACATATGATCACAGGTTCACTAGAACTGAAATCAGAATAGGGAACATTATAAAAATTTAATCCAAGTCAAGCATAGATTTTTAGTGCATGGATCATCATTTTCAAGCAAGAACATGAGCTAGCAAGATTGCGGTAAGCAATAAACGTGGAACAAGTTATAAAACTTGCCTCTAATTAGATGATGAAACCCCAAACAGACGAAAACTTGACCAGGTATGGTAGAAAATCCAAGCATAAGCTATGAACTCGTCCATCTAGCACCTTTCTTCATCAAATGAGCAAACCCTAAGCATAAGGAGCAAGAAAGGTAGGGTTTTAGAGCTTTAGAGCAATTTCCACCATGTAACAGCAAGGTTCTGACCTATATAAAGGTAGGAAGAAGGATAAAAAAGAAATAAACAAAAGAAAGAAGGTGATTCTAACTCTTTTAGGTCAAGATCACTAGAAGGAAGCTTTTTAAACCCTAAAAGGAAGTCAATTGCAACCCTAGATTCTTTTTTCCAAGAAGGTCCACTCTTTCTCATGCATTGGATAGGAAATTCACAAAAGCACTAAGTCAGGACGAGGTTTTTATATGGAGGGAAGTGGTGTAAATAAAATGGCTCATTTTGGTTCTTAGGGACAAGTATATGAAACTTTAAGATAAAGAAAAAGAAAAAGTTGAAGTTGTAGTATCTTTCCAAGTGTCCATGGCCTTAAACTATTAAGAATATATAAGCACACACACAAGAAGCTCCCCCACCATCCATAGAGACATTCTAATCCCTCGTTTCTTGAATTTCCAAGCAAAACAAATAATTCATTAGTTGACAACTACTAAACATAGCTCATCCATGAAGGGGTAAACCCTAAAATACCCTTGAGGAAAACACATTCAAACCAAGATTGAAATAGGTTCCCCGTGGCTCAAAAATCTCAATAATTATGAGAGAATATCCAAGGAACATAATTAAGTGATAAATTGCAAATAAAACCTCTCAATTGGGTAAATTGTAGAAAAGTCCAAAATGTGCATACAATTGCATAACTTGCTCAAACAATGTCCAAATTGGACCAAATTTAAAACTTAAGATTATCTTATGATTTAAAAGTATATAAAAAGGTTATATTAGATTTATAAGAATTAAATTATGATAATTAAGCTTATTCAACTCATTAAGCAAGTTTAGGGGCCTTACAACTATGAACCCCTAACAGGGATTTCGCCCCTAAAATCCAAGGTAAACAAAGATGGGTACTTACTTTGCACCTCATCCTATTAACTTCACATGGTTACGTGCATATCATGGTGATGTCACATCATTCATACATATCTCATCTTGGGTCTACATAGAAACATCCACATAAGAAGACATTTGAAAATATGGAACACAGAAACTTGTTGTGCCACCTGTACAAAACTAATAGTAATGTCCAACTTTAAATTCTAGCTACCATCCTAAAATTATATCTAGTGTATCAACACATTACTCAAAATTAATACTTTATAACTTTATACCAATCATTCCATGTGTCCCATACCATTCCTTGTAGCATAAAAAGGCAATGTATCCATCCTTTTTTAATACACTAACACTAGAACTCTTGTCAGTTCTTTTTCAACATCAAAAGATATGTTGACACTAGAACCTATCATTACATAAAAGGAAACATGATTCCTAGTCAACCTTGTTAGGGGTGAAACAACAACACTATCTTCACCTTACTAGGAATTACACAATCTACTTGGAAGACATATCATGATCCCATAAAGAAATTTAATCAACCCCATCTCACTCTTGTTAAACTTGTCTCATAGCTATTGTTACTTCAAAAATCCTAAGGTTTTTGAAGAAATATTGAACATATTTTTTAACATATTTGAAATACTTTGACATGTCATCATTCAAAGCTTGATATAACTCGTATGACATGACTGGAACACTTTGTTCCTCCTATTCATAAATTCTATGTGTACATTGGTTAGTCTAAAGGACATAACTCTAAACTCATCATGGTCATGTGAATTATGTCATCCAATCTAACTCTTATACATTGATATTTGATCATAGGTTTATCTTAAAGGAACACATTATCATATATCTATTGACCAACAACCGTCTATCCTTGATAGTGGTCTTGCCCAACTATCATTGAACCATACACAACATTATAGAATCACATTTGTTTTTCCTTCCAAACAACATTTATAGGATCATCGTCAACTCTCTCTCTCTCTCTCTACAGGAGAGGAATACTTGGAATGTTCATTTAATAAACATATCCAACCTTCACATATTTCTCATATTATTGACACATCTTGGATATTAGGATTCATTACCTTGGTATCCACCTCATGTGCTATAAGGAACTCACATCCTTATATCATCTACTTTTACCAACATAACAAACATCAATACATATAAGAGGGGTCTTCCTAATTATTGGAAGGCTCAAATGCAAAATCATCACAAAATTTATGATCTTGGAACCATAGTCCACACAACCTTATGCTATAATAAGATATCCACCCTCATGTTTATAATGAATCCACACATACCAAGTGGCAATGATCCACTTGAAAGATGTTCCCTAGAAAGGAAAGACACAAATTTAAACACACTTCCCATACCATAGTAGTATTTTTCAAGGGTCACTAGCAAAAAGGTAACCAATTCTATTTTCATTATGCAGGTTATAGTTTCTTATGTATCATTTTACCTTTTTCATTTTAGGTTCCTTGCCATTAGCATAGGAATCATCATGATTAACATATTTTATTACTCCTTCCTTGATGACTATTCATCATACATGCGTATGTTCTCTTATTTTATTATGTTTTTCAACCACTTATCAACAAGTAAATCATCATATTTCACATTTTTTTCATTAAACATGGATCATATGCCTTAATTTCTTTCAAACTCCATGCTTATTTTACATTAACACTTTCTTACACACATAGGTTGGTCTAAGATTAAATTAGGTTCCATTTTTTTAATTTGTCATTGTTCTCATTTATCTTCTCATTATATACTTATCATTGGAGTTCTCTCCATCTTATGTGGATTTCATACCTTGAATCACTTTATAAGAATAGACTTATCTGTCTTTTACTTTATTATCTTATTGAATCACATCTTCAAGTACTTCTCTTTTACTTATTTGTATTTAGATTTAGATTTAGATTTCATGGTGTTGTATCTTTCTCTTATAGTTACCAAACATTCAAATTTTGATAGATATGATGCAATTCTCATCTTCCTTAAGGTAGGATTGAGATATTCATACCATGATTTCTTATTCATTATGCTCTTTAGATTGTTTCAAAATGACTACTTGATTAGAGTAATCAGAAATATAACAATCTAAGAGTTCCATACTTACCATTTCTTCAATAATTGAATACCTGGCCAGGGCACCCAAATACTGAGATTAGGTTGTATGCACCATATTTTTATGTCATATTCCTGACTTAGACATTGTTAATGTGTCGCTTAGCACTTACAATCACTATGATGTTTATCCTAGAGTTGAATCCTTTTTCTATTTCCGATTAAGGCTAGTATAGAAGGGTCGATCACACATGACAACTTTTTAAGATTGTTTCTTTTATCTCAATTATTTTGAAGAACTATTTTATTATTTTTTTTGTATTTTTTAGATTTAGAATGAAAAGTGAAAGTCGAGTTTTTGGGTTGGTGATTAATACTAAGAAATGAAATGCAAGAATGAAAATGCACTTAACAAGAATAAATATGCACAAGGAAATTTCAAGATTATTGTTAGCACAAGAAAAACTATATGAATGAAAAGACCAGGAATTAAAGAAAGCAAAAGTATGTGATGACCAAATCAAGAGATGGAAATCGAGGCGTTAGGGGTTTTCACCACCTTAGTCTAGGAAAAATAAACTAATCCTTAAAAACGACGGATTCGATGAAGGCAAGTGAATTAATAAAAATCCACTAAAGATAGACTCCACATGAGCCCATTGATCCTGGTGCTCATGCTTCTTAGTTAATCATCCTAAAAGAAGAAGATCCACAGTCATTTCAAAACTCCTCTGCGATTGGGTTTGGTGTTCTAAATCCGAACTTCCACGGTCATATCCATCCGGATTAACTTTTGATCAAATCAATTAATTACTTTGATAGATCAATTAGTTATCAAACCCAAAAGCCATATAGAATCATTTTTTAGTAAAAGTCGATAAAGCCATGGCTAAGGAGTTATTCCCCTTGCCTCGATAGAAAACTACTCACTCATGGAGAAGGGGGAGACGGAGGAAGAAAGTACTGAAGCCATAGTCTAGCCCAAAATCAGGAGGTTAATCCTTATGCTAGAAACAATAAAATAGCTTAGTTCTTAGTTCCTTGCTCCAGAATTAAAGAATGGAGAAAAGAAGATTAAGACTAAAGTGGGATGAAGAGACAAGAACAAGTATAAAAGAACAATGCTTGAAATAAGATCTACTTTATTGCAGAATAAGAAGATGATTACAAGAATAAAGCTTCAAAATCCCATACAAAGAGAAATCCAAGATGCCCAAAGAGGAGGAAGTACCCCTCCTTTTATAGGAGAAGGAGGGGGGTATACATTAGGTTTAGGGTAAAAGAAATGGCCGCCGACGGATGCTAACTTTCTAAATCTAGTCAATAGAGGAAACAATTGATTTCTTTGCATCCCTTTTGCATTAATTTCCCACAATAGAGGTTTCGAGCATATTTTTGGGCCAGACAAAAATTCAAAAGCGGCATGAAAATATATTTTTCCTGTAGATAATTGCATTATATTTCCAACGCATACTTGCACAATAAATTCCTCCTTGGGATGTGGGAGTTATACCACTTTTGGTGAAAGGTATATACTGAAATCAGACTCTGCGGGAAACATAATGCTACTTTCACTGGTTAATTGCGCATCAAAATAAACACTAAAATTGCTGCAAAATATATCTTTTTTGTAGCCAATAAAATTCTCTTTTCATTCCATACTTTATCTTGAAATTCTTCCTTTATACGCAAAATATATGGCTATTTTGGTGACGAGTATCTCAGGCACTGCGGGAATATTTGAAAGCCTCATATCTTCATCTTTTATTTTCTCAATTTAATTACTTAGATAATTCCTGAAAATTAAGAAAAATATCGTAAGAATTCAGGAAAAGTATATCAAGAAGATGAAAGTGCTATTTATTTTTGAATTAGCTAAAATTAACAAAAAGTCTTAATTAATTATTCTAAATGAAGCAAAAATAAGAGATGAATATGCATTCATCAAAATACCCCAAACTTAAACTTTGCTCGTCCCGAGCAACATTAAAATCAAGAAATACTTTCAAGACATACTCTCAAACTATCATCCTCACTCTCCTAATAACCACTTGATTCCTTCCACCAAAATATGGCCAAGCGACCCTGACTTCCTGAATTCACAAAAACTGATTTTTATATTTCCTACTTGACAAACTTGCATTTATTCAAGACCTGCAATAAAATAGATTTTCATTTCACATTTGCATTTGGTACTCCAATTTTTTTTTAAGTTTTACACAAGAACAGGGCTGATTTGGATGGTTGAGGTTTTTCTAGTTTTCTCCTGAGTAGAAAATTGGAGTGAAGAAGGTATGGAAGAAGGACAGTCTCTCCTCTATTCGACTCGAGACCTTTTTATTTAGTGGACATGCAGTTACATTGACCGCATTTTTTTTTCTTTGATTGTTGGTGATACACCCAATTGTGTGGGTATGGAAGAAGCGGAAGAGGGGGAAGGGGTGCCACCCCAAACTTAGTGTCTTGGGCATTATTAGATTTTTTTCCTTTTTGACGAATGGAAAGATTTGGAAGTGGTGGAAGAAGAGTAGAAGAGGTTTTTCTTGTGCAACTTTTTTTTTCATCACTTTTTGTTTTAGAGTACCATGCATTGGTTCAACTATTACCGAATCATGCAAAAAATCAAAAAAATTTATACAAGTTGTACATGATAAGAAAGCATCACTCTTGAATCCTATCAGTCCTCTATGTCTTGCCATCTTTTCCAAGGGGTGATTATTATTTACGGTCCTAAGTGACAGGAGGATTTCTAGTCATGAAAGTTTCAAAATTTTAGTTGCAAGGTAGTTACATCATTAAGGGGAGTATTTTGACAAATGATCATATCAAGGCCGACTAGATATGGGCCAATTGTACTATGAAAAGAAAGAAAGAAAAAAAAAACTACATGCAATATGTAAAACAAAGAAAAGATACAAAAAGGGAAAGAAAAAGGGGTGGAAACGTACCACCCATCCCCACCCCGAACTTAAGACTTTGCTCGTCCCGAGTAAAATCAAAATCCGAGATGAGGGAAAAGAATCGATGTGGTGGAGGATGAAGGACGATGACAACAACTCCCCAAAAGAGAAGAACACACAAAAAAAATAAGGGTGATGATATTAGAAAAGAAGGGAAAAATGCAAAAAAATTTGGGTTGCCTCCCAAAAAGCGCCAAGTTTTACGTCATGGCCTGAAAAGAGATGGATCAGTCTATTAGGATTATGGGGAAGTTGTGGGGTCAAATAGGTTCAGGTCTTTCAAAGATGAACAATTGTTTGAATCTGAAGCGACAAGGTCTTCAATGGTGATGTATCTTTTAAGTCGGTGCCCATTAACCTTAAACTCACCCAAAACTTTATCCCAGAGAAGAAAAGTGCCATGTGGATAAGCATACTTGACAATGTAGGGGCCATACCATCTCAACTTGAGTTTTCCAGGGAAAAGTCATAATCTTGAATTAAAAACTAAAACTTGATCCCCTTCTCTAATGTCTTTGCGCTTGATGTGACCGTCATGCCACATTTTGGTTCGGTCCTTGTAGATTCTTGCGTTTTCATAGGCACTCATCCTAAGTTCATCAAGCTCATTCATTTGGAGAAAATGTTTCTCTCCAGCCATGGAAAGGTCAAAATTCAAACTTTTGATGGCCCAACTGGCTTTGTGCTCTAGTTCTATTGGTAAGCGACATGACTTACTATAGATCAATCTGAAGGGGGTGGTACCAAGGGGTGTTTTGTAGGCAGTACGATATGCCCACAGAGCGTCATTGATTTTTAACTCCCAATCTTTCCTAGTTCGTCCAACAGTTTTTTCTAAAATGGATTTGATTTGTCTGTTGAATACTTCTACCTGCCCACTGGTCTGAGGATGGTAAGGAGTGGCGACTTTGTGATAAACCCCATATTTTTTCAACAGAGCCTCAAAATGTTTCTCCAAAAAATGGGATCCCCGTCAGAAATGATGGTGTGAGGGACTCCAAATCTAGGAAAAATGACATCTTTAAAGAGTTTCTTAATAGGTTTAGAGTCACATGTTTTAGTAGGTATGGCTTCAACCCACTTTGACACGTAATCGACTGCGACTAAAATGTAAGCAAACCCATAAGAAGAAGGAAATGGGCCCATATAGTCGATTCCCCAGATATCCAAAATCTCTAATTCCTACCAAGAGGTGAGAGGCATTTGGTCACGATTGGAGATATTACCCGTCCTTTGACATTGGTCACATGAGAGCACATAATCATATGAGTCTTTGAAGATGGTGGGCCAAAAGAATCTGCATTGTAGGACTTTTCTAGCCATTTTTTGGGAACTCATGTGACCACCATAGGGGCCAGAGTGACATTGTTCCAAAATGGCGATGCTTTCTTCATGGGATACACAACGACGATATAAACCATCGGCACAAAGTCGAAACAAATAAGGTTCGTCCCAATAATAATTTTTGATGTCATGTAAAAATTTAGCTTTAGAGTGTCCTGTATACTCGGGGTGCAATACACCTGCATCTAAATAATTTACAAAATTAGCAAACCAAGGAAATTGGAAGTCTACCTTGAGCAATTGGTCATCGGGTGAGGATTCATTTATGGGATTTTCATCAATGGGGCTATAGCTAAGTCTACTGAGGTTGTCAGCCATGACATTTTTAGATCCCTTTTTGTCTAGAATTTCTAGATCAAATTCCTGCAATAACAAAATCCATCTTATGAGTCTAGGCTTGGCATCTTTTTTGGTCATGAGGTAGCGAATAACTACATGATCAGTGTAAAAAACAACCTTTGAACCAACAAGATATGAGTGAAATTTATCGAATGCATAGACAATGGCTAGCATTTCTTTTTCGGTGACTGTGTAATTTCGCTGAGCTTCATCTAAGGTCTTGGATGCATAATAAATGACATGGTGTTTTTGTCAATTCTCTGTCCTAAAATGGCACCTACAGCAAAATCACTAGAATCACACATGATTTCAAAGGGTAAGGTCCAGTCAGGAGAACGGATGATAGGAGTGGTGGTGAGAGCCTTTTTCAAACATAGAAAGCTCTCCATGCATGCCGTATCGAAATGGAAAGGCACCTCCTTTTGAAGAAGATTGGTGAGAGGTTTTGTGATTTTGGAAAATTCACGGATGAATCGCCGACAGAAACTGGCATGTCCTGGGAAGGCTCAGATGTCTTTGACTAAGGTAGGAGGGGGGAGCTTGGTGATGACCTCAATCTTAGCTTGGTCAACTTCAATGCCCTGGTTGCTCACCTTTTGGCCTAGAACAGTACCCTCATTGACCATGAAGTGACACTTCTCCCAATTAAGGACTAAGTGTGACTCGATGCATCTATCAAGAACAAGGGAGAGGTTCCCAAGGCAAGAAATGAAGCTATCTCCATAGACAGAGAAATCGTCCATGAAAACTTCCATGATAGTTTCAGTTAACCCTGAAAAAATGGCAGACATACATCTTTGAAAAGTAGATGGTGCATTGCACAGGCCAATGGGCATTCGTCTAAAAGCGTATGTACCAAAAGGGCATATGAAAGTGGTCTTCTCTTGGTCTTCAGGATGAATGGGAATCTGATAAAAACCCGAGTAGCCATCTAAATAGCAAAAGTATTGTTGATGAGCTAAACGTTCAAGAACTTGATCGAGGAAGGGAAGAGGGAAGTGGTATTTCCTAGTGTCTCTGTTGAGTTTCCTATAGTCAATGCACATCCTCCACCCTGTGACGGTACGGGTGGGGATGAGCTCATTCTTCTCATTCCTAATGACTGTGGTCCCACCCTTTTTGGGGATGACCTGGACAGGGCTGACCCAAGGAGAGTCAGAGATGGGGTAGATGATTCCTGTAGTCAAAAGTTTAATTACTTCAAGACAGACAACTTCCTTCATGTTTGGGTTGAGTTTCCTTTGCGGGTCTCGGGAAGGTTTACTATTTTCAATCATTGGGATTTTGTGGATGCAAATGGATTGATCTATCCCAACTAAATCCATCATTTTGTACCCTAAAGCTATTTTCCTTTTCCTAAGTTCTCCCATAAGCATGTTTTCCTGTTCAATGGTAAGGTCAGAATTGATAATAACATGGCATAATTGTTGTTCATCCAGAAAGACATATTTCAGGCCTTTGGGGAGAGTCTTCATTTCCGGGGCCTTTGGTGGTTCAGGTCGTTCTTCTATGGTGGAGATCATTTTAAGGTCTTCAATCTCAGCACATGGGATTTCCTCAAAGTTGTTCAAATGAATCTTGAGTTGATTTGATGGTTCATTATCAAAATCACATTCGGTGGGGATGGTGAGAGCAATGCGTAGGGGGTCATCAACTAATTCCCATTCTTGCCTTAGTTGGTTTAATTCATCAATGCAATCAAGGAGGTAGACTTATTCCTCAAGACTAGTCCCCTCATGCTTTCAAACACCCTAAACTGTAGGGTTTGCTTCCCTAGCCTTAACAAAATGGTACCAGCCTCAACATCAATTAAGGCAAGGGCAGTGGCTAAGAAGGGACGTACAAAAATGAGAGGGTAGTGTAAATCTTCCTTGATGTCCATGATCACAAAATCACATGGGACATATGCATCTTTTACAACTTTAATCGGAATGTCTTCGATGATTCCCATGGGTTTGGTTGTGGATGAGTCTTCCAGTTGGATAGTCATGGCTGTGGGTAACATGTCATGGAATCCTAATCTTTTGCAAAGGCTATAAGGCATGATAGATATACTGGCTCCTAAATCTACTAGGCCTTTTCTACAAGCATTGTCACCCAAGTAGCATCCTATTCCAAAAGAACCTGGATCCTTCTGTTTTTTTTGGCATCTTACTTAGGATAATGTTTGAAGTGGTCCTAGCAAGTTTAACAGTCTCATATTCCTTAGTAACATACTTCCTAGTCAAGAGAGATTTCATGTACTTGGACCAGGCGGGCATGTCTGCCAAAGCATCAAGGAAGGGAATGTCGACATGTATTTTTTTCATAGCATCCCTAAATTTCATGAAGTGGGCATCAAGTCTTGTTTGTTTGAGGCGGGCTTGACAGGGAGGTCAGGGTTTGTAGATTGGTTCTTCATCTTCTACTTGCGGGGTTTCAGGGATGGATGGTTTGGGTGTAGTTTCAGGTTCGACAACTACCATGTCCTCATCCTCGAATTCTAAAGGTGGGTCTGAAGATTTTTCTGGAGGGGGAAGGGCGTGCACTTTTCCCGAATGAGTAGAGACAACCTTGAGTTGTTCAGGATGTTTGGGGTTGTTTTCAGGCTGCCCTGCAAAAGTCCCAGTAGGAGGTTTTTGTTGGGAAAACAGACGATCTAGTTGGGCGTCTATCGCCTTTTGATGGGCTTGTATGGCCACAAGGGTTTGTTCTATGTTTGCCAGGCTAGGATGATTTGGGGGAGGAGGAGGGGGGCATTGTTGGGTTTTTGGAATAATCAGAGAAGCAGCGGAAACAAAAAAAAATTCTCCCCAAACCCGGAACAAAAGGAATCGCGTCAACATCTATATAATAGGAAAGATGGTTTGTGAATCATACCTTGTCCCGAGGCTTGCTCGGTGACAATACCACGCGCTTTGCGCGGTCTTCACCTCCGGTCTTGGACGGTGTCTGTGCAGCTCCTGGTCACACCGGGACTGAAGACTCCTCCTCCTACCGGACTGTCGGATGATAGTTGTCCTCCTGAGCGGCAGTGACCTCCCGCCTCTGAAGTAGTCCACACGGACCACCCGGAACTCCACTCTCCTTGTCCCACAAGGAAGTGGAAGGAGTCGCACCCTCCTGTTGACGTACTAGTCGCCAACACACTCTCCTGCTGTCAATTGCAACTGCAGTTGTCCTTCCCTTGCTGCACCTCCCTTTGCGGGAAGCACTTGCTCGGGCTCTCTCTCGGTTACCAAAACCAGAGAGAATGACAACTTTGTAGAGCAATCAACTTGCACTGAGTTGTATCTTGAGAAGCCCCCAATACCCCTATATATATAGGCGGGTCATGGGACAGGGTTCTCTATGCCCGGCAATACGGGACTAATGCAGGAGTAGAAGGGTTTGAGAATTTTCCACAAAAAGCAACCGGTTCGCAACTTGAAATGATCGGTTCACAACTGAACCGATCGGTTTGGCCATTGAGCCGATCAGTTGGACCTGAGCCGATCGTTTGGGGCACTCCAACCGATCGGTTGGTGCCCTGAACCGATCGGTTCATAGTCCTAATCCAGCTCAAAAAGACTTTCCTTGTTTTGTTCCCAATTGGTATCGAATACCAATGTTATTCCCAATCGAATTGGGCAAATTGAAACCAAAGGAAAATTCTTGCCGACATGACTTTTCCCAACTGGTCGGTTGCACCAGTTGAGCCGATCGGTTCAACCCTTGAACCGATCATTTCAACCTGGGCATGAGCCGATCGGCCTGGACACTCCAGCCGACCGGTTCATCAACCTTAGCCGACTGGTTCATCACATGAACCGATCGGTTGGGAGCACAGGTTGGGCAAAAAATCAGTCAATTACGATTTCAATCAATCCGATACTCCAATCAATGCGTCCAACACCTTGAACCATATGATATTGAGCCATCAACTGATTGAGTGTTTAATTGAACTACTAAACTCCTTTAGTAATCAATCTAAACATTGCTTTGTGGACAAAACTCCTCTTCCAGATTAAATCCTATGTGTGTGACCCTGCAGGTCCATTTCACATTGGTAGTGAAAGTCCATAACACTTATGACTTCACAAGCAAAGAGCGGTGCCTAGTCACACATCATTGCTACCCAAGTGAAAGTAGAAAGTTGGAGAACAACTTTCATCCTACAATCCGTGAATGGTGTTACATTGAATGTATAATTCCTTTGTCACTGATATCTAGAATGAACTCGAGGCATGGAACAATCATCCTGTCAATGTTCATTCATTTCCTTGATCTCAGAGTAGACCGAGTGAGATGTGTATGACATCAATATCACATATTGATTCACACGTGCATGCGCATGCCTTTCTCAATCCTACTCATCAAGTGGCCAAGGATATCAAACTCCCTTAGGAGGGACAAATCCCATATCTATCACTCAACCCTCAAAAGCCCCATGTGTCAAAGCCACCCAATCATCACCTTTATAATAACCCATGTTTCAGGACTGCGTTTGATGATGTCAAAGTGTACCCAATGACATGTGTTGAGTGGAGTGATTTCAGGTCTATGAATCACACTCACCACCATCACTGTGAGAGCTGACTGTGACTACCATGTCATGGTTCCATGTGTCACTCTCACAGTGGGTCTGTCCGATACCTTGTTCTCTAACAAGTACCTATGTGCTTGGTTTGATATCACCATATCATGACTAATGAGATTCTGTCATCAACCAACACACAATCTAGTCTTTAGTGTTATTGATATCTATGGTTATTTCCACAATAACAACCGACTAGGGACTATACAAGAATGTATACTCTTAACATCCATATGATCTCATCGTTTAGGTCATGAACCTAAAAGCATATGTCATTGAGTAAAACAATCTTTAGACATCTATCATGTTACACCGTCATCTCAGAAACAGTTTAAACATATAGATTGGAAATTGCCTTTATTATTATTCAAATCATTTACAAAGTATCCCATTACAATCATCATATGACTTGCTCTATGGGCATACATACCAACAGACTCCCACTTTCACTTAGAGCCAGTCACCAAGGAAACGCAGTCCTTGTGACCTAGCATGACCATCATGCTTCTGCTAAGAAAGGGCCTTAGTCAGTGGATCAGCTATGTTGTCTTCAGTTGGTACTTTGCAAATCTTCACATCTCCTCACTGTACGATCTCTCGTATGAGATGGAAGCGCCGCAGTATGTGCTTGGACCACTGATGTGATCTGGGCTCCTTAGCTTGTGCAATAGCTCCATTATTGTCACAATAAAGCTCAATTGCATCACAGCTACTGGGAACTACACCAAGTTCAGAAATGAACTTCCTGATCCACACAACCTCCTTTGCTGCATGCGAAGCAGCAATATACTCGGCCTCTATAGTAGAATCGGCAACTGTTTCTTGCTTGGAACTCTTCCAGCTCACAGCTCCATTATTAAGGAAAAACACAAATCCTGACTGCGATCTGTAATCATCTTTATCGGTTTGGAAGCTTGCATCGGTGTAACCCTTTACAACCAGCTCTTCCTCGCCACCGTACACAAGAAACTGATCCTTAGTCCTTCACAAGTACTTGAGGATGTTCTTCACGACTGTCCAGTGAGCATCCCCGGGATCTGACTGGTACCTGCTCGTCATGCTGAGAGCATACGAGACATCTGGGTGTGTGCACAACATAGCGTACATGATGGATCCAATGGCTGATGCATATGGGATCCCATTCATACGCTCCCTCTCTTCACAAGATTGGGGACATTGAGCTCTAGAGACGGTAACTCCATGTAGCATAGGGACGTTGCCTCTCTTTGAGTTCTCCATGTTGAACCGCTTTAGCACCTTTTCAATGTACGTGCTCTGACTTAGTCCGAGAAGCCTTCTAGATCTATCTCTATAGATCTTAATTCCTAGAATGTAGGATGCTTCTCCTAAGTCCTTCATTGAGAAAGTTTTCCCAAGCCAAGTCTTTACCTTCTCTAAGGCTAAGACATCATTCCCCATCAAAAGTATGTCATCTACATACAATATGAGGAATGTGGTCGAGCTCCCACTAACCTTCTTGTACACACAAGGTTCATCTTCATTTTGAATAAAGCCAAACACTTTGACTTCCTCATCAAATCGAAGATTCCAACTCCGAGATGCTTGCTTCAATCCATAGATTGACCTTTGCAGTTTACAGACTTTATTGGCATTCTTTGGATCTACAAAACCTTCAGGCTGTGTCATGTACACATCCTCATGAATATTCCCGTTAAGGAATGCGGTTTTAACATCCATCTTCCAAATCTCATAGTCATAGTAGGCTGCAATAGCAAGCATGATCCTGATGGACTTAATCATGGCAACTGGAGAAAAGGTTTCGTCATAGTCAACACCTTGAATTTGTCGAAAACCCTTCGCAACCAATCTGCCTTTATAAGTTTGCACATTGCCATCCATGTCGGTCTTTTTCTTGAAGACCCACTTGCACCCTATGGGTTTTACCCCTTCGGGTGGTTCCACCAAAGTCCATACTTTGTTGGAGTACATGGATTCCATCTCGGATCTCATGGCTTCAAGCCATTTCTCAGAATCTGGTCCCTCCATAGCCTCTACGTAGGTAGTTGGATCATCATCTATGATTAACTCCCCACCTTCCTGAGTTACAAGGTATCCAAACCTCTCAGGTTCAAGGCGAGTCCTACTAGATCTACGAGGTCCTTGTGTTACCTGAGGAGACTGAGATTCCACAACACCTTGTGAATCTTCATTTTCCTCTGGTACATCTACCAGTTCAATGTTTTCTTGTTGGACTTGAACCTCTTCAAGCTCTATATTCCTCCCACTGTTTCCTTTGGAAATAAATTCCTTCTCTAGGAACACAACATCCCTGGCAACAAACACTTTGTTGTCAGTAGGGTGGTATAGATAGTATCCCTTGGTTTCCTTGGGATATCCAACAAAGTAACATTTATCAGATTTTGGTCCAAGCTTATCAGGAAACATTTTCTTGACGTAAGCCCCACAACCCCAAATCTTCATAAAAGACAAATTGGGACGCTTCCCAGTCGATATCTCATATGGTGTCTTTTGAACCGATTTAGATGGTACACGGTTAAGTGTAAACGCGGCGGTTTCAAGAGCATAACCCCAGAAGGAAATTGGAAGATCAGCAAAACTCATCATTGATCGCACCATATCTAACAATGTGCGATTCCTTCTTTCAGACACACCATTATGCTGTGGTGTTCCAGGCGGAGTCCATTGTGATACAATACCACGGGCTCGCAGAAGGTCCTCAAACTCTTGGATCAAGTATTCCCCACCTCGATCGGAACGAAGTGCCTTAATACTTTTACCAAGCTGGTTCTGTACTTCATTCATGAAATCCTTGAACCTTTCAAGGGTTTCTGACTTATGTTTCATCAGGTACACATAGCCATACCTACTGAAGTCATCAGTAAAGGTAATGAAGTACTGATACCCACCTCTGGCATTAGTTCTAAAAGGCCCACATACATCAGTATGTATGAGTCCTAATAGATCACTATCTCTCTCACCTTTACCTGAAAAGGGAGTCTTGGTCATCTTGCCCAACAAACAAGATTCACATGTCTCTATTGATTCATAATCAAAAGAGTCTAGATAACCATCTTTATGGAGTCTAGAAATGCGCTTCTCATTTATGTGCCCTAGACGACAATGCCAGAGATATGTTTTGTTTGAGTCGTTGAATTTTTGCTTTTTGGTGTTTACGTTGTATACACTTGTCTCCAAGTCTATCAAGTATAGACCATAAGACATAGGGGCAGTGCCATAAAAGATCCCATCTTTAGAAATGGAACACTTTCCATTCTTAATAAGAAATTCAAATCCATCTTTGTCCAAACAAGAGACAGAAATGATATTCCTATTTATGGCAGGTACATAATAGCAGTTCTTCAACTCTATTATTAGCCCACTTGGTAGAGTTAACTCATAGGTTCCTACGACACTGGCGGCAACTCTTGCCCCATTAGCAACACGTAGTTCAACCTCGCCTTTCCCTAAAGGCCTACTTCTCTTAAGATCCTTCACATCTGAACAAATGTGAGATCTGCATCCGGTATCAAGTAGCCATGACGAAGAAGTAGTAAAGTTAATCTCTATCATGTATACACCAGAAGTAGAGATCTCTATCTCCGACTTCTTCTTCCATTGTTCCTTCCATCCTCTCCATGTAGAAGAAATTGGTTTGGCGAGAGAACACTTCTCTCCCTTACCTACTTTCTCCTTCACCAACGCTTTAAGTGTACACAGAGTGGATTCTAAGGCTCCTGGTATATCTGGATTGTGCAGAACACTTCTCACAGTCCTCAACCAGTTATGGAATTTATTCTCAATTAATTTGCCCATTTTAAAAGATGATTCTTTTGCCATTCTACAAGAGAAAATTTGCATTTGTCAAAACCTTTTTGATTTGATTTGAATAAAATTTGACGATAGTTAATTAGGCCTTTAATTAATTACCACTCCCACTAGTTTGACTCAAATTGATAGCCCTCGCCATCAATTCGGAAGATTGCAGCGTACAATCTTCTAGTGGGTCAAGATCCTAGAATCCTCTAAGCCATGGACCAGCTTTGGCTGTCACCCACAACTCAGATCTTTCGGGTAGGCAACTCTTGCCAATTGCATCATATACAACTCTTGATGAATGAACATGCGCAACACCTTGCCATGAACATTCCGTGCCTCTGGGCTTAGACGCTCTAAGAATCACCAGTTAAGTCTAACCCAAAAGCCGACACGGTAAACATGCACCCTGCTTTGGCAGAACCTACATGTCGACCCTTCACACTTCCATAAGATAGACAGCGCACCACGCTTTGGCGTAACCTATGCTTGGTTGATCAAGTTTGCCATGTGTGTCGCTAATGGAAGGCGTATAAGACTTAATATTTTAATGAGGGATTTTGTTTTATATATACATATACATATCCAATCACCACAATATATAGTACGTATCATATACATGCTATATCCCACAGAAAACATGCATAAACGATAAAAAGCAATGATTATGGCCATCCTATTTGTGATTCCTCGAGCCAAGAGGAATCACGGTCATCTAGGTCTACATCAAATGCAACCTGTATAAGATGAAATCTGTGTCTGCCTTTCTGGGTTTGATCAACTCATCTCCATGATTGATCGGCTCGCCATCAGGTAGGTTGTCCGGGTGCCACCAGCCGATCGACTGGCGCCTCCAGCCGATCGGTTCACTGGTCATCGTGCATCTCCTCAGGTCACCACCTGCTCATCTTGTTCCTCGAACCGGCCGTCTGGATTACCAACCGATCGGTTCACTCCTTGAACCGATCGTCTTCAGGTTGTCCGCCGTTCTTTGACATAACAGGAAATAAAATCTATCCTATTTACAATTGAATTGTGAAACCCCGAGTTACATTCGGGGGGAGCAAAGGTAGGAAAAGAATTCTCGAATTATTTCGAGTTACATCAGGAATATGAGAAAGGGAATCAGTGCGCAGACCGAGATGCAAGCAACCACACAAACAACCACACACAAATATAGGGGTTTATAGGCCATAATCATGCTACACATCCACCACAAAACTCGTTTAAGGGCGACGCGTATCGAGTGCATTAATATTACATATCATATATGTATATTTAGGGATTTGTGGATTGGACATGTATAAAGCCGATATTATTCGCATCGCATGCAATAAATAAAGGTGACAAACCAAAATCGATCATATCGATAATCCTAAAATACAGAGCGGTTGACGTGGCTCTGATACCACTGTTGGGTTTTTGGAGGAATCAGAGAAGCAGCGGAAACAAAAAATATTTCTCCCCAAACCCGGAACAAAAGGAATCACGCCAACATCTATATAATAGGAAAGATGGTTTGTGAATCATACCTTGTCCCGAGGCTTGCTCGGTGACAATACCACGCGCTTTGCGCGGTCTTCACCTCCGGTCTTGGATGGTGTCTGTGCAGCTCCTGGTCGCACCAGGACTGAAGACTCCTCCTCCTACCGGACTGTCGAATGACAGTTGTCCTCCTGAGCGGCAGTGACCTCCCGCCTCTGAAGTAGTCCACACGGACCACCCAGAACTCCACTCTCCTTGTCCCACAAGGAAGTGGAAGGAGTCGCACCCTCCTGTTGACGTACTAGTCGCCAACACACTCTCCTGCTGTCAATTGCAACTGTAGTTGTCCATCCCTTGCTGCACCTCCCTTTGCGGGAAGCACTTGCTTGGGCTCTCTCTCGATTACCAAAACCAGAGAGAAGGACAACTTTGCAGAGCAATCAACTTGCACTGAGTTGTATCTTGAGAAGCCCCCAATACCCCTATATATATAGGCGGGTCATGGGACAGGGTATTCTGTGCCCGACAATACGGGACTAATGCAGGAGTAGAAGGGTTTGAGAATTTTCCACAAAAAGCAACCGGTTCGCAACTTTAAATGATCGGTTCACAACTGAACTGATCGGTTTGGCCATTGAGCCGATCAGTTGGACCTGAGCCGATCGTTTGGGGCACTCCAACCAATCGGTTGGTGCCCTGATCCGATCGGTTCATAGTCCTAATCCGACTCAAAAAGACTTTCCTTGTTTCGTTCCCAATTGGTATCGAATACCAATGTTATTCCCAATCGAATTGGGCAAATTGAAACCAAAGGAAAATTCTTGCCGACATGACTTTTCCCAACTGGTCGGTTGCACCAGTTGAGCCGATCGGTTCAACCCTTGAACCGGTCGTTTCAACCTGGGCATGAGCCGATCGGCCTGGACACTCCAGCCGACCGGTTCATCAACCTCAGCCGACCAGTTCATCACATGAACCGATCGGTTGGGAGCACGGGTTGGGCAAAAAATCAGTCAATTGCGATTTCAATCAATCCGGTACTCCAATCAATGCGTCCAACACCTTGAACCATATGATATTGAGACATCGACTGATTGAGTGTTTAATTGAACTACTAAACTCCTTTAGTAATCAATCTAAACATTGCTTTGTGGACAAAACTCCTCTTCCAGATTAAATCCTATATGTGTGACCCTGTAGGTCCATTTCACATTGGCAGTGAAAGTCCATAACACTTATGACTTCACAAGCAAAGAGCGGTGCCTAGTCACACATCATTGCTACCCAAGTGAAAGTAGAAAGTTGGAGAACAACTTTCATCCTACAATCCGTGAATGGTGTTACATTGAATGTATAATTCCTTTGTCACTGATATCCAGAATGAACTCGAGGCATGGAACAGTCATCCTGTCAATGTTCATTCATTTCCTTGATCTCAGAGTAGACCGAGTGAGATGTGTATGACATCAATATCACATATTGATTCACACATGCATGGGCATGCCTTTCTCAATCCTACTCATCAAGTGGCCAAGGATATCAAACTCCCTTAGGAGGGACAAATCCCATATCTATCACTCACCCCTCAAAAGCCCCATGTGTCAAAGCCACCCAATCATCACCTTTATAACAACCCATGTTTCAGGACTGCGTTTGATGATGTCAAAGTGTACCCAACGACATGTGTTGAGTGCAGTGATTTCAGGTCTAAGAATCACACTCACCACCATCACTGTGAGAGCTGACTGTGACTACCATGTCATGGTTCCATGTGTCACTCTCACGGTGGGTCTGTCCGGTACCTTATTCTCTAACAAGTACCTATGTGCTTGGTTTGATATCACCATATCATGACTAATGAGATTCTGTCATCAACCAACACACAATCTAGTCTTTAGTGTTATTGATGTCTATGTTATTTCCACAATAACAACCAACTAGGGACTAAACAAGAAAGAATACTCTTAGCATCCGTATGATCTCATCGTTTAGGTCCTCAACCCAAAAGCATACGTCATTGAGTAAAACAATCTTTAGACATCTATCATGTTACACCATCATCTCAGAAATAGTTTAAACATATAGATTGGAAATTGCCTTTATTATTATTCAAATCATTTACAAAGTATCCCATTACAATCATCATATGACTTTCTCTATGGGCATACATACCAACATGCATTTTGAGGCGGCTGGGGAGGTTGAGGTTGGTTTAGATTTTGGGGTGGAAGGTTTAAGTTTTGGAATTGTTGGTAGAGTAGTCGATTTTGGTAATTTCCTTGATTTCCAAAATTTATTTGATTGTTGTATGGGAATCCAGGTGGTGGTCGATTGTTACATTAAGGGTAGGGAGGCCTTTGTTGAAGTTGGTTAGAGTTTTCGACACCTGAAGGGTTCCCATATTGAAAACTAGGGTGGTTTCGAGGTTGGTTGGGATTGTAGTAACTTTGGCCTGGTATTGTATGAATCGAATTGAGGTCTTCTGGTTGTTATCCTACTTCAGGTTGCATGGGCATGTTGTAGAGATATTGGCAGTGGAGGGTGGTATGGTCGTATCCTTGGAAAATACCACAAAGGGAATTCATGGCTTTTAGTTGTTGGGGTGATTCCCTAAGGGTGACCAAGGATGACTCTAACCGATCTTATTTTAAGGCAATTAATTTTAGGCTTTCTGCTACACTTTGGATATCATTATTAACTTCTGCCTTGGCTACCTTAAGGATTCTGCCAATCCCTCTTCTAGCCCTTGTTTCGAAAGCCCGTTTGACTACCTCCCATGCGCTAGTCAAACTTTGATGCATGAAATTTCCTCCAGATGAGGAATCGAGAAAGAATTTGGTATCATCATCAATACCACGATAGAAAATCTCTATGAGTTGGGATTGCGAGATATCATGGTGGGGGCACTTCCTAAGTAAGTCTTTGAACCTTTTCCAGGCTTCACCTAAAGACTCTCCTGGGGACATAGAAAAATGAGTTATTTGACCCCTAAGTTCATAGGTGAGAGACGGGGGGTAAAATTTCTCAAGGAACTTTCTTTATAGAACTTCCCAAGTTGTGACATGTTCTTCGCTCTCCATGGTGTTGTACCAACTACTAGCTTGGCCGGAGAGGGAATACTTAAACAACCTAAGGCGGATGGCATCTTCAGAGACACCCGGGAGTTTGTTCAAAGAGCAAAGGTCAATGAACCTTTGAAGATGATCTTGGCAACTTTCCCCATTGTTGCCTAAGAAGGGGTTGGCTTGCATCATGGTGATCCATTGTGTTCGGATTTCGAATTGCGGAGCAATAATGTCGGGGGGTATGACCGGATGTTGCGCATAGGCAGTTTTGGGAATAGAAAAGTCTTTTAATTGTTTTTGCCTTTCGGCTTCCCTCCTATCGGCTTCTATGGTTTCTTGTTCGGCCCTAAAGGCTGCTCGAAAAGCAGCTTCTCTTTCCGCTTGTTCGGCTTGGATGAGCTCTCTTTGAGCTGCAAGAGCTTGGTCGATCCTGCGGGTGACTTCTTCTTCATTCATTCTCACTAGACTTTGACGGTTTAGACGATGAAAAGTCCTTTCTATTCCGGATCAAATGGTTGAAAATCGACGTTCGGGCGTCACATGCACAATTAAAGCAGTTAATTCGTGTGCAGAAAAAACGTACTGCCGGAATGAAAATTCGGCAGTAAGAGGAGTACACTTCCGGAATGTTACTCGGAAGGCATAAAAAATAAAAAAAAAGTTTTTCAAAATTGTTTTGGGGTTCGAGAAAACAATCCGTTGTCCCCGGCAACGGCGCCAAATTGTTAATGCGTCGCTTAGCACTTACAATCACTAAGATGTTTATCTTAGAGTTTAATCCTTTTTCTACTTCCGATTAAGGCTAGTATAGAAGGGTCGATCCCGCAAGACAACTTTTTAAGATTGTTTCTTTTATCTCAATTATTTTGAAGAAGTATTTTATTATTATTTTTTTATTTTTTAGATTTAGAACGGAAAGTAAAAGTTGAGTTTTTGGGTTCGTGATTAACACTAAGAAATGAAATGCAAGAATGAAAATGCACTTAACAAGAATAAATATGCACAAGGAAATTTCAAGATTATTATTAGCACAAGAAAAACCATATGAATGAAAAGACTAGGAATTAGAGAAAGCAAAAGTATGCGGTGATCAAATCAAGAGATGGAAATCGAGGCGTTAGGGGTTTTCACCACCTTAGTCTAGGCAAAATAAACTAATCCTTACAAAAGACGGATTCGATGAAGGCAAATGAATTAATAAAAAATCCACTAAAGATAGACTCCACATGAGCCCATTGATCCTGGTGCTCATGCTTCTTAGTTCATCATCCAAAAAGAAGAAGATCTACGGTCGTTTCAAAACTCCTATGCTATTGGGTTTGTTGTTCTAAATCCGAACTTCCACGGTCATATCCATCCGGATTAACTTTTGATCAAATCAATTAATTACTTTGATAGATCAATTAGTTATCAAACCCAAAAGCCATCTAGAATCGTTTTTTTGGAAAAGTCCATAAAGCCATGGCTAAGGGGTTATTCCCCTTGCCTCGATAGAAAACTACTCACTCATGGAGAAGGGGGAGACAGAGGAAGAAAGTACTGAAGCCATAGTCTAGCCCAAAATCAGGAGGTTAATCCTTATGCTAGAAATAATAAAATGGCTTAATTCTTAGTTCCTTGCTCCAGAATTAAAGAACGGAGAAAAGAAGATTAAGACTAAAGCGGAATAAAGAGACAAGAACAAGTATGAAAGAACAATGCTTGAAATAAGATCTACTTAATTGCAGAATAAGAAGATGATTACAAGAATAAAGCTTCAAAATCCCATACAAAGAGAAATCCAAGATGCCCAAAGAGGAGGAGGTGCCCCTCCTTTTATAGGAGAAGGAGGGAGGGTATACATTATATTTAGGGCAAAAGAAATGGCCGCCGGCGGCTGCTAACTTTCTAGATCTAGTCTTAGAGGAAACAATTGATTTCTTTGCATCCCTTTTGCATTAATTTCCCACAACAGCGGTTTCGAGCGTATTTTTGGGCCAGTCAATAATTCAATAGCGACCCGAAAATATATTTTTCCTGTAGCTAATTGAATTATCTTTCCAACGCATACTTGCACAATAAATTCCGCCTTGGAATGTGAGAGTTATACTAATTTTGGTGAAAGGTGTATACTAAAATCAGACTCTGCGAGAAAACATAATGCTACTTTCACTGGTTAATTGCACAGCCAAATAAATACCAAAATTGCGGAAAAATATTTCTTTTTGTAGCCAATAAAATTTTCTTTTCATTCCATACTTTATCTTGAAATTCTGCCTTTAGACGCAAAAGATATGGCTATTTTGGTGACAAGTATCTCAGGCACTGCGAGAATATTTGAAAGCCTCATATCTTCATCTTTTATTTTCTCGATTTAATTACTTAGATAATTCCTGAAAATTAAGAAAAATATCATAGGAATTCAGGAAAAGTATATCAAGAAGATGAAAGTGCTATTTATTTTTGAGTCAGCTAAAATTAACAAAAAAGTTCTAATTAATTATTCTAAATGAAGCAAAAATAAGAGATGAATATATAGAGAGAAATAACTTAGTGGGAATTTGATCGATGGCGGCGCCTAGGGTTCCTCCAAGGGAGACGGATGGAGATGGACGAGGTGAACAAGGAGATCAAAGTGAGGAAGGTGACGGGGACCCCACGTGATGCCGGAACTCCATCCTGCTGGGGGCGACGGGGCTACGGATCAACTTTGCCACCTGCGGCCAGGGCTGCGCCAGACAGGAAGGCGAGTCATCGATGACAGCAACGGCTGGCTCCATGGATGTTGACGAAGTAGGCGGTCCAACACAATTCCCACCGCTATCCAAGGGAGGGGGGTTAACAACGAGGCAACTACAGTAACCACCCGACCTTCCTATAAAGATGCGACGAAGGGTCATGCAGTAGGGAACCTGCACGACTTCATCCACATCGATGCAGACACATGCAGAGTTGCGTTAGAAACCTCGGACATCGAAGTAAGGGCGGAACATGGGTTCCCCTTCTTCCGGGTCCGAAAGGAAGCCCTAGAGGACCTTTTGAAACCTTGGATGTATATAGTTGTCGTGAAACTCCTATCCCGCGAGATAGGGTTCTTGACCTTGCGTGACAGTTTGAAGGCTTTATGGAAACCTCTGGGGGGCTTCAATCTTATCGACACAGCCAATGACTTCTTCATTGTTCAGCTTCAAGCAGAGGAGGATTACGTGAATGCTCTAGCCGGAGGACCCTGGCCGATCTTTGGTTCTTACCTCTCTGTCCAGCACTGGACCCCGACTTTCAATCTGGATATTGCAACTCCACTGCCGGTGGTAGCCTGGATTAGAATCCCAAACATGCCAATACATCTGTACCAGAAGGCTCTTCTCAAGGAGATAGGGGACAACTTGGGCAAGACCATAAAGGTTGACATGAACACGAAGATGTAGCGGCGAGGGAGATTTGCACGGGTCGATGTGCAACTGAACATGGCAAAACCTCTGGTTCCAGTCATACTGGTGGATGGTTTCAAATACAAAATTGAATATGAGAATATCCCATACATATGTTTGCACTGTGGGATGGCGGGGCATGCTGAGAAGGACTGCAGGGCTTGACGCGAAGCGGAAGTAGAAGCAATGAAGGCTAACGTAGAGGCGGGCAACCTGATACCCCAGGAAACCCCAAGGCGGGAAGGGTTCTCAGAATCCATACACACAAAACTGATCCCAAGGAAGATTAGGAAGCAAGCAACCGTGGCCCCTCCGTGGACTAATGACGGGCAAGCATCGAACCGGTTCCAGACCTGGAGGACTTGGAAGATGATGAGCAGGTACATGAAGTTATCGATGTGGACTGCATGGCAGTGAGGGTTACGGGTGGCACCGACTGGAGCGTGAAGAAGAAGCATTGGAAAAAGAACATGAGGTCTTCTAGCAATGACCAAGTGATCCCTCGGTAGGAGCCATCCAACGATCGTCCTCCTAGTGCCATTCAAAATTGTGAATCGAACTCTAGCCACACAGCAGCAACCCCATCTGGTGACGAGGTATTGAATGGCTGAGACAGCACACAATGCCTCTTTCCTTCGACACCCTTTCAGATAGGAGACCCCTCCGCGAGGGGCGGCTCGTATGTATCCTACAGAAGCCCGACGCAAAAGTCAGCTGGCATCCACCTCAGAAACTGGAAGGTGATCAATGCAGGGTATCCCGGACGGGCATCAACAAGGAAGCGAGGAAAACCTTCCTTGCTTCAGGACCTCGAGAAGGAAGCGTAGGAGATGGGCAGTTCCACCCTTGTCGAAAATAATCCATGAAAGCAATGTGCTGGAATGTTCAGGGTGTTTGTGACAAGGACACCCAGAACACAATTAAAGACCTAGTTAATAGATACCAAATCTCAGTATGTCTGTTTGAAACCCGCTGCAATGGCAGAAGAGCTTTAAATGTTGTCAAGAAGCTTGGCTTCCCCCAATCTCACAGAGTGGGGGTGGTGGGTTTCTCTGGGGGTATTTGTGTACTATTCTCTCACAAACAATTTGTCCATTGTAGCCTGGACAATTCCCTCTTCATCACCTTCATCTACGGAGGCACTACAAGAAGCTGTCGCAAGTTTCTTTGGAACCATCTAGTGAACCTGTCTACCACCATCAGGTCCCCTTGGGTGGTGGCGGGGGATTTTAATGTGGTTATGTTCCGATCTGAAAAGTTTGGCAGCTCATCTTTTGACAGTGCAAACAGATACGATTTTGTGGAGGCTATGCAACAGTGTGAGCTTCACGGCCTCAGAGCAGATGGTGCAAGGACGACTTCTGGCGAGGGCTTCTACATGAGCGCCTGGACAGAGCCATGGGCAACGCGGCATGGCTGGAATCCTCCATTGCTGGACCTTGGTCGGTGCTAGAGAAGAACCATTCTGATCATGCTCCCCTTCTCATTTATTCTGCTATGGCAGGGGTTCAGAGGAAACCCATACAACGCACGCTTGATAGCTGGAATTTGAAGGATGGTTTTCAACAGTTTCTTCTAAAGAACTGGGATACTAAAGCCTCACTTGTTACAACGGGTTCCACTTTCATCTAGAAGGCCTCCGTTTGGGCCACCCGAGGAAGGAAAGAAGACAATAGGTAGAAAGACTGGCTGGGCAACCAAATTTGCTGGAATCATTTGCAACTCTCCCTTCATTATGACCCCATCATCGCCAAGAACACGGTGGATATCCAGGCGGAGCTGGATGCTATCTTGAGAAGGGAGGAGGCCGACTGGAAATAGAAAGCAAGATGTGACTGGGTGGTGCTTGGAGATAACAATACAAGCTTCTTTCATGCTACTGTTAAAGAAAGAAGAAGGCACAAAAAAATTACGAAGCTCAAGAATAGTGCGGGCATATGGGTGGAGGTAGGTGACGATCTAAATCATCTTGTTTTTTTGCTAATGTGTACCAAGAACATCCTACAGCCGCACGCCGTCTAGCTTGCTCATCCTTTATCGGAGCCTTCCAACCACTTTCGGCACAGGAGGTAACCGATTTGCATATAACACCGACTGTAGATGAAATATGGCACACTCTACGATCCATGGCACCACAGAAGGCGCTAGGCCCGGATGGCATTGATGCAAACTTCTTGCAGAGGAACTGTAATCTTCTACAGCAACAGATCGTTCAGTTCATCCAAGCCCCGTTCAATGGGGCCGAGCTCGAGGACGGCTGCACCAACTCCACGCTTGTGCTAATCCCCAAGACCCCCCACCCGGAAATCTACAGCCAGCTCAGACCAATATCTTTGAACAATGTTTATACAAAACTCCTCTCCAAGGTGATCGCCACAAGATTGCATCCCTTCATGCCGAGGTGGATCTCGCCTTTCCAATCCAGCTTTGTGTCGGGGAGGAAGATTGGGGACAATGTGCTTCTTGTTCAGGAAATCATCAGTTCACTGGAATCTAGACAGAGCCGCAAACACTACATGGCACTCAAGCTCGATCTTATTAAAGCCTTTGATAAGATGAGCTGGCCCTTCCTAGAAGACACTCTCCAAAGAACGGGGATACCGCCTAATGTTATCTCTATCATCATGCAATTTCTTCGCTCTGGGGAATCATGTGTACTTTGGAACGAAAACATCATTGGCACCTTTAAACCTTCATGCAGTGTCAAGCAAGGAGACCCCTTATCTCCCTATCTGTTTGTCTTGTGCCTCGATCGACTTAGCCAACTTATTGTGGATCTAATCTCTAGGGGTGAATGGAAACCAATTCTTCTCACACGGCAACATCTATCCTTCTCCCATGTTTGTTTCACGGACGACATTATTCTCTTTGGTGAAGCCACCCCAAGATAGGCTCGGGTCATAAAACGTTGTCTTAGGCTCTTTAGTAACGCATCGGGGCAGTTCTTATCCAATGAGAAATCTTCCATTTTTTTCTCCACCAACACCCCTCGGAATGTAAGATCAAGAATAGGACGCATTCTGAACATGAAGGAAACCTCAAACATTGGGAGCCATCTTGGGGTCCCTATCATACATAAGCGAAAGAGTAAGGAGCACTTTCAATTTCTTATTGAACGAATTCACGGAAAGATCTCAGGCTGGCATCACCGTTTTCTATCGTTGGCGGGATGAGTTACTCTCTCCAAGTCTGTCCTCCTCTCACAAGCATGCTATGCAATGCAAACTGCCATCCTACCTTTTTCTGTGGCTGCTAAGATCGATCAACTCACAAGGAACTTCATCTAGAGTAGCTCTCAAACTGCATCCAAAGTCAGTCTGGTTGCATGGAGTAAGATCACACTTCCACGACACTCTGGCGGGCTTGGCATCAAGCGTGTGAGAGATTTTAACAAGGTGCTTATGGCTAAACTAGCTTGGAATTTTGCACAGAACTTGAATCTTCCATGGATAGGTCTCATGCAAGCTAAATATGGAGGACAGAACTCCCGAAGAAGATCCGGCTCACACACTTGGAGAGGCATTAAATCGCTGCTCCCTTTCATCATGGCAAATTCAAGAATGGCACTGATTTCCGGCAATGATATTAACGTCTGGACACATCCTTGGATGGGGGAAGGTCTCCAACCGATGTTGAAAGTAGGAAAGGTGATTCTTGACGATCTAAACGATTTGAAGGTGGAATGTCTAGTCTCGGATGAGGGACACTGGGACAATGACTTCTTAAACCACTGGTTCACAAGTGAAACCTTGGAGGAAATTCTATGCATGCCCCCTCCTAGGAAGGAATATGGTGGCGATAGAAGAATATGGATGCTGACTATGGATGGGAAGTTCTCTACAACTTCAGCCTACAAGAGTCTCACAAATGAAAGCCCCCTCGACCAAGCTGTTGTGGTTTGCTCCATTTGGAGCCAACCAATTCAACACAGAATTAAGATGAATCTATGCTAATCTACCATAACAGGATGTTAACGAACGAAATGCGTACCATTAGAAAACTTTCAATGGATGCCTCATGTCCTCGATGCCGGCACGCTACTGAATCAGTCCTCCATGCTATCAGGGACTGCCCAGCAGCCAGGGCCTTGTGGCTGAAGCTGCTGCCCAACGAAGCAACCCTTTTCTTCCAGAGTACCTTGACAGTGGATTGGATTGCCTATAATCTTAAGGGGTTAAACAAAGTTCTTGATTGGCCCTAAACCTTCGCAGTTGGTTGTTGGTGGCCCTGGAAAGCAAGGAACACTTTCGTGTTCGAGCAGCATCAACTCCCAGTGGCGGTGCTGGAGACTAACTGCAGATCAGATACCCGGATTGCTAAGGCCACATTCTCAAAATCCAACAGACCACACCCACCGAGCTCTGGGAGGGGTGGTTCCTTTCTCCCCAATAGTGACATCCTGGTTCATGTTGATACATCGGTAAATAAAACACTGAACTTAATTTCCACAAGCCTGGTTGCGCGCTCTATGGAAGGTAGCTGGATCTTCGGGAAGAGCTGGAGAGGGAAGGGATCCGACCCTATGAGAGGAGAGCTGATGGCGATCAAACATGGTCTGGAGTACTTAACAGAACAACATCTTCAGATGGGATCGATCTTTACTGACTCCACAAATGCGGTTATGTGGATCTCTGAGATGAACTCAACGCCCGAAAAGTACAAGCTTCTTGTCCATGCTATCAAAGGGTTATCTCCAGAAAAACAGACTCCTTCGGTGTACTACATCAGTCGGAATTAGAATAAGCTTGCAGACTGGTTAGCAAAACAATGCCTTAAGCAACCATCCATCATTGCAGTGTGGCCCTCATGCCCGCACCAAATCCAGGCCGCCCTGGAGGTTGAGGCTTTATCTTTTCCTTTTCTGCTTCCTTCATCGAATGTAGCGAACCATAGCTTGTAACCAGTCTAGGCTGGGCTTCACAAAAAAAAAGATGAATATGCATTCATTAGACATCATCCCAGAATTAACTCCTGGTGTCCCTTTATACTCAGTGAACCTTTGTGAGAACCCATTAACTAAACGAGATTACTCAAAACATAAAATACAATCGATCACTAATTAATCACATACCCAAAAATATGGGTAAATTAAAACTAATTTCAACATAAACACCTGCTCATAAATGTTTGAATAAGATCCCAACATCTTTCTTGTATCCATACTATGCCAAGAATTTGATACAAGTTGTTCTATCTCCTTAACCACAACATATATACACAGGAGAACAATATTCATATATGCCACACAAATAAGCATTAACATGCTGACAAAAGTTCGATTTGTTCGAAACACCATATACAAACTTTTCCTGCCCAGGCCTGAGAGTATAGGGATGACTCTAGGACATACTAGACATCTAATCAACTTTCTCAAATATTCATTACTATAGATCCTCTTTGCTTCCACATGTTTATTTTGGTCACTTCTGATTAAGGGTGAGACCCATGTCCCAGCAAGAGATGTAACCTCCAATAATGCTTATTGATTACAACATTTTAAATAGTAGATAACTAAGCAGTTGGAGTATTTAATAATCAATTGAATAGATTGAACAGTTCAATTATGCTAAAAGAATTAAGCAATTAATCTAAGCAACAAGTGTGATCATCAATTCTTATATAGATAACAAATAAATCCATTTCTTTGGATAGATATCTACTCAAATATCATCAAATTGCATATAATAACAATCATTATCATTATTCTGACTATTATCATATTACTTACTAGCATCACAAGCAATCTAGTAGCATATGCATCCCTAACATCATGAATATGTCTAGTAACATAACATGGCTATCAATATTGGCATCTCAAATAAAGGGAACAGATCTATATCATAAGTAGAACTAAGATAATAACACAATGAACTACATAGGCATGATTACCAGTTTAAGCATTTCTAATTACATAGGCATGGATAGCAATATTAAACATAGCTAGCAACAACATCTTAACCATCAATGTTAGTATATTTGACAACATAAGCATGTTTACAACATGAGCATAACTACAACATAAGTATATCTATTATCTCTTATTGTACTATACATGATCTCAGTGGAAAGAAAGCAAACAAGGGTTATCATCCAATATGAATCATTGTGTATAACCCTAAATAGATATGCTACACATCTATCTTACATCTTTTATTATGCCCTGAGGAATTTGAGGATGCCACTCAAAATCCAACTCACCACTGCTAACTCGAAATCATTGCCATACAAAATCTAGGAAGAGTCGAACTCCTAAGATCTTCTCCACCCCAGGTCAGTACAGGTCCGCCACAATGACACATAAGGTCAAGCTGCTAATAGCCTAGTTTGTCCTTGGTACTAGTCACAACACTAGTGAAAGGAGGTGGGTACACATACCCTACCATCCAAGGTACAACTGCAGTTGTCCTCCAATCTCATCACATATATAATCACCGAGACATGACCGCGGTCATTCTCAAACTGAGGGCTAGGTATGACCATAGTCATCCTCCCTAAACACTTGAATTCACGATGAAAAGCACCCCACATACTCATCAGTATACACTCCAAGTTTCCCTTATGAATACTCGTTTCACCATCTGGAAAGTTCTGACACTCAGATGGATCTATGGCACAGGGCACTACATGATTAGAGTTTCACTTGATTAGTTTTGCCAATTGGGTGAATTTAGGTTGCATCAAACAAATGGACATACAAACCCTAATTCACTTCTAACAAGCATATAGATATCACAATTTTAAAGGATATAAAATATGTGAAATATAATTTGTCATCTCATCATCACATGGTATTATTCACTTTCCATTCATGAGGCTACACAAGGCATCATACTATCACAATATATAAATCCTTTTCACAATATCATAGGGTATCAAACCTTATCAACACAAGAGGATTACACCTCATTCAGGGCGCAACCATGCCCAAAGGTCATTAAGACCATCATACTATTCCTTGCAAGATTATCATTATCTTTTCATGCCTTATTACAAGGCTCAACAACATCACTTACATATAATACACCAGATCAGCACAATATTGCATTAATGAGCTAGGAGATAGTCATAAAAAATCATAGATGGGTTATAATAACTTTAAGAACATTCCTTTATTACATCAATATGAAAGGAATCTAGATATGATTAACCACCATCATATTCATAATGCATATGTTTAGTATAAGAAAGTATCAACCATGTGGCTATGTTAACCACCAATTAACAGAATAAAGTTATGATCATATTAAGGAGGTTATTTCACCATCATGCCATCATATAAGAATGTTAAACATGAATACTCATCTTTATCTATTCACATTAGAGTTAGGTTCAACATGATAAATAATATCAATGTTACTAATCAACACTTATACCCAAACCCTAACTCACGCCATCCCCATTGGAACATGGATGCATAAGGTGAAGCATAACCATAATATTCCATACTATTATCAAGTAATAACCCACACATAAATCAAGGTGTAACCATCGGGTTATAGCATACTAGGGTTTCAACAACAGTAATAGAGTACTCTATTATTTTATTAGTCATTCAAGGATTGTTCATACCCAATTACCATCATTTAGTTATATTAAAGCTAGGTATAACAAGTTATACCTCATTAGGGTTACATATCAAAACAATATGATTATCATCCCTTCTATTCATATGAGTGAATAGGTAACACTACCTTATTAAGGGTAACCCTCCATTTGTTCCATCATCATTGAACCCATATCACCATACCACAATGTCACCCAGAACCATTGGATGTTTAAAAGGTAAGACCATTGGTTGTTTACATAAGTAAACACCTTGGATAAACCACCTATGAAGTCCTTGATTTGCTCTCTAAAAAGAGTCACCATTTAACCCTAGGCATCCATTGATTAACAATACAAAATGTTCCATTGGGAATAGGGTAGAACCCACAATCGACTATTCATTTAAAAGAAGCCATCCATTATCACCAAGTAAACTCCTTAAGTTGATCATATAAAGGAAACCATATAAATCACCTTATTAGGACCAACATATTTCATTAGCCGCCATTCTACTTTATTGGAGTAATAAACATTAGATCTTGACCATTGGGTCAATTTCATATGTTAAAACCATCAATTACAGTATAGGTCTGGCCATTGCATCAAGTGACCCAAGAAACCATTGGTCTAAGGCTTAATTGATGCTATAACTATATGATTAACTCACCACAGGTTGTGGAGACCTGATCCACCATCAGCAGTGACCATTAAGTCACCATAGGTTGTTATATCATCACTATATTCATTAATCATCATCAAATATTAAGCTAATGTCATCATTGATTGATAACATCAGTAGGGTACTTAAAGGTTGATCATTAAACTTCTAATTGATCCAAAACATGACCTAAAGGGGTGACCATAGGTTGTCACCATCTTATGACACCTTTGATCTTGATCATCAGTTGTCATGAAGACAACACCATAGGGTTGTTGCAATGGTACCATCATTGGGTCATGGGTTTATAAAATAAATCAACTTTAAACCCTAAAATTCACCATTGGTTGATAGGTTCTTAGCACCATAGGTTATCAAACCAACCTGATCCAAGTCATATTATACCTTACGAATAACTTACACATGATCACAAGTTCATCTAGAACTGAAATCAGAACAGAAAACATTATAAAAATTTTATCCAAGTCAAGCATAGCTTTTAGTGCATGGATCATCATTTTCAAGCAAGAACATGAGCTAGCAAGCTTACGGTAAGAAATAAACGTGGAGCAAGTTATAAAACTTGCCTCTAGTTAGAAGATGAAACCCCAAACAGAAGAAAACTTGATCAGGTAGGGTATAAAATCCAAGCATGAGCTATGAACTCGTCCATCTAGCACCTTTCTTCATCAAATGAGCAAACCCTAAGCATAAGGTGCAAGAAAGGTAGGGTTTTAGAGCTTTAGAGAAATTTCTACCATGTAACGACAAGGTTCTGACCTGGATAAAGATTGGAAGAAGGATAAAAAAGAAATAAACAAAGGGAATAAGAGGATTCTTACTCTTTTAGGCCAAGTTCATTATTAGGATGCTTTTTAAACCCTAAAAGGAAGTCAACTGCAACCCTAGTTTCTTTTTCCAAGAAGGTCCCCTCTTTCTTCTTCCTTGGACAGGAAATTTGTAGCAACATAGAGGGAGGATGAGATTTCTAGAAGGAGGGAAGTGGTGGAGAGGAAATGGCTCATTTTGGTGCTTAGGGATAAGTATATGAAACTTTAAGATAAAGAAAAAGAAAAAGTTGAAGTTCTAGTATCTTACCAAGTGTCCATGGCCTTAAAACATTAAGAATATACAAGCACACACATGATAAGCTCCTCCACCATCCATAGAGACATGTTTATCCCTCGTTTCTTGAATTTCCAAGAAAAACAAATAATCGATTAGTTGACAACTACTAAAGTTAGCTCATCCATGAAGGGTTATACCCTAAAATACCCTTGAGGAAAACACCTTCAAACTAAGATTTAAATAGGTGATCCATGGACAAAAAGCTCAATACTGATGATAGAATATAAAAGGAACATAATGAAATTGATAAATTGCAAACAAAACCTCTCAATTGGGTAAATTGCATAAAAGTCCAAAATGTGCATAAAGTTGAATAACTTGCTCAAATAGTGTCCGAACTGGACCAAATTTGAAAGTTAAGATTATATTATGATTTAAAAGCATATAAATAGGTTAGATTATATTTATAAGAATTTAATTATGATAAATAAGATTATTCAACTCATTAAGCAAGTTTAGGGGCCTTACAATAATCCCCCATATTCTCATGCCATTTTGCACCATTAGAGGAGAGAGGACGTCCCCAAGCTACTAGGAGGTGAAGAAGGAAGATTCTAATTCAAGATCCATGGATTTAAACCCCCTTATTCCCCTTTCTTTTGATATTTCTTTTATCATGACTAGCTAAGCCCCTAGTGGTGGGTTGTTTGGGGTTAAAATGTGACTTTGATACAATGTTGGGCGAAAATAACTTGTAATGAACATAATTTATATCTATGATGATTGATTCTTGTTTCTACCTTAGTTCCTATTTTATTGCATGTGGTTTGTGTTTATAACATGGATTGCTTGCTTTGAGATGTCTGATGACACTTAGCTTCTAGGAGGATTTGGAGTGTATGTGGCCAATCTTAGGAATGGCTCCTAGGTCGAATTAGTAGATCCCTAACTAGCCCCCTTTGTTCATATATACATATCCCTCCTTCTACAAGTGAGTGTGAGATCTAAGTGGCTAGTGTAAGTGTGATTAGTGCAATTGCATAGATCTTTATAAAGTCTAGATGGCTAGTGGCATGAGGTGAAAAACCCTCATCTATACTCCCATTTCAACCCTTGGCTCTCAATTGACATAATACCACTTACCATAGAGACCTATACTAGTCAAGTCCTACTAGAATTACACCTAACCCTAGTTCTCCAACTAGTAGTATAGGGTACATTCTAATAGCATTTGCCTTGTTGTTTGGTTTGGTAATCTAGAAAGAATTGTGATAATTGCTTGCTATGTTGACACACCCCAACTAATATCAAATCACATCCCCAAATGGGACACCTACTTAATCTCATTTCTTAAAACCCACTTTGCCTTCTTATCTTGTTCATTCTAGTCTAGTTTAGTTGCTTTTGTTCAATCTAGTTAATTTCTTAGTCTTGCTCTTTAGTGTTAACTTAGGTTCTTGCTCTCGCTAATGGTTAATTTAGTTCTTAATTGCTAATTGCTCTACTAGTGTAGTGTAGTTAACTTTGGATCTTGTTTGGATAGTTTCTAAACCTAGTCCCTTAGACTTACTTGCTTAGGATAATTTAGGGTTGCGACAACTTAGATTTCATAATTGCCTTTACTTGCTTGTTCACCTAGTTTAACAACCAATTAAACCTATTTAAACCCTTCAACCCTAGTCTCCGTATTAGGAATGTAGTTAGTGCTAACCTAGCTCTAGTTCCCTCCTCTGTCCCTGAGGATCGACCCCTACTCTTGCCTTTCACCTATGCTACAATAGTACCTCGTGCGCTTGTGGGTGACCTATTTGGTATTGTGATCAAATATTGTTAGGGTGATTATAGATTTTGAAAGATCACATGTGTGTGTTCCCTTAGGGTTGCACCTAGCCACCTCTAGTTGGCTAGTGTGTAGCATTGATAAGAATCACACCAAGATTTCTGGCGCCCTTGCTGGGGATCGAGGCACTCAGCCTAGATAGTTAGTGTAGCTTAGCCTTTACTTTTGCCTTCATCATTGCTATTATTTATTCTTTGTTCACTTTTGCATATTACATATATATTGCTCAGTTTCCTTTTTTGGATGCACATACCAGCCTTTGTTGATGTTTCCTTTTCTACTCCTTTTTGTGGGGTATGCTTCCATCCCCATGTTTATATCTAGGAGAGGATAAGCAAGGTGGATTTGGACAACTTTTGTAGCTAAGATTTTTGGGAGACTTGGAAGAGGTGGTTAGATGACCCTCAACTAATCCTAGTTTGATTATGATAGTTTTCCTTTTTGACTCATGCATGTGTGGTGTGGTGATGTATAATGATAATAATTAGATAAAGTTCTCTTCTGCTGCTACTTATTGTGTTGTGATACATACATGTTGAATGAATTGGTCATCATCCCTTTGGTGAAAAAATTTATGTGATACATAGATGTTGATTGATACATACTTATTGTATTATGATACAACTCAACCTAAGCTCTGATACCAAGCTATTACACCCACATCCCATAATTACCAATATTCATGAGATTAGGGCATTAGCTTGAGGATCATACTTAAAAAAATCTCACTCCCTACTTTTTTTCCTTTCAAACTCTTTGTTTTCTCGTATCCAAACACATAAATAAACATTACAAGATAATTAAACTTTGATTACTCTAATATGATATTAATATTAATGATACACATCCATACATTCATTCTATTTCTCACACTTCCATGTACATACAACATGATAACCAGATATATACTATGTTATTAAGGAAACAAAGTTACACATTATCATTTACAACTCTCTTACATCTATACAAGGACCTAGAGTGACAAGGACAGACTGAACTTAACTAATCTCATACTTAAATCATGTGGTAGATCTACTCTGGTGCTTTGACCAACATAAAGTCCACATGGTTTCCCTAAAAGTTGTGAGTATAGGGGTGAGCCTACTCACTTAGTGAATGAGTACTTCATAGAAACATATTAAAGAACTTATTTAAATACAAATATATTGTCAAGCCACTGATATCAGTTATAACAACTATAAGCTTTAAAGAGTCTAATCATTCACAATCATAAATATGGAATGATACTCTAGATATCTACAAGTTTGAATCAATATATGAACATGCTTGATTGATCATAAAGAGAAATAATGATTCAAAAACATACAATGAATAATTGGATAACTATGCACACGTGTTTAACCTCTCATTCATCTAATTATGCCCTGGACCCACATGATATGTACCACAACATGTGAAAGAATAGAAACAAGCTACGATCTCACTATACAAGGCTTAGAAGCATGTCTGGGGTTCCTAAGCCTATCTCTTGAGTAAGACCCCGTCTACAGTGGGCCTCGACACGTCTTCCTCTTGGTGGCTAATGGGAGAGGTTGAATATCTTATACTCCACCTCTTAGCCTAGGTACTCAGGTGGTGAGTCAAAGCCCTCAGGCTTATTGTGCATCAGTGGACCTACTAGATACTGATCACTCAACATGTAATAGAGGTACCATCGACATCCCCGATTGGTGTTGGGTACCACAAAACTGTACAAAGTCTGCCCTACTAGTCAAGACCCCCACACCCTACTGGTGCACTCTGGCTTACCTCGATCTGGACTACCTCCAGTCGGGGAACTGTTTCCTCCTCACAGCACAGGCCTCATCCTGTGAGGATTCTATAGTGTTCAATACATTTACATGTCTAATTCACTCTTTAAATTAACAATTCAATCATCACATAAACATATCTTAGTTCAACTTTGTAAATTGTTCATTTCATAAACCATCTAATAACATTTACCACAACTGAATCGTTAAGTATAACCACATCTCATACTAAGAAATATTAATATCACAATACTTGATTAACTAAACACCCTATCCTTAGGGTTTCAATTACCTCATTCACTTATCACATGACTTGCATAAGGATTTAATACATCATAACATCATTGAATAAATATTTCTCTCAACATTTCATATATAATCAAATATATATATGAAATGATGTAATGAACTGAACTAGGGCTTCCACGCCATTTACTAAAGCATCATACATCAAGAATAACATTGAATCAAGATGTCTATTTGCAAACATTTAACTTTCCATTCAGTTAGGGTTTCACCCTCCTTACCGATATATCAAGAAAACATTAATATCATAGAATGAAATGCAAGATCTTATCTGACATATATGTAATACACATACAAAAAAAGAAATCACTCATAAGAAAGGAGATTCAACTAGGCAAACTTCTTTATTCAATTATACAACAATTTCAGTCATAGATGAATACCCTAAATTTTAGTTTACTCTTATAACCTCTACAAATACTTTAAGAATTATCATTTAGATGGATTGTACCCATTTCTTGTTGGGTTTTAGGGGAGACAGAGAATGCAGCAGAAACAAAAAAAAATTTCTCCCCAAACCCGGAACCAGGAAACACGTCAACGTCTATATAATAGTAAAGGATGGTTTGCGGAATCATACCTTGTCCCGAGGCTTGCACGACGACAATACCTTGTGCCTTGCGCAGTCTTCAAATCCGGTCTTCGACGGTGTCTGTGCAGCTCTTGGTCACACCGAGACTGACGACTCCTGCTCTCACCAGACTGTCGGGTTGACAGTTGTCCTCCTGAGCAGCAGAAACCTCCCACCTCTGAAGTAGTCCACACGGACCACCTGGAAATCCACACTCCTTGTCCCACAAGGAAGTGGAAGGAGTCACACCCTCATGTTGACGTACTAGTCGCCAATACACTCTCCTGCCTCCAGTTGCAACTGCAGTTGACCTTCCCTTGCTGCACCTCCCTTTGCGGGACGCACTTGCTCGGGCTCTCTCTCGGTTACCAAAACTAGAGAGAACGACAACTTTGCAGAGCAACTGATTGCACTGAGTTTTTCTTTGAGAAGCCCCCAATACCCCTATATATATAGGAGGGTCATGGGACAGGGTTCTCTATCCCGGGCAATGCGAGACTAAAAGCAAGAGTAGAAGGGTTCGAGATTTTTCACAAAAGCAACCAACTCGTAGCCTGAACCGATCAGTTCACAAGTGAACCGGTCAGTTGGGGACCTGAACCGGTCGGTTGACACCTCAACCGATCGGTTGGGACTCCTCAACCGGTCGGTTCACAAGTAAACCGGTCGGTTGGTAGTCCTGGTCGGTTCCCAATTGACTTTCCTTCTTTTGTTTCTAATTGGTATCGAATACCAATCCTATTCCCAATCAAATTGGGCAATTGAAACGAAAGGAAAATTCTCACCAATCCTACTTTCCCAAGTTGCTCGTTTGCACCAGTTGAATCGATCGTTTCAAAACTTGAAGCAATCAGTTCACCCTGGGCTTGAGCTGATCGGCTCAACACTTGAGCCGACCAGTTCAGCAACCTTAGCCGACCGGTTCAACACTTGAACCGATCGGTCGGGAGTGCAGGTTGTGCATAATCAGTCAATTGTGATTTCAATCAATCTGATACTCCAATCAATATGTTCAACACCTTGAACATTATGATATTGAGCTATCAATCAATTGAGTGTTTAATTGAACTACTAAACTCCTTTGGTAATCAATCTAAACGTTGCTTGTGGACAAAACTCCTCTTCCAGGTTAAATCCTATGTGTGTGACCCTGCAGGTCCATTTCACGTTGGCAGTGAAAGTCCATAACACTTATGACTTCACAAGCAAAGAGCGATGGCTAGTCACACATCAGTGCTACCCAAGTGAAAGTAGAAAGTTGGAGAACAACTTTCAATCCTACAATCCATGAATGGTGTTACAGTGAATGTATAATTCCTTTTTCACTGATATCCCGAATGAACTCAAGGCATGGAACAATCATCCTGTCAACGTTCATTCACTTTCTTGATATCAAAGTAGACTGGAAGAGATATGTATGACATCAGTATCACATACTGATTCACACATGTGTGCACGCCTTTCTCAATCCTACTCATCAAGTGGCCATGGATATCAAACTCCCTCAGGAGGGACAAATCCCATATCTATCACTCACCCCTCAAAAGCCCCATGTGTCAAAGCCACCCAATCATCACCTTTATAACAACCCATGTTTCAGGACTGCGTTTGATGATGTCAAAGTATGCCCAATGACATGTGTTAAGTGCAGTGATTTCAGGTCTAAGAATCACACTCACCACCATCACTGTGAGTACTGACTGTGACTACCATGTCATGGTTCCATGTGTCAAACTCACGGTGGGTCTGTCCGGTACACTTGTTCTCTAACAAGTACCTATGTGTTTGGTTTGATATCTCTATATCATGACTAATGAGATTCTGTCATCAACCAACACCACAATCTAGTCTTGTGTGTCATTGATGTCTATCTACCTTCCACAATGACATCCGACTAGGGACATAACAAGAATATACAAACACTTAGCATCCGTATGATCTCATCATTCAGGTCATGAACTTGAAGGCATACGTCATTGAGTACTGTCATTCTCTAGACATTCAATCTGTTCTATCACTATCTCATATGACTGAAACCAGAAAGAATTGGAAGCTTGCCTTTGTTGTTTTTCTAATCAATCTTAATGTATCCTGCCAATCATCTCATGATTGGCTCTCAGGGCATACATACCAACAGACTCCCACTTGCACTGTGAGCCAATCACCATTGAATCATATTCATAGTGATCTTCAAATATGTCCCACATGTCACTGTGCTCTAGTGCCATCATAGTGAGTAATGGAAACACCTTGCCAAAGTCAGTATAAATTGCATGTCTCTCATCTCTTCAATGTACGTCACACATATGAGATGGAGTTGTCGTAATATGCGATCTTATATTCCTTATGCTAACCTTTAGCCACATTGCATGATCAAGGATTCCATACTTGTCATCAATGAGCAGAATATCTATGAGTTCAACTCATGAACTTCCAGATCCATATAGTATCTACTAATGTTCTCTAACGCATAGATACTCGACATTTCCTTTTAAATGGTTTCATTGGAACATTTCCAATTATCAACAAACTTTCACTTTTATACATCCTATGTATATTTTGCGATTAATTTTCTGTTCTTTCAGAAGTTCGCATCAATGTAACTCTTTACATCGAACTCTTCCTTGTCTCCATAGAACTAGTACTTCTCAAGTACTTATCAAGTTCTCATGGTATTCTAGTAACCCTTACTGGAAACAGACAGGCATCCACTCGTAATGTCTCACATACGAGATATCAGGATGAGCACATCATTTTGTCATGTCGTACATACAAGATGATGAATGCATTTTATTCTTGCCATGTGCATACATGCAAGATAATGCGGCGATTACATACATGATAGATCCATATCTATTCTTAGTGTTCCCATTCTTCATAAAAATTGGACACTTGGCCTTGGGATACTAACTCCATGTAACATAGACAAGTTTTATCTCATTAAATATGTGCATACTGAACACTTCAGTACAGATTGCCAATGTATGCTCTCTCCTTTCAGGTCAAGAGATTTTCGAGAACTATCTCTATGGATCTCTATTCCTATCACATAGGAAACATCTTTGTCCTCCTTAAAGATAATTTCCACTTTTGGATTTCCATTCTAGAACATTTCCATTTCACATCAACATGTGGAATGTGAACACGCTCCCACTAAGTCACAAATCCCTTCTTTGTCTTTGACATATCAGTCAAACCCTTTGACTATATCATCAAAGTAAAGATCCAATTCTGAGTTGCATGTACTTAATCAATCGCATTGATTAGTCCATTGTAACTTATAGACTTCATTTGCATTAGTGGATTCATAAACCTTATAGGTTGTGTCACGTAGACATCCTTGTTTTATTCCTCATAGGAATGCAGTTTTAGTATCCATATGCCAAATGTCTTAGTCATTAAGTTGCAATCAACAAGCATCATCCTTCTCAAAATGTTATCCATGTATCTTAACACTTAAGATTCATTTGCACTTATGGATTTCATCCAATGAGTGCTACCATCAAGGTCATGCCTTATGGTTGACATGGATGTCATTCAGGATGTAATGGTCATAAACCATATCTCAAAATTCGGTTCCTCATATTCATCTAGATAGTTGACTCATCACATGAACAACTTATCACATAGATAATTGAGGTGTATCTGTTAAGTATATAAGAACTCACAACCCTTGTGATTCTTAATTCCTTTTATTAGTGTGGGGTATTCTTTTATTAAGAAGAATTCAGTTATTCGATAATCATTCTCTAACTCCTTAGAGTATGATTCCTTCTAGATTTAGACATCACCGTGCCTTAATCATGAGTTCACTATGATACATTATCACAATCACTCATAAGGATCTCAAACATTTGGTCCAAGTATTTCATTCCTTGATCCTATCAAGAATTAATACTTTACCAAATTTGTACTTCATCTATGATAATCTTGAACACTTCAAGATATTCATATTGGTATTTCTCTAAACACCATTAGAAGTATTAGCATTTGTTACAATAGGTATGTAAATACATCACATGTATTATACCTAGTAGGATAATCATTCTCCCACTACTTTTAGTGAAGATTGATTAATCATGTCTAAGATATTCGTGTCTCTTATTGGTTCTCTAACCAAAAGAGTTTAGATTTATCCATCATAAGGAAACTAGAAATGAATTTCTCATGAATGATGCTAATTTGATTGTTTGAGTTATCTATAACTTTTAGGTATCATTTAATCTTATGCATATCAAATACCACAAGATAAATAAGGCATTGCCACAAAGATCATATCTTTAAGATTGAAAACTCAACTTTATTAATTGCCATCATTGTCGTACAATATGCAAAAAATAAAGTGTTTCTAGCTATTGGCAAAATGAAATAGCAGTTCATAATTGTATTACATGCCTTGTAGGCTGAAAATAAACTAAAGTACTCCTATCTATGGCGGCAACACTTGCCCCAATTATGAGTGCTTTACACTTTACATCTTGGTATCATATACCTCAAAAAGTGTTACAAGTTTACTTTCATGACACTTTTAAGTAGAGACTTCAGTCACCTCCTTCTTCTTTTGTTCTTCCAGATAGAGAGGACAATTCCTTTTCCAATGTCCTGGCTTCTGACAATGGTGGCAATTTCCTTTCTTGGTCACGCCTCCCTTGGCCTTGAGAGCTGAAGACGGCTTGGACTCCTGGCTAGCATCAGAACCTTTCTTAGCTTTTCCCTTTCCCTTGCGCTTGGACTTGCCTTTGTTGCTTGTGATCACCATCACAGGCTTAGGCTTGTCCTTCTTCATCTATATCTCGGCTGTCCTCAACATGCCCAACAACTCTGACAGTGGCCTATCAAAGTTGTTCATGTTGTAGTTCATCACAAACTGACTGTGGATTCTGGCAATGATTGTAGTATCACGTCAGTAACCAACTCTTGGCTCAATGGAAATCCCAGTCTCTGCAGGTTCTCCACATACCCAATCATCTTGAGTGTGTGAGGACCAACTGGGTCTCCTTATGTCATGACGCACTTGAACAACGCCCTAGAAACATTGTATCTCTCTTGCCGTACCTGATCTTCATACATGTTCCTGAGATGCTGAATCATCTCAATGACACCCATGTTCTCATGCTGTCTCTGCAACTCATGGTTCATTGAACATAACATCAAGCACTTTGCATCAATGGCATCATCAGCATGGTTCTTGTAAGCATCCCTTTCTGCCTTTGGTGCATTAGGAGCGGGTTCCTCTGGAATTGGAGTATCCAGGACATAGAGCTTTCGCTCTTGCGTGAGAACAATTCTCAATGTCCGATACCAGTTGTGGAAGTTTGTCCCATTTAGCTTGTCCTTGTCAAGGACCGATCTCAAAGAAAAGTTGTTGTTGTTTGTTGCCATTTGAACTACAAAAGGAAATATGCAATTTTAGTCCAAAAACTAATTTTTGACTTATTTGATTGATTTGAAAAATTGACGATATAATTAGGCCTTTAATTAATTATCGCTCCCACTATTTTACTTCAAATTGATAGCCCTCACCATCAATTCAGAAGATTGCAGCATACAACCTTCTAGTGGGCAAGATCCTAAAATCATCTAAGCCATGGACCAGCTAGGGCTGTCACCCACAACATAGATCTCTCAGGTAGACAACTTTTGCCAATTGCATCATATGCAACTCTCGATAAGATGTCATATGCAACTCCTTGCCATGAACATCTCCATGCCTCAAGGTACTAGATCCCATCTAGATCACCTTGTTAAGTTCAACCCAAAGCAAACACGATGAATATGCACCCTGCCAGGGCAGACCGACACATTCATCCTTCACGCTTCCACGAGATAGACAGTGCACCATGCTAGGGCGTGCCCACACTTGGTCGATCAAGATTTTCACATGTGTCGCATTTGGAAGGCATCTAAAACTTAATATTTTAATGAGGGATTTGGTTTAATATACATATACATATCCAATCACCACAATACATAGTACATATCATATACATGCTATATCCCACAGAAAACATGCACAAACTATAAAAAGTGATGATTATGGCCATCCTAATGTGATTCCTCGAGCCAAGAGGAATCACGGTCATCTAGGTCTACATCATATGCAACCTGTACAAGATGAACTCTGTGCCTTGCCATACGAGTTGATCAACTCATCACATGAATGATCTGCTTTCTCTGGCCGGTCGTCTGGGTGCCACCAGTCGATCGGTTGGCTCCTCCAACCGATCGGTTCATCTGGACGTCGTGCATCTCATCACGGCCGCCACCCGCTCGTCTCGCTCCTTGAACCGGTCATCAACCGATCGGTTCACTCCTTGAACCGATCGTCTGGAACATCAACCGATCGGTTCACGCCTTGAACCGATCGTCTCAACCGTCGTCTTGATGTCCTCCGTTCTTTGACATAAAAGGAAATAAAATATATGCTAAAAATGGGAAACCCCGAGTTACATTCGGGGGGAGAAAAGGTAGGAAAGAATCTCGAATTATTTTGAGTTACATCAGGAATAGGAGAAGGAAGATCGGTGCGCAGACCGAGATGCAAGAAACCACACACAACCAATCACAGATAGGGTTTATTGGCCATAATCACGCTATACATCCACAACAAAACTTGTTTAAGGGCGACACGTATCGAGTGCATTAATAATACATATCATATATGTAATTGGGATTTGTGGATTTAGGATTGGACATGCATAAAGCTAATTTTATTCGCATCGTATGCAATAAATAAAGGCGACAAACCAAAATCGATCATATTGATATTCCCAAAATATAGAGCAGTTGACGTGGCTCTAATACCACTGTTGGGTTTTAGGGGAGACAGAGAAGGCAGCGGAAACAAAAAAAAATTCTCCCCAAACCTAGAACAAGGAAACGCGTCAACGTCTATATAATAGGAATGGATGGTTTGTGGAATCATACCTTGTCCCGAGGCTTGATCGGCGACAATACCTCGCGCCTTGCGCGGTCTTCAAATCCGGTCTTCGACGGTGTCTGTGCAGCTCCTGGTCGCACCAGGACTGGCGACTCCTGCTCTCACCGGACTATCGGGTTGACAGTTGTCCTCCTGAGTGGCAGAAACCTCCTGCCTCTGAAGTAGTCCATACGGACCACTTGGAACTCCACACTCCTTGTCCCACAAGGAAGTGGAAGGAGTCGCACCCTCCTGTTGACGTACTAGTCACCAACACACTCTCCTGCCTCCAGTTGCAACTACAGTTGTCCTTCCCTTGCTACACCCATCTTTACGGGAAGCACTTGCTCGGGCTCTCTCTCAGTTACCAAAACTAGAGAGAACGACAACTTTGCAGAGCAACTAAATGCACTGAGTTGTTCTTTGAGAAGCCCTCAATACCCCTATATATAGGAGGGTCATGGGACAGGGTTCTCTATCCCGGGCAATGCAAGACTAAAAGCAAGAGTAGAAGGGTTCGAGATTTTTCACAAAAGCAACCAACTCGCAGCCTGAACCGATCAGTTCACAAGTTAATCGGTCGGTTGGGGACATGAACCGGTCGGTTGACACCTCAACCGATCGGTTGGGACTCCTCAACCGGTCGGTTCACAAGTAAACCGGTCAGTTGATGGTCCTGGTCGGTTCCCGATTGAATTTCCTTCTTTTGTTTCTAATTGGTATCGAATACCAATCCTATTCCCAATCAAATTGGGCAATTGAAATGAAAGGAAAATTCTCACCAATCCTACTTTCCCAAGTTGCTCGGTTGCACCAGTTGAATCGATCGTTTCAACACATGAAGCAATCGGTTCACCCTGGGCTTGAGCCGATCGGCTCAACATTTGAGCCGACCGGTTCAGCAACCTCAGTCGACCGGTTCAACACTTGAAGCGATCAGTTGGGAGTGCAGGTTGTGAAGAATCAGTCAATTGCGATTTCAATCAATCCGATACTCCAATCAATATGTTCAACACCTTGAACATTATGATATTGAGCTATCAATCAATTGAGTGTTTAATTGAACTACTAAACTCCTTTAGTAATCAATCTAAACGTTGCTTGTGGACAAAACTCCTCTTCCAGGTTAAATCTTATGTGTGTGACCCTGTAGGTCCATTTCATGTTGGCAGTGAAAGTCCTTAACACTTATGACTTCATAAGAAAAGAGTGGTGCCTAGTCACACATCAGTGCTACCCAAGTGAAAGTAGAAAGTTGGAGAACAACTTTCAATCCTACAATCTGTGAATGGTGTTACAGTGAATGTATAATTCCTTTGTCACTGATATCCCGAATGAACTCGAGGCATGGAACAGTCATCATGTCAACGTTCATTCACTTTCTTGATCTCAGAGTAGATTGGAAGAGATATGTATGACATCAGTATCACATACTGATTCACACATGCGTGCATGCCTTTCTCAATCCTACTCATCAAGTGGCCATGCATATCAAACTCCCTCAGGAGGGACAAATCCCATATCTATCACTCACCCCTCAAAATCCCCATGTGTCAAAGCCACCCAATCATCACCTTTATAACAACCCATGTTTCAGGACTGCGTTTGATGATGTCAAAGTGTGCCCAACGACATGTGTTGAGTGCAGTGATTTCAGGTCTAAGAATCACACTCACCACCATCACTGTGAGTACTGACTGTGACTACCATGTCATGGTTCCATGTGTCAAACTCACAGTGGGTCTGTCAGGTACACTTGTTCTCTAACAAGTACCTATGTGTTTGGTTTGATATCTCTATATCATGACTAATGAGATTTTGTCATCAACCAACACCACAATCTAGTCTTGTGTGTCATTGTTGTCTATCTACCTTCCACAATGAAATCCGACTAGGGACATAACAAGAATATACAAACTCTTAGCATCCGTATGATCTCATCGTTCAGGTCATGTACCTGAAGGCATACGTCATTGAGTAAAATTTCCCTAGAAATCCCCCTTGGATTTTTGCCATTCTCCACATTCTTCTCCAAAAATTGCCCTAGAAATCACCTTCTAGGTCACCCACTCATTGAGAAAAAGAATTTGAGATGATAGAGGATTGAATTGTGGTTCCAACACATTTTGTTTCATTAAAAATAGACAAGTATAGCCCAAATATGATCGTTTTACGATTGGCTGTCTTGGACAACATCTGTCGCAGTTGCAACACTAGCGTCGCAGTTGTGGCACACGACACAATGTTGTGGTCACATCACATGATGCAACATTACATTCGTGGCTCATGACATAGCGTCATGGTCCTCACACACTGTACATGTTTACTAAAAAGGGTATAACTCTCTCATTTTAACTCTGATTTGGTTCATTCTTTTTTTTTGTTGGTTTCATAATCGAATTCTATATAATCCTACAATATTATTTTGATTATATTCTCAAATGAAAAACGATTTATTTATTATTTCCTCCATTGTCATTAACTCTCTTCTTGCATACATGTATGGGTTAATTCTATATTAACTTCAACTCGGGTCTTTGTAGTATGCTTAAGTTATGATTATGAGTTTCCAAAACAAGTACTTAAGGTTACTAAAGTTAAGATAAAGCACAACATAGAATATTACTAACAAAAGCATGACATGCATTAAGATTATCTTAAATATATAGGATTACCAACAAAGCTAGGAATGGGCTGTAACAAAAAAGGTCTAGGCCGAACCAAAAAGGAAAGAGAGAAAGAGAGGAGAAAACTTCCTCACACTTGGGTCTTGACCGGCCTAAATCACGCGTCCGAAAAGTGGAGCGGATTTGAAGTAGTCGGACTTTTAAATTTATAACCTGAAACCTTCTAGGTCCCCACAACTTTGTTTATGGGGTCGAAGTAGATATACGGGGTCAAACACAGGGACAAGGGTGGTAGTGTTGAGAACGCGGAATCGACACGTTACACTGCGGTAGGGGTAAGGAGATGATAAAAGTTCCCCACGGGAACAACATGCTAAGATCGATCAAACAAAAGAAATCTATCTCCAACTGGAGCTACGATGAAAAATAAGGTTTTAAGCATTTATCAGTTTTTAGGGTTTTCGTGCAACGGAAACAGAGAGATAAAACTATCGCTTTAGTGAGGAACGAAGGAGAAAGCTTTGGTAAAACAAGCGGTAATGGAAACATCATGTACCCCTCCTCTCAAAGCGGGTACCTCTAACTAAGCATCAACATCCCTCTTAAGGTTGCTGGACTTAAGTTAGAGTGGAAAGGTTACTAAAGCAGCTTCGATCCTAGGCACTCTTGTACTATAGTATTGGACCAAACACTAGAACCACAACACCTCTCTCGAAGTTGTTGCAACGGGAAACACGATTCGGTAGCTAATCGAAACGCGATCCAAGCGTACAAGCTAGAGTTCAGATGTTAAACATAGCAATTATCCAACAAAAGGGACCAAACATAAAGCAGCAGATAATTAAAACTCTTCTACTTCCATTAACATAAAGGGTCTGATTACATTGCATAAGTAAAGAAAGTAAATGACTGAAATAAGTAAAGATAAATGTCACCTTCTTGATTTAGAAGGGCGACAGGCAGCAGCAGACCCTCCAGCCCGATATCGGGTGGGAGCCTTGCCCGATACGCCCGTGTCGGGTGGCACACCCTCTCAGGCGATACGCTCATGACAGGCAGACGTATCGTGCGGGGTGCCCATGCCCGATACGATCGTGTCGGGCGGCACCCTCTCGGGCAACACGTCGTGACTGGTCATGTGTATCAGGCTTGGTATCATGTCGGGCCAGAGTGTTGCTCCTAGTATCGGGTACACCTATCGGGCGTCCTTGTGGCTGATATCGGCCTGCAGTGATGCCCGAGCCGACCCTAAGTGAACCATTCCCTCCCTCTCGGGATGGGGAAGAGCTCACCTAGAATCTCCCAACACACCTCTGAGGCACGACATGCTAGCTCCAGATGATTTCCTAAGTTGGCTTTCGAGAGATTCTGACCCGTCCCATCGGAGTCCTGTAGCTGCTATTTATAGGCAGCGGTTGGTGGAAGTTATGGTGCTCCAGACCCCACGTGTTCTTCATCAGCTCTTATTATCACGGAGTCGGGAATGGCCGATATTCGTATCGCCCGACACAAGGATGTCAGGTTGGGAACGTGTCAGTCAACGTGACGAGTGGCACCTGCCGGTGGGTGACCTGTATCGCGCGACACGCTTTAGCAGTCGTGGCGAGTCTGGCTCCCTGTCGGGTAAATGACGTATCGCTCGTCCGCTCCTTGTGTGGCATCTTCGTATCGCGCGGCAGTGTATCGTGCTGCCTTGTGTCGGGAAGCGGGCGTATCGGCTGGCTGGTAAGAAGGCCGATGCAGGTGGAGCACGTTTATGGGCCGGGACGGGCTTTTTGCTGATAAATGAGTTAAAAATTGAGGAAAACTCTGCAAAAGGTGAAAATATTGAGTTAAGAGTGTAGCGTGGCCTGTTTATGCAAAAACACATATAAAAAGAGAGGAAAATAGTTTAAAAGGGCAGATTTGATAACGAAATAAGGGCCAAAATCATCACAAAATTTGGTGTTATCAACTCCCCCAAACTTAGCATTTTGATTGTCCTCAATCAATCTTTAAACTTTGTTTTGTGACGCTTCTTCTTGACCAGTATAGTTTTCAGACCATGGTTTGAGCGAGCAATGAGATGTCTTACTGAGAATACGACCCGACCATGAACAACAAACTTTATTTCTCCTACCTTATTTAAGCAAAAAAATTCTCCACAGCTTTGGCAAGACTTGGGTGCATGATTTCGAAGTTAGCTTTCACACCAAACAGCTTTTGGGGGCAGAAAGTTGTGTGTTGGGTTGGCTAAGGCTTTTTGGATTTTTCTTGTTTCCCATCACTCCATCTAGGTAAGGGTCCGTTAGCGGGCGAGTGGTCCCTGCAGTCCAAGCCAGTTGGCTTTAGAGCAGTGATTTCACATCCTACGTACCATTGCCCCAGATCTACCATGCCTAAAGATGGGTACTTTAGGAAAATAAGTGTGTATATATATATATATTTTCTTTTTTCTTTCTTTTTATTGGGAACAACTCTCATGCTTTTATTCACACTCATAAGGCTATTCTCTCTTTTTGGGATTTTGTTGGGTAAGGGAAAACAAGAAGGATTTTTGCTGTTTGGGCAGCTTTTTCCTTCTGCATACACGTCTCTTAGCTGTTGCGAGATTATTTTTCAAAATTTTTGGCGTGGAAAGTTGTAGTCTTTTTCCGTTTAAGGCTGCATAATCAGAAAGACATAACAAAACATGTATCTCCTTAGGAGCATAGAAAACAAACTGGCAAGAAGTCGTATCAGGCTTTCGCTATATAGCGTCTTTGTACATATGTAAGGAGATAGAAAAAAAAATTTAGCAAGATTTTTGTACGAGCATGCATATGTATATGTACACATGATATAAGAGAAGAACGGAAGAACAAAAAGGGTGGAGTTGAAAAAAAAATTATACCTCCCTCACTGGTACATGGTGCCCCCCCAAACTTACTCCACACTCTGTCCCAGAGTTGTGAAGTAGATAAGGTAGGGTAATGTTAACCCAGTGAGGGTTAGCTGGTGAGCGCGCCTGCGCCAGATGGAAGCTCCCACACATATTTTCCTTATTTGCTGTGGTAGATGATGTGGTGGAGTTGGTCAGGTGTTTCTTTATTTGATATCGATTCCAGGATGAAGATGCTGCAGTCAGTTGTACCAAAAGGCAAAAGTGGGTACAAAATTGCAAGATTCAATGAGATCAGTCATGCACTTTTGCTGAGGAAGAAGTTCCCAAAACTATTGGGCATTCCCTTAAACCAGGTAGACTTTTTAAGATACTTCCATTGTGAACATGAACAAAAGGACTGATCATCTATCTCAGTTTCTTTACACTTTCATCATCTATTGAACTAGTTAGAGAAGTCCTCTTATCTCTTCCAATACTTTTTCTTGATTTGGTAGCCCCCAAGAGAGGTCCATTTCCTTATCATATTCTGTCTTCTGCGGTGGTTTAGGACCATCACCAAAAGAGAAAATCAGTGGAAGTATTTCTCCAGTGCCTTCTGGATTGAATGACGGTATTTTGGGTTCATCAGCCATGAAGCCACCTTCTTCATGGGGGGCATCTTCTTTGGATATAGTATCCACAAGTGTTTTCAAGAGCTCTTTGTCTACCATAGGTTTTTTATCATCATCATAACCTGCACGAGCCTTGCATTTCCTTCTTGACAACTTTTCACTTGTTCTGGCTGCATCCTCTGAGAAAGAAAGTGGAGTCGTTACTTCTTCCGTCCTTGCTCTCTTCTTAGCGGTTGTTGGCCCAACTGCCTCGTAATTCTGGTGTTTATGCCCGATTGTTGTTGCTTTAGCTGCGGCCTCAGTGTTGATTCTTCTGCCGTGATTGTCAACTCGAATGGCGGTTTGCTTTGTACGAGTCATATCTGTTATCATTAAACAAGTTGATTGATCATCTAAATGTTATGTAGGCAAGACCGATAGCATGATAAAATTGGCCTGATACAAAGTCCGGGTGTCGTCCATAAAAATAACATCATAGGCTATAAAACTGGATGATACAGAGAAAAGCTGCGTGTCAAACACGTTGCCCGACACGGGTGTGTCGGGCGATACGGTCGCGTGAAACAAACTGCCTGATAGGGACTTCCTTGATAGAAAAACGTGTCACCCGATAACAAGAACAAGCTAGGAGGCACAAGGATGGGCGACACGGTTATCGCCCGATATGGCGTATCAGACAAACGCGAGCGAAACGCGTGTCATGCGACACACATGTCGGGCGATACAAGGAAAATCAACTAAAGTCCTCAACTCGATACGATATGCGCGATATGAAGCTCGTGTCAGGAAAACAGGCTGTCGGGCTATACCTTTACTCTCTGAAGCTCTTGCGCGATACGAGAGAAAAAGCTAGCTGGACGACACACAAGCAAAGGGAGGAATTACTGCATGATACAGGTAGCTAGAAGAGTAAATGCAGTAGCCTGACACGGTAAAACCTCCGTACTCTATATAGCAATCTCAACCGGGGGTAAAACATGTGAATCCAGGACGCGTGTCGGCCGTTGAGACAAGCCATTCCCGAGACGAGCGGTCCCATCTGTCTAATCAAGGGTAATTACTCATCTTGCCTGATACAGGTACTCTCCGCCCGGGCGTGTCGTCCGTCACGGCTTATGCGATGCCCGTTATACCGTCGCCCGAGCCGAGCGCGTTTTGTGTGCCAGTTGAGCTGCTACCCGGTACGATTAGGAAAAGGGGATACTTTCCCAATACACGGCTTTCCAGGACAAATATCTAGATGAAAAAAAAACAAAGCGAATGGAAAAGTGATTGATGGGTAAAACATCATTGGCCTAAGGTTAAGTTTCTGGCCTCAGATAGTATTACCCATCAATGCTCGTAAAATAGAGCGGTGGCCCATAAAACAGAAGAGTCGACGCACGTGGCGCATGCACTGACTCGGGCCTTATTACAATCCAAATGTTCATAAAGTTTGTCTTGCAAGAAAGTAAATAACGTCTTATTCTAGGAAAAGTAAAAGCTCAGGCTGCCTCCCGAGGAGCGCTGTAGTTTGCGTCGCCAGCTCGACCGCTTTAGGTCCTTCAATTTTCGCTATCAACAGTATCCATATCTTGCAAGTTGATCTCTGACCTCCTAACAAAAGCTTCGTCTTCATAGTACCTTTTCACCCTGTTCCCGTTTACTTGAAAAACCTTGGTCGGATCATCTTTGTCATATAGCTCCATCATTCTGGATGGGTATATCTTTGATACTGTGAACGGTCCAGACCATCTCATTTGTAACTTTCTTGGAAAAAGACGAATGGAGGATTTAAATAATAGAACTTTATCACCTTCACTTACGTCCTTCCTCCTCAGGTGGGCATCATGCCACACCTTCATCCTTTGTTTATAGATCTTTGTGTTCTCGTAAGCATGCATCCGTAATTCTTCAAGCTCTTGCAACTGCAAATATCTCTTTTCTCCCGCCTTCTCTAGGTCCATATTCAAGAATTTAATTGCCCAAAGGGCCTTGTGTTCCAGCTCAAGGGGTAGATGACAGGATTTTCGGTAGATCAACTTATAGGGGGTGGTTCCAATGGGCATTTTATAGGCAGTCCTGTAGGCCAAAAGTGCGTCATCATGCTTCATTGACCAATCCTTCCTCGTCCAGTTGACAGTCTTTTCCAGAATCTGCTTGATTTGTCTATTCGAAACCTCTACCTGCCCAGAAGTCTATGGGTGGTAGGGCGTAGCGATCTTATGTTTAACTCCATACTTTTGTAGGAGAGCTTCAAACTGTCTTTCTCTAAAATGCAACCCACCGTCGCTTATTATAGTACAGGGTACACCAAATCGAGGAAAAATTGTCTTTTCAAACAACTTGATCATTGACTTAGCATCACACATTTGAGTCGCAACAACTTCTACCCATTTTGATACATAATCTACTGCCAACAGAATGTATTGATAACCCCTTGATGGGGGAAACGGTCCCATGTAATCAATCCCCCATACACCGAAGATCTCCACTTCAACCCAATTTGCCATCGACATCTCGTTTCTTCATCCAATATTGTCCGTCAATTGGCACTCTTTACAGACCTTTACATATTGTGCAACGTCTTTGAATAAAGAGGGCCAGTAAAAACCTGATTGTAGCACTTTGGAAACAGTCCTTTTGCTGCCCAGATGTCCTCCACAAGGGGAGGCATGACACTCCTTCAGAATGTTCAGGGTCTCTTCTTCGGGAATGCATCTCCGGTACAATTTATCAGCACATCTTCTAAAAAGGAGAGGATCGTCCCAGTAGAATTCTTCACATCCGCGAACAACTTCTTCTTCTGGTTATAGGTGATGTCAGGGGGAAGTTCTCTACAGGCAAGATAATTACAGATATCTGCGAACCAGGGTAAGTTTTCTTCCTTGGTTTCAATCATCATCAAAGCTTCGTCAGCATAATTGTCATTAATGGGCGGTTCACGCTGTCCTTCCGCAATGATCCTTGATAAGTGGTCAGCGACCACATTTTCGGAACCCTTCTTATCGACTATTTCATGGTCAAACTCTTGTAATAACAAGGCCCACCTCAACAGCCTGGGCTTTGTATCTTTCTTCTGCATGAGGTATCTTATAGCCCAATGATATGTGTATACCTTGACCTTTGCCCCGATGAGGTATGATCTGAACTTATACAAAGTGAAGACTATTGTGAGCATCTCTTTCTTTGTAGTTGTATAATTTACCTGAGCTTCGTCCAACGTGTGACTAGCGTAGCAGATCACGTGGTGCTTTTTATCCTTTTTCTGCCCCAGGACCGCTCCTACTGCATAGTCGCTGGCGTCGCACATAAGCTCGAAAGGTAAATCCCAGTCTGGAGCTTGGAGGATAGGTGGTGAGACAAGAGCATCCTTTAGAGCCTGAAAAGCCATTAGACAATCATCAGAGAAAACAAATTCAACATCTTTTACCAGAAGATTGGACAACGGTTTTGAAATCATTGAGAAGTCCTTTATAAATCTTCAGTAGTATCTGGCATGCCCGAGGAAGCTCCTCACTCCCATCACGGACTTTGGTGGAGGAAGCTTGGATATGGCTTCAACCTTGCTAACATCCACCTCGATTCCACGCCTTGAAACATTATGTCCCAGAACGATGCCTTCTTGTACCATAAAATGGCACTTTTCCCAGTTTAAAACCAAACTCTTCTCCTCACATCTTTGCAAAACCAAAGAGAGGTTTTTCAGACAAGTATCGAAGTCTTTTCCATAGACAGAAAAATCTTCCATGAAAACTTCCACGACATCCTCCAGAAAATTTGAAAACATTGATATCATGCAGCGTTGAAACGTAGCGAGAGCGTTGTACAAGCCGAAGGGCATCCTCCTGAAGGCATAGGTGTCGTAGAGGTAGGTAAAGGTTGTCTTCTCTTAGTCATCTGGCAGGATGTGGACCTGATAAAATCCTGAAAAACCATCCAAGAAATAGAAAAAGTCATGATGTGCTAATCGTTCGAGAACTTGATCAATAAAAGGTAGCAGAAAATGATCATTTTAGTAACTTGGTTTAGCTTCCTGTAGTCAATGCACATTCTCCATCCTGTGACGGTCCTAACCGCCACCTCATCGCCTTATCTCCCTTTACCACTGTTATACCACCCTTCTTGGGTACTACGTGAATCGGGCTTACCCAGTTACTGTCGTTGATTGGGTAAATGATCCCCGCATCCCTCAACTTGATTACCTCTTTCTTGACGACTTCTTTCAGCATCTGATTCAACTTTCTCTGGGGTTGAGCCAGAGGTTTGGCAGATTCCTCCAAATTGATGTGATGAATACACAAAGTAGGGCTAAGGCCTTTGATGTCTTCCACTGAGTATCCTATAGCCCGCCGGTGGAGTCTTAACTCCTCAAGAAGTCTGTCCAACTGATCCTTTTTAAGATTGGCGTTGACGATGATAGTGTTCCTTTCCTCTTGATCTAGGAATTCATATTTCAACCCTTCTGGTAATGGCTTCAACTCAGTCTTGGCATTGGGTGACCTATCTTGTTGTGCCTCCTTGAGAGAGGCAAACTTAACAGTTTCCACCACCTCATCCTCGTTGCTCAAGTCTTCATCAGACTGGTTAAGAAAGCTGATAAATTCCACAACTTCTGGACTTTCAAGGTCAGAATCTTGACTGCTTATCGCCCTCACGAGAGGGTCCACCATCAGGATGTCTTCTTCTACCTCTTCGCAGAACTAGTTGTAGTTGTCCGCAAAGCAAGCAAACTCCGACATGGATGGTCCTCTCATCGCATCCTTTACTTTAAAGTCTAAGTGGTCGTTTCCTACCCTTAGAGTGATTATTCCCTCAGAAACATCAATCAACGCCCTTCTTGTAGCCAGGAAAGGATGTTTAAAGATGATAGGATAGTGGGGATCCTCCATGGTATTAATGACAACTATAACACACAGAATGAAGAAACTTCCTACCCGGATTGGTACATCTTCAACAATGCCAACAGGCCTCTTAAAGGTATGATCTGCTAGTGCAATTCTCATATTGGTTCCGACCATGTCGTTCAATCCTAATCTCTGCGCGAAGCTTAGGGGCATAAGGCTGATGCTAGCCCCTAAATCGGCAAGACCTTGTCGTTCGACATTATCTCCGATGGAGAAAGGGATTGTGAAATCCCCAGGATCTTTCTTTTTGTTGGGCAAATCCGGTTTTACGAAAGAAGAGGACATACTTGCTAGATGCACAATTTCAATTCTTCCTCCTCTTCTCTTCTTAGTAATCATATCTTTGAGAAACTTGGCATAAGTTGGCATCTCTTCTAAGGCGTCCAAAAAGGGAACTTCGAGATGAAGTTTCTTGATTGATTCCATGAACCTCTCGTGGTGCTTCTTCAGGTGTGCCTTTATTATCTTGTATGGAAAAGGCAGCTTGGGAGCGTAAGGGCTTCTCCTACCCGATGACTCCTCAAAGGATCTCTATTCAGGCTCTCTGTCATCATCTTATCGATTGTCATCTTCTGCGGGATTTGCATCCACAGTCCTTGATTCAGGTTCTGGTCTGGCCTCTTCATGATGCTCCACTGTCCTCCCGGACCTCAGCACTGCCATATTGGTAGATTTGAAGTCGGATAGTATCTTTCCTAAGGGATTCATTATCGATATGACCATCTGGGCCAACTGTTGATCGATCTATTGTTGGCGCATCTGCATATCTGCCATCTGGACCTGCATTGACTTTAGAACTCCTAGATTTTCAAGCGCACTCTGCGCCAGCTGGTTATTGATAGTATCTTGTCTCTTTACAAAATCAAACAACTAGCCAACCAAGTCTGGTTGGTTTGAAACCTTGTCTTGGCCTTGACTTCAACTTTGATTGGTGTTCGCTTGACGACCTTGGTACTTATGGTCTGGCATCTTGAAATTAACAAAAGAGACATTCTCAGTCTCCTCAGCCTCAGATTCATTTTTGCTCGATTTGTCAGGTCAGGTGTAGATACATTTATCTACCCCGTGTCCACCCTCTCCACAGGTGACACACTTCATGACCTTTTTGACCTGTTTCTTTCCCTTTCCACTTGACTCTTGAAGTTGCTTTACGTCGGTGGCTATCCTATGGATCTGAGAGGTGATAGTCTCCAGAGCCTTGGATTCAAAAGAAGGTCATTCACTAGCCTTCTTAGCTTGTCCCCTGTCGGATCTATCATAATCAGTGCCGCTTGCAGCTCGACCATGTTCTTGATGATCTTCTCGGACCTGCTCGGCTTCTTCCCCAGAAAGTCGCTTCCTTCCGCTGCATTCAGTGAAACCCTTTCCTCAGGAGTTAGACCGTTGTAGAAGGTAGTTATCTGGAAACCTTTCTTATAGTTGTGATGAGGGCAGTCCCTCTGATATTCTTGGTATTGTTCCCAGGCATCATGGAGATTCTCATTTGTCTTCTGCAAGAAAGAAGTAATCCTTTGTCTGTTCTGGACGGTCTTCTCATTAGGATAGAACTTGTCCACAAAGGCATCCGCCAGTGCACTCCATCCATTGAGAGATTGGTGTGGCAGCCCCAGGTACCATGATAGAGCCTTATCTTCCAAAGAAAAGATGAAGCCCTTGCAATATATTACCTCCTGGGGGACTCCCCGCAACTTGATGGTGTCACAAATGTTCTTAAAGGCATCTAAATGGTGATAGGGATTGTCATTCTTAGAACTCCCTCTAAAGCTTTTGTTTTGAATCATGGAGATGACTGATGGCTTTAGCTCGAAATTGGTGGCATTGAATCTTGGGACGACAACAGGACATCTGGAATTGTTAGACTTGGTGGAAGCTAACTCCCTCAGAGTCTTTTCTTCTTCATTCGAATCATCACTGTCGCCGTCTCCCTGGTGTTGATCTTGATTATTTTGATTCCTCCTGTGCCTCCGGTGATGCCGACGTCTATCCTAGTGATGGTTGTCCTTGAACTGCTCTGTGTCAGGTTCTTCAGGCTGATCATTGCCGTCGTAGCGGTCGTTGTCTTCGGGCAGAGGTGAGTGAGGTCTATCTCTCGCATTTCGTTCACCGTCTGAAAGGGGTGGTTCAACGCGAGGCGGCATGTTTGATGATGTCGGTGCTCAGTTAGAAAATCTATTATTAGGAATTACTCATTTCAGGTTAAGATATATATAAAAAGGAAAAGAGAGTGATATCAAGCTCATTTCTAAGCTTGAGGCACTGGAGTGTAGTTAGTGGATTCGGGTTCCTCAACAGTGTCATTTTGCCTTGTCCTCGGCAACGGCGCCAAAAAGTTGACCGGCCTAAATCGCGCGTCCGAAAAGTGGAGCGGATTTGAAGTAGTCAGACTTTTAAATTTATAACCTGAAACCTTCTAGGCCCCCGCAACTTTGTTTACGGGGTCGAAGTAGATATACGGGGTCGAACATAGGGACAAGGGTGGTAGTGTTGAGAACGCGGAATCGACACGTTACACTTCGGTAGGGGTAAGGAGATGATAAAAGTTCCCCACGGGAACAACATGTTGGGTTTTAGGGGAGACAGAGAAGGCAGCGGAAACAAAAATTTCTCCCCCAACCCATACCGAGGAAACGCGTCAACGTCTATATAATAGGAAAGGATGGTTTGTGGAATCATACCTTGTCCCGAGGCTTGCTCGGCGACAATACCTCGCGCAATGCGCGGTCTTCAACTCCGGTCTTGGACGGTGTCTGTGTAGCTCCTGGTCGCACCGGGACTGACGACTCCTCCTCCTACCGGACTGTCGGATGACAGTTGTCCTCCTGAGCGGAAGAAACCTCCCGCCTCTGTAGTAGTCCACACGGACCACCTGGAACTCCACTCTCCTTGTCCCACAAGGAAGTGGAAGGAGTCACACCCTCCTGTTGACGTACTAGTCGCCAACACACTCTCCTGCTACCAGTTGCAACTGCAGTTGTCCTTCCCTTGCTGCACCTCCCTTTTTCAGGAAGCACTTACTCGAGATCTCTCATGGTTACCAAAACCAGAGAGAACGACAACTTCACAAAGCAACCGGCTTGCATTAAGTTGTTCTTTGAGAAGCCCCCAATACCCCTATATATAGGCGGGTCATGGGACAGGGTTCTCTGTGCCCGGCAATACGGGACTAAAGTATGAGTAGAAGGGTTCGAGAATTTTCCACAAAAAGCAACCGGTTCGCAACTTGAAATGATCGGTTCACAACTGAACCGATCGGTTCGTCCATTGAGCCGATCGGTTGGACCTGAGCCGATCGTTTGGGGCACTCCAACCGATCGGTTGGTGCCCTGAACCGATCGGTTCATGGTCCTAATCCGGCTCAAAAATACTTTCCTTGTTTCGTTCCCAATTGGTATCGAATACCAATCGAATTGGGCAATTTTAAACCAAAGGAAAATTCTTGCCGACATGACTTTCCCAATTGGTCGGTTGCACCAGTTGAGCCGATCGGTTCAACTCTTGAACCGGTCGTTTCAACCTGGGCATGAGCCGATCGGCCTGGACACTCCAGCTGACCGGTTCAGCACCTCAGCCGACCGGTTCATCACATGAGCCGATCAGTTGGGAGCACAGGTTGGGCAAAATCAGTCAATTGCGATTTCAATCAATCCGATACTCCAATCAATGCGTCCAACACCTTGAACCATATGATATTGAGCTATCGACTGATTGAGTGTTTAATTGAACTACTAAACTCCTTTAGTAATCAATCTAAGCGTTTCTTCTGGACAAAACTCCTCTTCCAGGTTAAATCCTTTGTGTGTGACCCTGCAGGTCCATTTCACGTTGGTAGTGAAAGTCCATAACACTTATGACTTCACAAGCAAAGAGCGGTGCCTAGTCACACATCAGTGCTACCCAAGTGAAAGTAGAAAGTTGGAGAACAACTTTCATCCTACAATCCGTGAATGGTGTTACAGTGAATGTATAATTCCTTTGTCATTGATATCCCGAATGAACTCGAGGCATGGAACAGTCATCCTGTCAATGTTCACTCACTTTCTTGATCTCAGAGTAGATTGAAGGAGATATGTATGACATCAATATCACATACTGATTCACACATGCGTGCACACTCCTATCTCAATCCTACTCATCAAGTGGCCTTGGATATCAAACTCCCTCAGGAGGGACAAATCCCATATCTATCACTCACCCCTCAAAAGCCCCATGTGTCAAAGCCACCCAATCATCACCTTTATAACAACCTATGTTTCAGGACTGCATTTGATGATGTCAAAGTGTGCCCAACGACATGTGTTGAGTGTAGTGATTTCAGGTCTAAGAATCACACTCACCACCATCACTGTGAGTACTGACTGTGACTACCATCTCATGGTTCCATGTCTCAAACTCACGGTGGGTCTGTCCGGTACCTTGTTCTCTAACAAGTACCTATGTGTTTGGTTTGATATCTCTATATCATGACTAATGAGATTCTGTCATCAACCAACACCACAATCTAGTCTTGTGTGTCATTGCTGTCTATCTACCTTCCACAATGACATCCGACTAGGGACATAACAAGAATGTAAAAACTCTTAGCATCTGTATGATCTCATCGTTCAGGTCCTCAACCTGAAAGCATACGTCGTTGAGTACTATCATTCTCTAGACATTCAATTTGTTCTATCACTATCTCATATGACTGAACAAGAAAGAATTGGAAGCTTGCCTTTGATGTTTATCAAATCAATCTTATGTATCCCACCAATCATCTCATGATTGGCTCTCAGGGCATACATACCAACAGACTCCCACTTGCACTGCGAGCCAATCACCCTTGAATCATATTCATAGTGATCTTCAGACATGTCCCACATGTTACTGTGATCTAGTGCCAACATAGTGAGTAATGAAAACACCTTGCCAAAGTCTGTACAAATTGCATGTCTCACATCTCTTCACTGTACATCACACGTATGAGATGGAGTTGTCGTAATATGCGATCTAGTATTCCTTTGCTAACCTTTAGCCACATTGCATGATCAAGGATTCCAGACTTGTCATCAATGAGTGGAATATGTATAAGTTCATCTCATGAACTTCCAGATCCATATAGTATCTAATGATGTTCTCTAACACATAGATACTCGGCATTTCCTTTTAAATAGTTTTATTGGAACATTTCCAATTATCAACCAACTTTCACTTTTATACATCCTATGTATATTTTGCGATTAATCTTCTATCCTTTCGGAAGTTCGCATCAATGTAACTCTTTACATCGAACTCTTCCTTATCTCCATAGAACTAGTACTTCCCAAGTACTTATCAAGTTCTTATGGTATTCCAGTAACCCTTACTGGAATCAGACAGACATCCACTCGTCATGTCCCACATACGAGTTATCAGGATGAGCACATCATATTGTCATGTCCTACATACAACATGATGAATGCATTTTGTTCTTGCCATGTCGATACATGCAAGATAATGGGATGATTACATACATGATAGATCCATATCTATTCTTAGTGTTCCCATTCTTCATAAGAATTGGACACTTGGCCTTGGTATACTAATATCCATATAACATGGACAAGTTTTCTCCCACTGAATCTGTGCATACTGAACCCTTCAGTACAGATTGCCAATGTATGCTCTCTCTTTTCCAGGTCAAGAGATTTGTCGAGAACTATCTCTATAGATCTCTATTCCTATCACATAGGAAACATCTCTATCTTCCTTAAAGATAATTTCCACTTTTGGATTTCCATTCTAGAACAATTCCATTTCAGATCAATATGTGGAATGTGAATACGCTCCCACTAAATCACAGATCCCGTCTTTATCTTTGACATATCAGTCAAACCCTTTGACTATATCATCAAAGTAAAGATCCAATTTTGAGTTGCTTGTACTCAATCAATCACATTGATTAGTCCATTGTAACTTATAGACTTCATTTGCATTAATGGATTCATAAACCTTATAGGCTGTGTCACGTACACATCCTGATTTTATTCCTCAAAGGAATGCGGTTTTAGTATCCATATGCCAAATGTCTTAGTCATTAAGTTGCAATCAACAAGCATCATCCTTCTCAAAATGTTATCCATGTGTCTTAACACTTAAGACTCATTTGCACTTATGGATATGATCCAATGAGTGCTACCATCAAGGTCATACCTTATGGCTCACATGGATGTCATTTAGGATGTAATGGTCATAAACCATAAATCAAGATTCGGTTCCTCATATTCATCTTGATAGTTGACTCATCACATGAACAACTCATCACATAGATAATTGAGGTGTATCTGTTAAGGATATAAGAACTCACAACCCTTGTGATTCTTAATTTCCTTTATTAGTGTGGGGTATTCTTTTATTAAGAAGAATTCAGTTATTCGATAATCATTCTCTAACTCCTTAGAGTATGATTCCTTCTTGATTTAGACATCACCATGCCTTAATCATGAGTTCACTATGATACACTATCATAATCACTCATAAGGATCTCAAACATTTGGTCCAAGTATTTCATTCATTGATCTCATCAAGAATTAATACTTTACCAAATTTGTACTTCATCTATGACAATCTTGAACACTTCAAGATGTTCATATTGGTATTTCTCTAAACACCATTTGAAGTATTAGCATTTATTCCAATTGTTATGTAAATACATCACATGTATTATACCTAATAGGATAATCATTCTCCAACTACCTTTAGTGAAGATTGATTAATCATGTCCAAGATATTCATGTCTCTTAATGGTTCTCTAACCAAAAGAGTCTAGGTTTATCCATCATATGGAAACTAGAAATGAATTTCTCATGATTGATGCTAATTTGATTGTTTGAGTTATCAATAACTTTAGGTATCATTTTATCTTATGCATACCATGTATCACAAGATAAACAAGGCATTGCCACAAAGATCATATCTTTGAGATTGAAACATCAACTTTATTAATTGCCATCATTGTCATACAATATGCAATAATAAAGTGTTTCTATCTATTAGCAATATATGAAATAGCAGTTCTCAACTCTATTTCGTGCCCTTTAGGCTGAAATAAACTGAAAGATACTCCTATCTATGGCAGAAACACTTGCTCCAATGATGGGTATTTCTTTCTTGGTCCTTTCGCAAAGGCCATCACTTCTTTGTGGATATTGCATATCATATATGACATATCCATATCTTGGTATCATATACCTCTGATAAAGAAGCGATTCATTTCCTGATACCTTAGGTGGAGATCTCCATCCCTGTTGGATAAATTGGATATTATGATAAATCCCTTTGTTTCGATGATGACAAACATTTCATTCTTGTTGATCTAACGTGCTACTTGAGTGTTGCAGGAATAAAGTGGATGACAAAGTTCTAGGGAAACTATACGCTTGAATGATTGTAAATGTCATGCAATGTAATCAATTGTAAACTTGTACAAACATATAATGTACAAGTACTTAGATCTCATGTAAATCAAGCGTTAGATCTTCCCTAGCCAATCACCACACTTAGATAGGTCATCCCTTTTAAATAGGATCACATATGCACACTCATGCATTTACTTAGTGCCTAAATTGAAAGATTGCAACAAGGTCAATCTCGGTCGACCAAACTCCTCGACCGAGACACTCTCGGTCGACAAACTTCTCGACCGAGAATGACCCAAGTAGCCGTTAGACACAGCTGACAAGGTAGTTGGCAGTTGCAAATGAACGTTGATCCAGAGAGATTGTCGATCGACAAAACTTCGACCGAGTAGGTATCTCGGTCGACAAATTGTCGACCGAGATGGTCTCTGACAGCAACTGCAGAATAAAGCAACTAGCCGTTACTAACGCACCTAACTTATACCTAACGGCTAGTTAAGCACTTAGAAACCCCTAGAAGTTGTCTAGAACAGCCTTAAGCATCCATAGGCCATTCCTATAAATAGGACATGCCTTAAGACACCAAAATATACCTAAGATACACTTGTGCTATACTTGAGCTTGAATACACATTGGCAATACTGTTTTGAGCAATAGAGCAATTCCTACATTTGCTATTCATTCCCATTGCTCCCATTTTGTGTCCTATAGGCTAGCATCTCCTTACCACAACACTTACACTTCTACACTCATTGGTTAGGAGATCGATACGCTTGATATAGGCAAATCAAGCCTTGTGCTTCAAAGGATAAGTTGTAATTTCTATTTTCCTTCTTGTTCCTTTTATCCTTTGTATTCTCCTTGCTACTCCTAGGGTTGGAGGCTGCTGATTGGAGAAGGTTCTTCTCGGAGGAGAAGGTGGACTTCAAGCTACTTCAAGAAGGCTATCGCATGGGAAGCTACTTCAAGAAGGCTATTGCAACAAGAAGCTACTTCAGGAGGAAGGCTGCTTCAAGGTGGTGCAATTACTTCTAGGTGAAGGCTGCTTCAAGGTTGGGCGATTACTTCTAGGTGAAGGCTGCTTGAAGGGTTTAGGGAGAGAATTGTAATTTTATGTAAAGTCCTTTCGAGGTAATAAAATTAAATTCTTTCCAAATCCCGGTTGGGTAAGCAACCAGGTAGTGGACTGACAACTTTAGTATTTGCTAAAGTTGGAACCACTCTAAATCCTTGTCCCCTTGTCCAATATTTTGTGGTTGGTTGATTGAGTTTCAATAATTGTTAAAATTATCTTTAAAACTCTATTCACCCCCCTCTAGTAGTTTTCAGTTGGTATCAGAGCAGGCTTCAAGGAACCCTAACCAGGTCTTGAAGAATGAAGGGTGGAGGTGACTACAACCGCAGGCAAAGGATCAACTTGGACCAACTTTCAACAAGCTGCAATTGGTGTTTAGGAACAAACCATACAACAATCGGTTGTCCATGGAGAGAAAAGAAGAAAGAGGTCCACAAAAATTGTCTCATTGCTACAACCAATGAAGAAGAAGAAGAAGAGGTAAGCCTTCTTGATTTATCAAAAGAAGAGCTAATTTCTAGTCTTGAAGAAACACACAATAAGTATATTGAGTGCAAGAAGAAATTAAAGAAATCTAGTAAAACAAACGATGAGTTAAATGCTAGACTTCTTGCTCTTATATCCGAAAATGAAGATTTATATGCTAAATTGAATAATCTTGGTTTTGAAAAAGATAGCATTGTTTCTGAAAATCGTACTTTGAAATCATCTCTAAGTAGTAGTGATGTGAAGATTTTTACTCTAGAAACAAATTATGATCTTCTATATCAAGAAAAGGTTGAATTACTTGCGAAGTTAAATGATTTTCAAAAACAACCTGTTTTGTGTACACATCTAGATTATGATAATATGGTGAAAGAAAGGAATTCTTTATCATCTAATCTAGATCAAGCAAAACTAGATATTAAGAAAAGAATGGATGAGATCACTAAGTTGCAACAAGAAGTTAGTAGGTTAAGCAACAATGGAATCCTTGATAGAATATTGGATAATTCCTATCATCAAATTGGGAGAAGAGGACTAGGTTATAAGCCCAAAGGGAAATCTCATCAACAACCTAGTTGGAGAAAGACACGAGCACATCAAGCTACATTTGTACCAAAGAACAACCTAGAACAAAACCATAGAAAAAGACTTGAGGTTGATTCTATATGCTGCCATTATTGCTCACGTCTTGGACATTACTCTTTTTCATGCCCATACAAGAAAAAGAATGTTGAGTTAGTATGGGTTCCAAAACCCCCAAACTAAATGGATAAAATTAAGTTGAGATATGACCAAAGACTCTAAGTGGTATATCTCTATGTCTATCTCAACTTAACATAATAGGACACCAAGTTAATCCAAGAAATTAAATTTCCAAATATACATCTTAAACTACTTGTTTAGTTTGGATTCACAAAATGTATATGATTAGTTGCGATTTAACCTAAATGTTGCTTTGATATTTAAATATCTCAACTAAATCGAGCTTTAAATTTCATACTTTTGCTTTTAATTATAAACAATATTTGAAAACAGGTTTGAAACAACACAGAACCTTTCTCGGTCGAGACACTGTCGACCGAGGGATCTGTCGGTCGAGAAATGGTCGACCGAGCAGGCTTCTGTTGTCAAGTCTGACATAAATCTTCTGAAATTGTTTTTCAATCAACCTAGTTTGCTATCAAATTGTTATTGATGATTGAATTAACATGCAAATCAAGAATAAAATCTTGGAAGACAATTTTTGTAGCAAGACATATTGATTGTTTACATTATATGACATTATGAGTAGAAAATCCTTAAACATATTGCAAAAGTGCTGTGAGAAGACTAATCTTGAACAAACCTTATTCATTGTTTGAAAATTTTCTTCGGCATGATCAGTTATAAAAGTTTGTCTTAAAATTGAAAACTTATATGAGACTATTTTGGTTTACTCTCAATGGTTGGATTTAAAACTGAAAAATCATGATTGGCTTAACCAAGGAAATTACTGTTTTATCATAGATATGCTTCATCATGATCATTATGTTTCATTGGTTTAAAATAAGCTTTGATTCATATATACAAACCATGAATGATCATTGTGATTCAGAAAATTGCAAATGTCATTAGCATAAAAGCATCTTGACATAATAGATAATGCTTGTGGACACAGCTTGTAATGATGATGTTGCTATGACAAGCCAAACGGTGCCTCTTAGAACAAAATATTAATGTTTTTATCTATTTTCTTGTTCTAAGAAATCAAAAGCAAAAATCTTGACTTTAAGATATTAATCTTGCTTTCAAAATATATGTTTCTAAAGGATCTTATGATAAGGGTATAAGAAGAAATGGGATTTAATATTTATGTACCCATAGCAAAGCATATGAAACATCTTTTACAATGAATGTAAAACATGCATTCTAGAAAAATCAAGGTCAAAGACTTCACTATGATGCTCATATTAAGTCTTCATAATAGGTATATCTTAATGTGCTTCAAAATTGATAATTATAGCTATCTGCAGAAATTATACTTCACATATGAATGTTTATCTTGGAAATCTGCAGAATTTGCCTCTTGGTTAAAATTAAAATTGACTAAGGGGCGCCATGGTCGTAGTCAAGGGCGACCTAAAATAAGCTTTGACAAAATGCTTATTTGGACATCATTTTATTGCACTTAATCTTAGTATACTTTTGATAAAGGTCAAAATCAAAATTTAAAATTATTTGTGACCTTAGAAGCATCAAACTGCTTAAATTGTAAGATTAAGGGGGAGCTCATAACAACAAATTGGTTTAATTGATTAAGAAGCTTAGAAAAACATTGTAAACATCATTTGAAGCTTGTTACGACCTTAGTATTTTTACTCTTGATTATGAAGAAATCTATGAATTTCATAAAAATGATATAGCTTGTACTTAAAGGAACTCTCTAAACAAATCAGGGCTTAACATCCCTTCCATTTGGTTGGAGACATTTTTATGTACTCTAAGATTAAAGGATTCTCATTTAATTTAGGGCTTAACATCCCTTGATAAATGAGAAATAAATATACATTCATCATAAGCTTAAGGGAATCTCATATCATTTCAAGGCTTAACATCCTTTGCAAATGATTGAGAAACAAATTGTGGATAAACTAGACAAAAATCCATGTTCCTAATAGGATATCTATTTAAGGGGGAGCATAATATAAAATTAAGGGGGAGAAGAAAAATAAAATATTCAACTTGGATATCTTTTTGAAATGACAAAGGGGGAGAAAGAATATAAAATCAAAAATATAAACGAGTTTCATAACATCTTGGCCAGCACTCACTTGCAAAACATAAATGGCTACAAAAGGTAATTTTTAGGTATGAAACTCACATGCTTTATATTTCCTTATTTCATATTTAGGAAATGTTTGTCATCTTCAAAAAGGGGGAGATTGTTGGATAAATTGGATATTATGATAAATCCCTTTGTTTCGATGATGACAAACATTTCATTCTTGTTGATCTAACGTGCTACTTGAGTGTTGCAGGAATAAAGTGGATGACAAAGTTCTAGGGAAACTATACGCTTGAATGATTGTAAATGTCATGCAATGTAATCAATTGTAAACTTGTACAAACATATAATGTACAAGTACTTAGATCTCATGTAAATCAAGCGTTAGATCTTCCCTAGCCAATCACCACACTTAGATAGGTCATCCCTTTTAAATAGGATCACATATGCACACTCATGCATTTACTTAGTGCCTAAATTGAAAGATTGAAACAAGGTCAATCTCGGTCGACCAAACTCCTCGACCGAGACACTCTCGGTCGACAAACTTCTCGACTGAGAATGACCCAAGTAGCCGTTAGACACAGCTGACAAGGTAGTTGGCAGTTGCAAATGAACGTTGATCCAGAGAGCTTGTCGGTCGACAAAACTTCGACCGAGTAGGTATCTCGGTCGACAAATTGTCGACCGAGATGGTCTCTGACAGCAACTGCAGAATAAAGCAACTAGCCGTTACTAACGCACCTAACTTATACCTAACGGCTAGTTAAGCACTTAGAAACCCCTAGAAGTTGTCTAGAACGTCCTTAAGCATCCATAGGCCATTCCTATAAATAGGACATGCCTTAAGACACCAAAATATACTTAAGCTACACTTGTGCTATACTTGAGCTTGAATACACATTGGCAATACTGTTTTGAGCAATAGAGAAATTCCTACATTTGCTATTCATTCCCATTTCTCCCATTTCATGTCCTATAGGCTAGAATCTCCTTACCACAACACTTACACTTCTACACTCATTGGTTAGGAGATCGATACGCTTGATATAGGCAAATCAAGCCTTGTGCTTCAAAGGATAAGTTGTAATTTCTATTTTCCTTCTTGTTCCTTTTATCCTTTGTATTCTCCTTGCTACTCCTAGGGTTGGAGGCTGCTGATTGGAGAAGGTTCTTCTCGGAGGAGAAGGTGGACTTCAAGCTACTTCAAGAAGGCTATCGCACGGGAAGCTACTTCAAGAAGGCTATTTCAACGAGAAGCTACTTCAGGAGGAAGGTTGCTTCAAGGTGGTGCAATTACTTCTAGGTGAAGGCTGCTTCAAGGTTGGGCGATTACTTCTAGGTGAAGGCTGCTTGAAGGGTTTAGGGAGAGAATTGTAATTTTATGTAAAGTCCTTGCGAGGTAATAAAATTAAATTCTTTCCAAATCCCGGTTGGGTAAGCAACCGGGTAGTGGACTGACAACTTTAGTATTTGCTAAAGTTGGAACCACTCTAAATCCTTGTCCCCTTGTCCAATATTTTGTGGTTGGTTGATTGAGTTTCAATAATTGTTAAAATTATCTTTAAAACTCTATTCACCCCCCCTCTAGTAGTTTTCAATCCCCTCCTTCATCTTCTTTTGTTCTTCCAGATATAGAGGGCAATCCCTCATACACCCTTTCCCCATGTGCCTTGAGGCTGAAGACGGCTTGGATTTCTAGCTAGCATCAGAACACTTCTTAGCTTTGCCCTTGTCCTTGCCCTTAAGATTACCTTTTCTTTGATCATATCAAAGACTGTGGTTTGTCTTTCTTCTTCTTTGCCTCTACTATCCTCAACATGTCCAACAACTCTGTCAATGCTTGTCAAAGTTGTTCATGTTGTAGCTTATCATGAATTGTATGATTCTCACAACATTTGCAATATCATACCAATAGCCAACTCTTGGCTCAGAGGGAATCCTTCTTAATCAGGTTTTCCACATACCCAATCACATTGAGTGTGTGAATACCTTACTGGATCTCCTTCTGTCATGACATACTAGGACAGTATCTTGGAGACATCATATGTCTCATGTTTTCTCTGCAACTCACAGTTCAGAGAACACAACATCAAGCACTCCTCATCAATGTCATCCTTGGTAGGCTTCCATAAGCATACTTTCAGCCATTGATGTGGTGGGATCGAGTTCATCTGGTTCTGGTATAACTAGGACTTAGAGCTTTCACTCTTTGATTGAGAACACTTCTCATCGTCCTAACCAATCATGGAATTATTCCCATTTAATTTGTTGGTCTCAAAGACCCATCGCAAATAAAGTGATTTGTTGATTAACCATTTATTATAACAAAAGGAAATATATGCAATTTTAGTCCAAAAACTCATTTTTGACTTGTTTTATTGATTTGAAAAGTTGACGATAAAATTAGGCCTTTAATTAATTATCGCTCCCACTATTTTAGTTCAAATTGATAGCCCTCACCATCAATTCGGAAGATTGCAGCGTACAACCTTCTAGTGGGAAAGATCCTGAAATCCTCTAAGTCATGAGTCAGCTTTGGCTGATCGCCCACAACTTAGATCTCTCAGGTAGGCAACTCTTGCCAATTGCATCATATGCAACTCTTGTTGAATGAACATGCACAACACCTTGCCATGAACATTCCTTGCCTCTGGGCCTAGACGCTCTAAGAATCACCAGTTAAGTCTAACCCAAAAGCCGACACGGTAGAACATGCACCCTGCTTTGGTAGAACCTACATGTCTACCCTTCACACTTCCACAAGATAGACAGCGCACCACGCTTTGGCGTAACCTACGCTTGGTCGATCGAGTTTTTCATGTGTGCCGCTAATGGAAGGCATATAAGACTTAATATTTTAATGAGGGATTTGGTTTTATATACATATACATATCCAATCACCACAATACATAGTACGTATCATATACATGCTATATCCCACAGTAAACATGCACAAACGATAAAAAGCGATGATTATGGCCATCCTAATGTGATTCCTTGAGCCAAGAGGAATCACGGTCATCTAGGTCTACATCACATGCAACCTGTACAAGATGAACTTTGTGCCTTGCCTTCTGAGTTGATCAACTCATCTCATGAATGATCTGTACTCTCCATCCGGTCGTCTGGGTGCCACCAACTGATCAGTTGGCTCCTCCAACCGATCAGTTCGCCTGGTCGTCGTGCATCTCGTCATGTCCGCCATCCGCTCGTCTCGCTCCTCGAACCGGTCATCAACCGATCAGTTCACTCCTTGAACCGACTGTCTGGAACGTCAACCGATCGGTTCACGCCTTGAACCGATCGTTTCAGCTGTCGTCTTGATGTCTGCCAGTCTTCGATATAACAGGAAATAAAATCTATCCTAATAATTACATTGCTTTAAAAGGGAAACCCCGAGTTACATTCGGGGGGAGCAAAGGTAGGAAAGAATCTCGAATTATTTCGAGTTACATCAGGAATAAGAGAGGGAAGATCGGTGCGCAGACCGAGATGCAAGCAACCACAAACAACCACACACAGATAGGGGTTTATAGGCCATAATCATGCTACACACATCCACCACAAAACTTGTTTAAGGGCGACGCATATCGAGTGCATTAATAATACAAATCATATATGTAATTTGGGATTTGTGGATTTAGAATTGGACATGCATAAAGCCGATATTATTTGCATCGTATGCAATAAATAAAGGCGACAAACCAAAATCGATCATATCGATATTCCTAAAATATAGAGCAGTTTACGTGGCTCTGATACCACTGTTGGGTTTTAGGAGAGACAGAGAAGGCAGCGGAAACAAAAATTTCTCCCCCAACCCATACCGAGGAAACGCGTCAACGTCTATATAATAGGAAAGGATGGTTTGTGGAATCATACCTTGTCCCGAGGCTTGCTCGGCGACAATACCTCACGCAATGCACGGTCTTCAACTCCGGTCTTGGACGGTGTCTGTGCAGCTCCTGGTCGCACCGGGACTGACGACTCCTCCTCCTCGGGAAGCACTTGCTCGGGATCTCTCATGGTTACCAAAACCAGAGAGAACGACAACTTCGCAAAGCAACCGGCTTGCATTAAGTTGTTCTTTGAGAAGCCCCCAATACCCCTATATATATAGGCGGGTCATGGGACAGGGTTCTCTGTGCCCGGAAATACAGGACTAAAGCTGGAGTAGAAGGGTTCGAGAATTTTCCACAAAAAGCAACCGGTTCGCAACTTGAAATGATCGGTTCACAACTGAACCGTTCGGTTCGGCCATTGAGCCGATCGGTTGGACCTGAGCCGATCGTTTGGGGCACTCCAACCGATCGGTTGGTGCCCTGAACCGATCGGTTCATGGTCCTAATCCGGCTCAAAAATACTTTCCTTGTTTCGTTCCCAATTGGTATCGAATACCAATGTTATTCCCAATCGAATTGGGCAATTTGAAACCAAAGGAAAATTCTTGCCGACATGACTTTCCCAATTGGTCGGTTGCACCAGTTGAGCCGATCGGTTCAACTCTTGAACCGATCGTTTCAACCTGGGCATGAGCCGATCGGCCTGGACACTCCAGCCGACCGGTTCAGCACCTCAGCCGACCGGTTCATCACATGAGCCGATCGGTTGGGAGCACAGGTTGGACAAAATTACTCAATTGCGATTTCAATCAATTCGATACTCCAATCAATGCGTCCAACACCTTGAACCATATGATATTGAGCTATCGACTGATTGAGTGTTTAATTGAACTACTAAACTCCTTTAGTAATCAATCTAAATGTTGCTTGTGGACAAAACTCCTCTTCCAGGTTAAATCCTATGTGTGTGACCCTGCAGGTCCATTTCACGTTGGCAGTGAAAGTCCATAACACTTATGACTTCACAAGCAAAGAGCGGTGCCTAGTCACACATCAGTGCTACCCAAGTGAAAGTAGAAAGTTGGAGAACAACTTTCATCCTACAATCCGTGAATGGTGTTACAGTGAATGTATAATTCCTTTGTCACTGATATCCCGAATGAACTCGAGGCATGGAACAGTCATCCTGTCAATGTTCAATCACTTTCTTGATCTCAAAGTAGATTGAAGGAGATATGTATGACATCAATATCACATACTGATTCACACATGCGTGTGCACGCCTATCTCAATCCTAATCATCAAGTGGCCTTGGATATCAAACTCCCTCCGGAGGGACAAATCCCATATCTATCACTCACCCCTCAAAAGCCCCATGTGTCAAAGCCACCCAATCATCACCTTTATAACAACCCATGTTTTAGGACTGCGTTTGATGATGTCAAAGTGTGCCCAACGACATGTGTTGAGTGTAGTGATTTCAGGTCTAAGAATCACACTCACCACCATCACTGTGAGTACTGACTGTGACTACCATCTCATGGTTCCATGTGTCAAACACACGGTGGGTCTGTCCGATACCTTGTTCTCTAACAAGTACCTATGTGTTTGGTTTGATATCTCTATATCATGACTAATGAGATTATGTCATCAACCAACACCACAATCTAGTCTTGTGTGTCATTGCTGTCTATCTACCTTCCACAATGACATCCGACTAGGGACATAACAAGAATGTACAAACTCTTAGCATATGTATGATCTCATCATTCAGGTCCTCAACCTGAAAGCATACGTCGTTGAGTACTGTCATTCTCTAGACATTCAATCTGTTCTATCACTATCTCATATGACTGAACCAGAAAGAATTGGAAGCTTGCCTTTGATGTTTATCAAATCAATCTTATGTATCCCACCAATCATCTCATGATTGGCTCTCAGGGCATACATACCAACACAACATGCTAAGATCAATCAAATAAAAGAAATCTATCTCCAACTGGAGCTACGATGAAAAATAAGGTTTTAAGCATTTATCAGTTTTTAGGGTTTTTGTGCAACAAAAACAGAGAGATAAAACTATCGCTTTAGTGAGGAACGAAGGAGAAAGCTTCAGTAAAACAAGTGGCAGCAGAAACATCCTATACCCCTCCTCTCGAAGTGGGTACCTCTAACTAAGCATCAACATCCCTCTCAAGGCTGTTGGACTTAAGTTAGAGTGGAAAGGTTACTAAAGCAGCTCCGATCCTGGGCACTCTCGTACTCCAGTATCAGACCAAACACTAGAGCCAAAACACCTCTCTCGAAGCTGTTGCAATGGGAAAACACGATTCGGTAGCTAATCGAAACGTGATCCAAGCATAAAAGCTAGTGTTCATATGTTAAACATAGAAATCATCCAACAAAAGGGACCAAACATAAAGCAGCAGATAATTAAAACTCTTCTACTTCCATTAACATAAAGGGTCTAATTACATTGCATAAGTAAAGAAAGTCAATGACTGAAATAAGTAAAGATAAATGTCGCCTTCTTGATTTAGAAGGGCGACAGGCAGTAGCAGACCCTCCAGCCCGATATCGGGCGGGAGCCTTGCCCGATACGCCCATATCGGGCAGCACACCCTCTCCGGCCACACGCTCATGACGGGCGAACGTATCATGCGGGGCGCCCATGCCCGATACGATCATGTTGGGTGGCACCCTCTCGGGCGACACGCCATGACTGGTGATGCGTATCGGGCTTGGTATCGTGCCAGGCCAGAGCGTTGCTCCTAGTATCGGGTACTCCTATCAGGTGTCCTTGTGGCCGATATCGGCCTGCAGCGATGCCCGGGCTGACCCTAAGTGAACCATTCCCTCCCTCTCGGGATGGGAAAGAGCTCACCTAGAATCGCACGACACACCTCTGAGGCATGACATGCTAGCTCCAGATGCTTTCCTAACTTGGCTTTCGAGAGATTCCAATCCGTCCCATCGGAGTCCTGTAGCTGCTATTTATAGGCAGCGGTTGGGGAAGTTATGGTGCTCCAGACACCACGTGTTCTTCATCAACTCTTATTATCACGGAGTCGGGAATGGCCAATATTCGTATCGCCCGACTCAAGGATGTTGGGTTGGGAACGTGTCGGTCAACGTGATGAGTGGCGCCTGACGGTGGGTGACCTATATCGCGTGACACACTTCAGTAGTCGTGGTGAGTCCGGCTCCCTGTCGGGTAAATGGTGTATCGCTCATCCGCTCCTTGCGCGATATCCTCGTATCGCGCGGCAGTGTATCGTGCTACCCTGTGTCGGGCAGTGGGCGTATCAGCTGGCTGGTGAGAAGGCCGATGCAGGTGGAGCACGTTTATGGGCCGGGACGGGCCTTTTTGCTGATAAATGAGTTAAAAATTGAGGAAAACTCTGCAAAAGATGAAAATATTGAGTTAAGAGCGTAGCGTGGCCTGTTTATGCAAAAACACATATAAATAGAGAGGAAAACATTTTAAAAGGGCAGATTTGATAAGGAAATAAGGGCCAAAATCATCACAAAATTTGGTGTTATCAGGTCTACCTTGTCAAAACATGGTATATGACCCTTGTGATGAGGAGTTTTCCTCCAAAAAGACCACCATGGAGATGTTGGATCAATGGGCTCTAGAAGGGGGGGTTGAATAGAGCTTCACAAACTTCACAAAAGTGATTAGACCACCAAATTATATTAAGTGCAGAACACAATTCAAAACAGCAATTTGATGTCCTAAACTAGCATACAAAGCAAGGATAAGAGACAAGGAAATCATGCACTTGGACATGTGGTTTAGAGTGGTTCCATGTCCTAAACTTAGGAGCAATGTCAGTCCACTACCTAGAGTTGGTTAGGCTCTAGGATTTGTAACTTGGTTCTCTTATATATATCTCACACAATAAGATTACAAGCTACAACTACCAACCATCCAAGGACTTATATATCAAGCCAAGATCTTCTACCTCACCAAGGACTTACCCACCAAGCAAGTAGTCTTCAGCCTTCTTCAAAGGACTTACCTACTCTTGCTCTAGTCTTCGGCCTTGCAGGAATTACCCATCTTGCTTGAGCTTTGCCTTGCACCTCTCCTTCACTTGGAGAGCTTTAGCACCTTCCTCCTTCACTCGGAGGCCTGGAGCAGCTAGCCTTCTTCTCCTTCACTTGGGGAAGAACAACAACCTTCTTCTCTTTCACTCAGAGAAGAAACTTCAATCAATCTTCATAGAGAATGGAGATGGGAGAAGTGGAAAGGAGAGCTTTACAAGATTACAAATGATAGCTCTCATACATGGGATCCTAACTCACTCATACTCACGAATTTGCTTTGAAGGTAGAGAGAGAAAGGGGCTCAAAGGATTAGAAACCACTCAACTAAGGCAAGGACCAAGCATATGTGAATGAGCAACCTTGGAATGAAGTCCAAGAGGTCCTATTTATAGTTGAGGGTGTCCCTTTGAGGTTGGGTGAGTTAAGTGGCACAAACTAGCCGTTTTACAACTTGCAACGGATCTATTTTGAGTCCCACCAACTTCTCCAACGGTTGGAATTGCTTTTTCTGCATTCCAGTACAGTTCGATCGGCCGAGTTTCATTAAAGGCAACTCGGCCGACACACTAGACGACAAGTCTGAGAGGCAGACTATCGGCCGAGTTTCCATGGGGAAACTCGACCGATCAGTCGACCTTCAGTCTTGACTGACCAGTGGATCGGCCGAGTTTCCTATCATTGAAACTCGACCGAACAGGGATCGGCTGAGTTGGAAACTCGGCCGACAGCCCAGAAAATTCCACAATACATGGATCGGCCGAGTTTGTAATTCGGCCGACAAAATCCCTGTTAAGGGTATTTTGGAATTTTCATAAATTGTACAAACGATGGATTTTTGAGTCCCAATCATTTTATCCATCTTAGATACAATGCAAAACATGATTATGAGTGATTACATAAAATGTTCTAAGCCTCTAAGGGCTATATTACAAAGCGGTTAAAAGTCACATGTTTTGCATGTGCCGGAAGAGAAGCTATGGAGATAAAAGAGATTCTTTTCTTGTATCTAATATCTGCAATGATCTCAAATAGATTTGTTAGATACATATGAATGGAATGGTTAAGTCATTATCAAAATATGGGCAATGTGCAACACCTAGGTCAACATTCTCCCCCTTTTTGACAATGACAAACCATTCCTCAACATATTGAAAAGAATGTGAAAATTATACCTTTTCTTTAGGGAATTGCAAGGGGATGCAAATATGATCAATTTGTAATGCTCCCCCTCAATTCATGCTTACTCGTTCCTGCATAGTTAGTTAACACACAAGCAGACATAGCATATATAGATACTATATGATTCTAAACAAGTCTAGATGCATTTCAGTTTATAGACAAGAAAAGAACCATACAAGCAATAAAAACAATATGATTGAGGTCTTTCTCCCCCTTTGTCATCTCAAAAAGGCAGGGGGGTGTAGAAGAGCATAAAAGCAAGGTCTTCTCCAAACACTCAATCAACCAAAACATAGAGAAACAGATAAAATATCAAGATAAAGCATGAAATCAGAAACCTGTCATTCATCAAAATATGGAACACACTATAAGATAAACCATACAAAGTGTTTCCAAAAGAAAACATAAGACAAAAACTACACGAACGAATGGAGTAGCAATAGTAAAACTCAGATGATGTGCCTAATGTAAATAATACAATCATAGTCCAAAGAGATATATCATGGTCATCCGAGACTAATCTAGACACATCTACTCTAAGCTATACTAATCTATGTCAACATCATCAACGGCAGCCTCCATGTCCTCATCGGGCTGGTAGTCCTCATCGCCATCATCGGAAGGAGGAGCAGCAGCTGGTGTAGCCTCGTCTTCAGCATCGGCATCGTCATCGTCATCGTCTTCGGCATCCGTCGCAGTAGCCTCATCAGCGTCAGTGTCAGCATCATCCTGATCAGCCATATCCTCGTCGGGAGGACCAAAAGCACGTCCAGGCCACCGCGCACTCTGCTCAGCCCAAGTCATGCCAAGAGCATGTAGCTCATAAGCAACCTCAATGGGGGGAGCAAAAGAAGAGTACTGAGCCAGAAGCTCAGACAAACGGCCACCTGGAAGCGCCAGAACCAGTGAAGAGTGAGTATATCCACCTGCAGAGTGATCAGCGGAAGCAGAGGGTGGTGGAGGTGGGTAGAACTGACTATACGCATAAGAAGCGTAGTCGCCACCAGGGTAGGGCTCGTAGGTGGGGTAGGGCTGCGGGCAAGATAAAGACATGGATGACATGATGTGGCACAGATCCTGATGGTGATGTTGTTGGACCTGCATGTTGTAGGCTTGCTGATGCATGAGGTACCCCATGAGGGCCTCATTGGAGACATGGAAGTCAGCATAAGCCGGCTGCGGAGGAGGTCGGAAAGATGGCTCAGGAGGAGGTGGTGCAGCTGTGGAGGGTGGAGGTGGTGGAGCATCAGATGATGGTGGAGGTGGAGGTGGAGCAGAAGAAGATGATGCACCAGAGGTAGGGACACTCTTCTGAAGAGTGGTCTCACTGATATAAACTCCTTTCCGATCAGGACGGTAGAGAAAGTCGGTGAAAAGAGATTTACCAGTAGCAGATTGGAAAAGACCACAAATTAGGGCAGGATAAGGAAGATGGGTGCCCTTTGTGTTCTTTCCGGAGTCAAAACAGGTCATGTGGTGAAGAATATACAGGGCCCATTTGACTCCATGGTTGTTCAAAAGCAGATACAGCATCATAGCTGTGTTCTCAGCGATGTCCGTTTGGTTTTTCTTGGGGTGGACATTACAGCTGAGAACGAACGCCAAAACACGGCGAGAGGAGGACAGGGCGGACGATGGCAAAGTGCCCTTCTTTCTATAGGGAAAATCGGGGAGCTTGAGAAACTTATGAATGTCAGTCAAGTCAACCTCGAGTGCCTTATAGATGTCCTCGGGGTGCAGAAGATCAAAATAATTTGGGTAATCGGAAATCCACGACGCCGAGCCAACATCTCCGTTGAGATAAAGATTGAAGGATCGTTCGGTGATATGGAAAGGTTGGCCAGCGATCATAGACGTCAAAACGATTGAGGTGTCCGAAGGGGGAACCAAAGAGTCGTAATTCCACCGCAAGTTAGCGTAGAATTGACGGACGGCTTTGGTGCTATACTTGAGATTATGAAAACGGGCATCCTCAATACAAAAGGCTTCAAGATGATGTGTGCGAAGGATTTTACAAGCGTCGAAAAGGTCGGCATGGTAGGTATGCGGCTGATAAAGAGCTCGAAAAGGAAAGGGAGAGCGAGGAAGGAGCTCTTTGTAGCGAGCAACCGCAGCATTGTCGACAAAAGATAGATTATCAAACGAGATATACCTCGGCGCTAGAGGAACCGCAGGAGAAGGGAGAGGAACAACACGTTTTCGGCGTTGGGACCTCATGGGAGAGGAGAACGAGGCAACGGAGCCGATCCACGCGGAGAGAGAGAACAGGCGGCACCTCAAGAGCAGCAAGGGCACACGAATGAACCGATTTGGGGGCAAAAACGGCCGGAGAGAGAGAAGAGAGCACCAGGGGAGGAAGGGTCGAGCTGGGCGGCTAGGGTTCGGTCGAGTTTGCTCTAGTTGAGAGGGAGCAAGTCGACCGATTCCTATATATATTAAACCCGTCTACCGTCGATCGGCCGAGTTCCAGGGAGAGGAAACTCGGCCGACAGAACACACAGGTGCCCTGTCCCGACCGATCGGCCGAGTTTCCAACTCGGCCGACAGAATCCCTGATGTGGGAAAAACCTAGATTCTAGCCCTAGCCTCAAACGACCTAAAGCAATTTTTCTGATTGGACTAGGTTGTATATTAAGCATATTTAGGCACATTCCCATCATCATAGGGTACTATTTGTCGATTAAAACCCGATTTGCGAGAAAAGCCCGAAGAAGAGATAGAAACAAGATAAAATTTTATCAAAAACAAGCATTTTTAGCAATCAAAGCATTTATAAGCAAGAGCAACACACATAAGATGTAACCAACTAATTAGAGAGCAGTTCAACATCATCAAGAGAGGTTATAAGCAATTTTGATCTAATAAAATTAAATTGTTCTCTAGCAAGCGGTTTAGTGAAAATGTCCGCCAACTGATTTTCCGTATCCACATGTGTGATATAAATATCCTTTTTGACAATGTGATCACGGAGAAAATGATGGCGAACTTCTATGTGTTTAGCTCTACTATGCAATATTGGATTATAAGAAAGATTTATTGCACTAGTATTATCACAGTAAATAGGAGAAGCATCAAAATGAATGTTAAAGTCTTGGAGCATTTGCTTCATCCATAGGACCTGAGCACAACAACTTCCGGCTGCAATGTATTCAGCTTCGGTAGTTGATAATGCCACTGTGCTCTGTTTCTTGGAGAACCAAGACACCAAGCATGGTCCCAAGAGGAAGCAAGTGCCACTTGTGCACTTTCTATCAATCAAGCAACCTGCGTAGTCAGCATCACTATATGCTACAAGAGTAAAGTCCCTTGACTTAGGGTACCATAGTCCAAAATTTGGAGTTTTGGCTAAGTACCTCAAAATCCTCTTGACAACAATAAGATGTGATTTCCTAGGGCTTGATTGAAAGCGAGCACACAAGCCAACACTAAACATTATATCAGGTCTAGAGGCAGTTAAGTAAAGTAAACTTCCAATCATACCTCTATAGAGCTTCTCATCTACCTTCTCACCTTCTTCATCCTTGTCAAGTTTGGCAGTGTTTGACATGGGTGTATCCATTTGCTTCATGTTCTCCATCCCAAAGCGTTTAAGAAGTTCAAGTGTATATTTGCCTTGGTTGATGAAGTTACCCTCCTTGGTCTGTTTGATTTGGAAGCCGAGGAAGAAGGTCAGCTCACCCATCATACTCATCTCGAATTCACTCTGCATAAGAGAACCAAACTCTTTGCAAAGATCAAGGTCAGTTCCGCCAAATATAATATCATCCACATATATTTGAATTATGAGAAAATGGGTAGAAGTGTGTTTTAGAAACAAAGTACAATCAACTTTTCCCATGATATACCCGTTATCTAACAAAAAGTTCTTTAGTTTCTCATACCAAGCTCGAGGTGCTTGTTTGAGTCCGTAGAGAGCTTTTTGCAAGAAATACACATGATTGGGTAACTTATCATTTTCAAAGCCTGGAGGTTGAGCAACATATACTTCCTCCTCGATTGTACCATTCAAAAACGCACTTTTAACATCCATTTGATAAAGCAAGAAATTTTTATGACTAGCAAAGGCAAGTAGCATACGAATAGATTCTAATCTAGCAACAGGAGCATAGGTTTCATCAAAATCAATACCTTCTTGTTGATTATAACCTTGAGCTACTAACCTTGCTTTGTTCCTTACCACTTTTCCTTGCTCATCAAGCTTGTTGCGGTAGACCCATTTGGTACCAATGATCTTTCTATCATTTGGTCTTGGCACTAAGGTCCACACACGGTTCTTCTCGAACTGCTCAAGCTCTTCTTGCATGGCAAAGATCCACTCATCATCACCAAGGGCCTCCTTGATGTTCTTTGGCTCCAGTTGAGAGATGAAGGCACTATCTGCTTGTTCTTTGTTGTGTGCAGCCCGTGTCCTCACTCTTTCAAACGGATTGCCAATGATCAACTCCTTGGGGTGATTCTTTGCAAAGCGGGGAGTGGGATCCTTCCTTTCTTCTTCTTTTTCTTCTTCTTCAACCTGCTTGCCTTTGTCTTTGATGTTGAGCTCTTTTAAGATAGGAATGATTTCATCTGCAACATCATCATCACCCAAATGCTTGCCAATACCAAGGTTAGTTTCAATAAATTTAACATTTATGGATTCTTCTATTTTAGAT